>MU223642.1:3143400-3194705 GCA_018584345.1 Thuja plicata
CACTCATATCTAAAGTTAGTAAAAATGATGTATGGATCATAGATAGTGGCTGCACTCACCATATGACCAGTGATAAACAAAAGTTTGAGACTTTTGAATACTATAATGGTGGTTCAGTGAGAATGGGAAATGATACACCTTGTCCAGATGAAGGTAAAGGAACCATAATGTTGAATAACCTGATAAAATGTGAAAATGTCTACTGGGTTAAAGGACTGAATTATAATTTGTTAAGTGTTTCACAGCTAAACAATTCAGGTCATAGAGTAGCATTTTAAAATAAGAAGGCAAAGATCTACAATGAATTAGGAAGGTTGATTGGTACCAGTGAGAAGACAAAAGGTAACCTTTTCTATCTTGATGACACTAACACCACTTTTTTAATGGCTAGAAATGAAGTTATATGGTTGTGGCACAAAAGATTGGCATGTGAACTTTGACAACATGATAAAGATTAGCAACAAAAGGAAAGTCAGAGGCTTACTAAGCATGACTAAGCCCAAGAATATCATGTACAAGAATTTTCAAAAAGGTAAGATGGAAAAGTCTAGTTTCAAGAGTAAAACTCATACATCTAATGCAATTCTATAATTAGTCCATACAGATCTATGTGGACCCATGAGGACAAAGAGCTACTATGGAGATAGGTATTTTATTCTCTTTGTTGATGATTATTCTAGAATGATGACAGTCATGTTCTTAAAAGATAAATCAGAATCATTTAAGATGTTTAAATGGTATAAAGCAATGGTAGAAAAACAAAGTGAAAAGAAATCAAAATGCTTAAGGTTAGATAGAGGAGGAGAATTTAATTTAGAAAAATTCACCGACTATTACAATGAGCATGGAATTAAAAGATAGGTTTCTGCACCAAGAACACCACAGCAAAATGCAATTGTTGAAAGGAGAAACAGATCATTTGTTGACTTTGCAAGAACATTGATGATTGAGAAAATCATCACTCAAAATTTATGTAGGGAAGATGTCAATATTGTTGTCTACACATTAAGCAGAGTATAATTAAAGGACACAAAGAAGACACCCTATGAGATTTGGTATGGTCATACACCCAATGTAAGTTACTTTAGAATCTTTGATAGTCAATGTTATATATTGAAGGATTATAGAAATGGAAAAATTGACTGCAAAATTGATGAAGGTATCTTTCTAGGGTACTCAAACAAAAGCAACGCTTATAAATGTCTTAACAAGTCATCTAACAAAATCATTGAAAGTAACAATGTGAAAATAGATGAATTTGCAGAAAAGAGTGATAAGGAAAGAAAAAAGGAACCAGAGGACTGTACAACATGTTTGTTTATACAGAACCTGACACTCTACCCAAGAAACAGTGTGTCACTCCCAGGCATCAGAACATTGCACCTGAGCATCAGGCTACAATTACCAAGAATTGGGAAAATCCTCAAGATGATGTTCTGAACAATGGAGATGAGAATGAAGGTCAAGAAGATGATCAGAATGATGAACACAGAGCTGAACCAAAACTTTCCAAGTATGTCAGAAGACATCATCCATAGAATCAAATCATATAGACAAGAAGGCTGGAACAAGAACAAGAAGTAAGTCACTAAATACCAGATGTTTACTTTGAAATTTTGAGCCTAAATCTGTTAAAACTACACTTAGAATGAAGAATGGGTCAATGCTATGAATGAAGAAAAAAAATAGATTGAGAAGAACAATACATGGACACTAGTACCAAGACCATATGACAAGAATGTCATCGGTACCAAATGGATATTCAGAAACAAGTTGAATGAGAATGGATAAGTCACTAGAAACAAAGCAAGATTAGTATGCAAGGGATATGCACAAGAAGAAGGTATTGATTATGGAGAAACCTTTGCACCCATTTCTAGACTAGAAAGAGTTAGAATTTTGCTTTCTTATGCTCCATTTAAAGGATTCAAGGTATACTAGATGGATGTCAAATCTACATTCCTAAATGGAATACTGGAAGAAGAGGTATACATTGAACAACCAGAAGGGTTTGTTGATCCAGACAAGAGAAACATGGTATGTAGACTACATAAATCCTTGTATGGATTGAAACAAGCATTGAGATCCTGGTATGAAAGACTTCACTCATATATAATTAGCATAAAATTTGTTAGAAAAAGTGAAAATAACAATCTATACTTAAAAGAAGATATCGATGGTAATATTCTGATTACAAAAATTTTTGTTGATGATATGATTTTGGGGGGAAATGAATTGTTATGCAAATCCTTTGCTAATGAAATGAGAAAGGAATTTGAAATGTCTATGTTTGGGGAGATTAAATTCTTTCTTGGTCTATGGAGTCTTCAACAAGATGCAGGCATATACATCACTCAGTCCAAATACATCAAGGAAGTGTTAAAGATATTCAAGATGGAAGATTCCAAACCAGTTGGAACACCTATGGCTACCCGATGTAAGCTAACAAAAGAAGACAAATCCAATGAGGTAAACTAGACCTTATATAGATCAATGATTGGAAAACTAATGTATTTTCTTCACACCAGACTAGATATAGCACATGAAGTTGGAATAGTTGCAAGATTCTTTGCTAATCCCAAAGAATCACATATAACTATTGTCAAAATAATTTTGAAACATCTGAAGAACACTGAGGACTATGGCTTATGGTATAAAAGAGAAGGAAAATTTGAGCTACAAGTATATACAAATGTTGATTGGGCTGGAAATATTGATGACCAAAAGAGCACAACTAGAGGAGCATTCTTCATGCGTGAAAGACTTTTCACATGGATCATCAAGAAGCAAGGATGCATCTCTCAGTCTACTGCAAAAGCAGAGTATGTGGCTGCTGCTACAAATTGCTCCAATATTGCATGGATCAAACAATTATTGGAAGGTATAAATATGAATATCCTTGAACCATTAATTATCTATTGTGATAAACCAGTGCAATTAACATTTCTAAAAATCCAGTCGTGCATGCTAAGACTAAGCATATTGCTATAAAGCATCACTATCTAAGAGAACAAGTGCAAGCAAAGGAAGTGACACTAGAATATGTTCAATCAAAGGAATAGTTAGCTAATATATTCACCAAACCATTACCGAAGGATACATTTGAGTACCTGAGATGGAGACTAGGGGTCCACCCATTGTATATCGGTCAGTAAGCTGACTAGGAGGTTGCATCAGCCTATAAAAAATCTGAAGATCAATCATGTTGATGAAAACACTGAGATGGACAGCAACAGATACATGGTGCAAGTGGTTTTACCCTTAATAGGGTTTCCACGTTAAAAATCCATGTGTCAATGTGTTTATGAGTCATTACTGTAGTGTTTTTCATTATAACTTAACTGGATTGATCGGTATACTCTAGATAATTTACTGTCTTTCAGTAAATTAACTGACTGCTATTCGATAAACATATAGTAGAAGGTTTAACAAAGCATACCGAGCAGTAGTAATTTGATAAAATTATTTGGAGGCATTCATCTTATAGGACTGAAGATAAATAGAGGCTTAATATTGTGGTACTAAGTTTTTGGGTTGATTATTGGAATATTTTTGAGGCCACTGATTCACCCCCCCTCCCAGTTATTACTAAAAATATTAGTTTCATCACATCACATCAATCTTATAATGTCTCCTAAAAAGGTGATTGGCTTCATTAGGCCCCATATCAAGTCAATTACCCCAAGCAATTGATCAGATGACAATTAATCTCATCACACCGCATCAAGTTGATTAGTCAATTAAACCAATCCAATCTTCTTCGATATGGATATTCAGTTTCATCGCTTCACATCAAGCTGAACATTTGAATCTCCCTATCAGTCTTCACTCATTCATGTCCAGATTTGATATATTCAATCTTCAATCGGTCATCATTCATTCAAGTTCAAAATCAATTATAACCTATGGGATAGTTTCATCGCTTCACATCAAACTATCCCTGACCTATCATCATATATTCATTGAACCCACGCGCTTCTCGCACATCAATTCAAAGAGGGACAAATGTATCACCTAAAATTGGTTGAGTAAACCTATAGCCCCTATTTTAATTAATTGGTCTCAAGAAATCCTAAAACATGAAGGCATTAAATACTAGACCTTAATTGTGCAACAAAACCCTAAAAATCTCTCTTGCATGATTAAACCAAAATTCTAACTCAAATCATCAATTTAATCCTAACTCAAGCTAGAAAAAATAATTAATCACTATACATTACACACCTAAATAAAAGTTCCTACACTTTTATTAAAAGAACCCACATGGATGTGCACACTTAATCTTGATTAAGAGGTGATTAGAAGAGGGATTTACCATTTTTTTCCTCATCCTCCTTCAACAAACAAAACTTTGACCAGTCAATGACCTCTCACATGGATTGAAGGAGAGTGCATCTCAACCGCCCTTCATGATCAAATCTCAAACGTTGATTTTGAGAAAATTTCTATAAAATGGATAGCCCTCTTTGTGAAAGAGACAAGCAATTTCTAAAGTAGTATCATAATTCCATTTTGATTTTAGGTTTTACTCATTTTTAGGAGTGCATTTTCATGATATCTTAGCATTTTCCATTTTTTTCTTAGGTGGTTAAATCTCAACTTCATGCTGTTAGCATTTTGTTGCATATTCTTAGATTAATCTCATCTTATCTCATTCATTTAGCTTAATTTCACTTTGCATACCATTTTTATGATCTTGAGGGAAAAATATGCAAATTCATGTATCATGCCCACCTTTGAATCTTCTATTTTGGAGTTGTCTAGTCACTGATTCTAATGCCAAATCTGATGAACATCTATCAAGAATCAAACTCACTTCATCTAGGAAGCAATAAGCCGATTTTGGGGGTTTTCTTGCATAATGCTAGAGTTTAATTTGATGATCACTAACCCCTAAGCTAATGGTTTATTGCGTGTTTATTTATTTTCAGGTTGAAGACCACAATTATACCACACAAGAGGAAGTTCTTGTGGAGATATACAAAAATTTATAGCTATTCTTCTTCTCCTCATAGCTCTTTTTTCTCCTACTTCTAGTCCTTGAGAGAGGAACCATTTTATAATTACCTTTGATAACCACCTTAAAAATGGAAATATTTATTTTTCCCTTCAATTCATCACTTCAATTTTCTATCTTCAAGACACTACGTATAATTATGCATTTGTTAATATTTACAATCATATTTATATTTTCTTTTATAATGCATACATCCAATTCAAGAGCCAACATTTAGCATTACGATTGACCTACTATTTTAAACTATCATCCTCTATAACAACCTTCTCCTTTGAAATAGATTAATTTGTAGAAAAATTATTAACTAGAAGAATAGCCTTCCAAATCTAAATAATTCTACCATCCTCCACGGAAGAGACATGAGTAACCCTTTTTTAGTTTCTTATCAATAATATCTTCATCTTGATGTTGAACCCACTAATCTCATTATTCAACCACTAGATGAATTTATGTTAAGTGTTAAAGGCATTTTGGAGGCTCTCAACATTTTGAAAAACAATATTAATATCCTTATGTAACTCATATAAGGAAGAAAGTTTAGAATGATGTACTTGTTAGTAATAACTGAGAGAGGGGGGTGAATCAGTGGCCTCAAAAATTTATCCTTTAATCACTAACCACCAATCAAATAAATCTCAAATTATTAAGTCCCTACAAGATGCATACCTTGAAATACTTATAATGATTAACTGTCTGTCGGTTTACCTTGTCTGTCCTTATTCTCCTTGATAACCGATAAGTAGTAAAACTATTTACCGATACTCAATAAATATGCAAAGTATACCAATCAATCCAGAAATGCATATGTGAAATGTAAAACAATAAAGGAATAAACCATACACACATAACACATGGATTTTTAACGTGGAAACCTTTTTAAGGGAAAAACCACTAGGACCGGTACCCCAAATTTTCACTCTTCTGAAGTGAGCCCTGTTAGGAGCCAACCCTATTAACGGTTATAGACACACTGTTAAGTGCGACCTTGTTAGAGGATTTTAATAACAGAATGTCACTTGATATCTGGCATGTATATGCTACCAATACTGATCAACCTCTCTGGGCACAATAGGTTTCTGGCATATCTAGTGCTACCTAACTGCATCAGTCTCATTCTTAGACTATGTGTCAGTATCGGGCACTCAATGCTATCTTCATGACAATATTTTGGTAGTCTGTTAAGATATACCTCAATTATAGAAGACTGTTAATTCCTGCTCTGTTAAGAGACTTAATGCTTCAATGGTTAAACTGAAACAAAATGACCTGTTTCTAATGCAACTTGAATTGCAGATTTTCAGATCTATTTAAGTACAATACCTCTCTGATCAATGTATCAATTCAATTCTTTCTAATCCACACTTTCTTCTTTGTGATGTTGTGCTTCACTATTCGTCAGTGTCCACAGAATTCTTTAGCTCTTCTTCAGCTTGATTGATCAGGACTGTATGAAATTATCCTTCATTACTTTCTCTTCAGCGTCCTCTTTCTATTCACTCCCCTTCCCGTGTATGTGAATGCTTGTGATTATGGAAATGAATTATGCTTGTCTCTTATATAGACATGATGTTCCTTAATTCTTGATTCTTGATTCTTGATTATTGGCGTGAAAAACAATCCACCCAATTTGATTTACAACTTTAACTCCTGATTTATCTCGTAGTTATCTTCTTGCCAACTGTACAAATATTTTTTAAATCAATTACTTAACTCTGGTCGAATAAAAAAAATAAAACAACTAGTTAAGTCTATCCTTAAGCTCTGCCAGCTAGATATTTTGTCATTTTCTAAACTCTCTATTCTGTCAGTCAACTCTGCAGTTAGTCGTCGGTGTTAACTGTCAGTTTCTTCGGTGTGACTCCAGTTAACTTCAGGATCTCCATCCGTCGGGCATCATTGGATTTTTCTCGTCAGGTAACTTTGTTTTCATCTTGTCAGGCATCCTGTGATTTTGCTTCATCGAGCAACACTATCTTCTACTCGTCAAGTATCACTATGACTTTTGTTCTTTGCCTTTACCGATGGTGTACACTCCGTCGGTGTTGTCTGTCACTTAGTGAATACTTGACTTTTATGCATTGTTGAAAGCATAACCTTTGTTCCATTGATTCTCTAAAGTCTTTTGCATTATGTATATGACCGTACAGATGATATCAAGTTGACATCAATGACAATACAAACCATTAACTGATTTAATGCCTTGCATTATCTTCAACTCAATATGATCAAACATTCAATCAGTTACATGTCATCAATCTCTCCCTTTGGCATTGATGGAAACATACTAAATTATCACACTATAGTATTTCTAATACAATATGAAATATAATTGTTGAGATTCATCAAATTACCAAATAGTTTGTTTTTTTATAACCGATAAAAATGTATGACCGTTGGTAAGCTCTGTGTTAGCTTAGATTTGATTCTTGCAGCTTTTTGTGTTTCTTGTATTGATGTGTTGTGTTCTCTTCTTGTGTCAATTTCTCTCTTTTTACTTTTCTTCTTCTTGATGTCTCTGTCTTTTGTCAGAAACTCTCCCTATGGATATGATCTCTCCTTGTTGGAGTAATCTAATAATGGATAATCTTTCTTCTTTTTCTGAAGACTGTGATAATATGGAAATTTTCTCTCCCTTTGACAACAATGCCAAACAAATATCTCACAGATATTTGACATTAATGTCAAGTGATCTTTTCTCTTGATCCATAATATATTCCTTTAATTTCCCTTATCCATCAGCAATACATCATTATGTTCTGGTGCTCAGTTCTGATATATACCTTTCTGTATATAGATGTAGCTTTGAAGTTCATCTTGTTGCTTGCATCAACATGAATGATATTCTGATAATATATAGGTTGATGCAGCCTTCAGTCCTTTTACTGACTGGTAGACAAGGGTTTGACCCCTAGTCTCTTTCTCAGGTACTCAAATGTATCCTTGGGCAGTGGCTTGCTGAAGATATCGGCCAATTGTTCTTTACATTGCACATACTCAAGTATCACCTCTTTTTCTTGAACTTGTTCTCTTAAGTAATGATACTTGATTGCAATGTGTTTAGTCTTGGAATGCATGACTGGATTCTTGGAAATGTTTATTGCACTGGTGTTATCACAATAGATAATCACTGGTTCTGAGATCTTCATATGCATACCTTCCAACAACTGTTTGATCCATGCAATATTTGAGAAGCTTGCAGCAGCAACAACATATTCTGCTTCTGCAGTAGACTGAGAGATGCATCCTTGCTTCTTGCTAATACATGTGACAAGTCTGTCACCCATAAATAATTCTCCTCCAGTTGTGCTCTTTCGGTCATCAAGATTTCCAGCCCAATTAGTGTCGGTAAACACCTTAAGTTCAAATTTGCCTTCTCTTCTATACCATAAGCCAAACTCCTCAGTATTCTTCAAATATCTTAGAATTATTTTCACAGCAGTCATATGTGATTCTCTAGGGTTAGCAAAAAATCTAGCAAAAATTCCTACTGCATGTGCAATATCTGGTCTAGTGTGTACAACATACATGAGTTTCCAATCATTGATCTGTACAAAGTCTAATTTACCTCTATTGTATTAGCTTCCTTTGTTAATTTGCATCCAGTAGCTATCAGTGTTCCAACAGGTTTGGAATCTTCCATCTTGAATATTTTCAGGACCTCTTTGATGTATTTGGACTGTGTAATAAAAATACCTTCACTTTGTTGAATGTTCTGTAGACCAAGAAAGAACTTGATCTCTCCAAACATAGACATCTCAAACTCTTTTCTCATTTCATCAACAAATAACTTACATAGTATATCATTGCCTCCAAATATGATGTCATCAACAAATATTTCAGCAATCAAAGTGTTAGCATTAGTATCTTTTTCAAATAAAGATTACTGTTTTCACTAGTCCTTATGAATCCAATACATATTAGATAGGAATGAATTTGTTCATACCAGGCTCTAGGAGCTTGTTTTAATCCATACAAGGATTTGTGAAGTCTACATACCATTTTCCTCTTGTCTGGATCTACAAACCCTTTTCGTTACTCAATGTATACCTCTTCTTCAAGTATTCCATTTAGGAATGCTAACTTGACATCCATTTGATATACTTTGAATCCTTTGTATATAGCATAAGAAAGTAGTATTCTTACTCCTTCTAGCCTAGCAATGGGTGCAAAGGTTTCTCCATAGTCTATACTTTCCTCCTATGGATACCCCTTGCATACTAGTCTTGCTTTGTTCCTTGTGACTTCTCCATTCTCGTTCAGCTTATTCCTAAAAATCCATTTTGTACCGATGACATTCTTGTCATCTGGTCTTGGAAAAAGTGACCATGTTTTGTTCTTCTCAATCTGTTCAATCTCATCATTCATGGCACTTATCCATTCTTCATTATCTAGTGCAGCATTGACAAATTTTGGCTCAAACTCACAAATTAAGCAATTTGAGTTTAAAGACTTACTTCTTGCTCTCGTACCAACTTTCTTATCTCCTATGATCTAGTCCTTTGGATGGTTCCTTCTTACATATCTTGCAAGTACAGGTACAGCTCTTTGTGTATTAGCTTGATCTTCATTACCTTGCACATTATCTTCATCATTATCCTGACCGTCGGTAACAGCATTTTGACCATCGATTGCAACATTTTGTTGTTCTAGAATTAAGCACTGTTGCTCGGGTAGAGTTATGGGTTCTTCACAATATAAAAACTTGTTGTAGTCCTCTGGTTATTTGATGCTTTCCGGCTCATTCTTTTCTTCAAATTCATTAATCTTTACATTTGCACTTTCAACTATTTTGTTAGAAGCCTTGATTAGACATTTAAAAGATTTGCTTTTGGTAGAATACCCTAGAAAAATACCTTCATCACTTTTGGCGTCAAGCTTTCCATTTCTATCATCCTTTAAGACATAGCATTGACTACCAAATATTTTGAAGTAACTTACATTGGGTGTTTTACCATACCATAGCTCATAAGGGGTCTTCTTTGTGTCCTTCAATTGTACTTTGTTAAGTGTATAAACAACAGTGCTGACATCCTCTCTCCAGAAGATTTGGGTGATGCCTTTCTCTATCATCAGTGTTCTTGCACAATCAACTATTGATTTGTTCCTTCTCTCAGCAATCCCATTTTGCTGTGGTGTTCTTGGTGCATAAACTTGTCTTTTTATACCATGCTCATTACAGAAATTAGTGAATTCATCTGATATAAATTCTCCTCCTCTATCTAATCTTAAACATTTTAGATCCTTACCACTTTGTTTTTCTACCATAGCCTTATACCATTTAAACATCTTGAATGCTTCAAAATTTTCTTTTAGAAACATGACTGTCATCATTCTAGAGTAATCATCAACAAAGAGAATAAAATATCTATCTCCATAATAAATCTTTGTCCTCATAGGTCCACATAAATTAGTATGGACTAATTCTAGAATATCATCAGATGTATGCGCTTTACTTTTGAAACTAGACTTTGTCATTTTACCTTTTTGACAATTTTTGCACATAATGTTGTCTAGCTTTGTCATCTTCGGTAAGCCTCTTACACTTATTCTTCTGCTTATTTTCATCATGTTGTCAAAATTCACATGACACAATCTTTTGTACCACAACCTTATGTCTTTGTTTCTAGTCATTAAGCAAGTGGTGTTAGTTTCATTGAGATAGAATAGTTACCTTTAGTATGTTCATCGGTACCAATCAGTTTTCCTGATTCATTGAAGATCTTTGCCTTATTGTTTTCAAATGCTACTCTATGACCTGAATTATTCAGCTGAGAAACACTCAACAGATTATAATTGAATCCTTTTACCCGATAAGCATTTTCATATTTAATCAGGTTATTCAACATTATTGTTCCTTTAACTTCAATCGGACAAGGTGTATCATTACCCATTCTTACTGTACCACCATTATAATACTCAAAAGTGTTAAACTTTTCTTTGCCACCAGTCATATGATGAGTGCAGCCACTATCTATAATCCAGATATCATTCTTACTAACCTTAGATATGAGTGCAGTTTCTTCATACCTTTCATCTTCATCTAAATCATCTTTTACAGCTACAAATACCATCTCGATGTCATCATCAGGTTCGGTGTTAGTATCTTCATCTTTGCAAGCATCTAGGTAGCTAGCCTTCTTTCCTTTATCCTTGTAATCTCGGGTATCCTTTCTTTCTGATTGTCGGTAACCTCTGTAATCTTTGTTATCACCTCTGTCAGATTTCTTCTCAAAAGATCTGTCATTACTTCTTTCATCTTTTCTTATGTTAGAACATCTTGTAGCAAAGTGTCCAATCTCTTTACAATTAAAGCATACAAGTGGTAACTTGCCTTTGTATTTGCCTTTGCCTCTTTACATTCTCCTTTCCATGAGTGCTTCTATTTCATCTAGATCTTCTTCTTCACTTTCACTTTCACTATCTCTTCTAGATGTGTATCTCTGACTAGATTTGCTTATTCTCATAGAAGACTTAAATGCAGACTCTAAGTTTGGTAAGACACTATTATCAAAGTTATTCATCTCAAATGAAATTAGTCTACCAATCAAACTATCAAGAGTAACTGTATTGTTTGCAACTGCTCTCATTTCTTGAATAGAAAAAACTCTAATAGCATATACAGGCAATAAGGTTCTTAAGATTTTACTTACCACTATCTCCTCTTCAAGTTTACCTCCAACACCTTGTATAGCATTGACTACTTTTATTCTTGTATTGTACTGTGTGATGTTTTCTCCTTTCATTCTGAGATCATCAAATTTTCCTCTAAGGCTTTCTACCTTGGCTCTTAGAACATTTGCATCACCGCCATGTACAAGCTTTAGTTTGTCCCACATTTTCTTTGCATTTGTACAATCTTTGACATCTTCAAATTCAGCATCAGAGAGAGAAGAAGAAATCTCTATGACCATGCAGTTGTGCTCATGCTTCACTCTCAATTGATCTACTATTAATGGTCCTTTGGGCAACACATATTCAGTATCTAAGTATTGAGTAACATCATTACCAATACCTGATAAATGGATTCTTATCCTGCTTTTCCATGAAGCAAAGTTGTCTTTGTTCAACTTGGGCACATCTCGTTTGTTCATCTTGTGATCTTTACTTAAGTCTTGAAACCTTCCTTCTAAGCACACAAACTCTGATACCAATTGTTAGTAATAACTGAGAGGGGGGGTGAATCAATGGCCTCAAAAATTTATCGTTTAATCACTAACCACCAATCAAATAAATCTCAGATTATTAAGTCCCTACAAGATGCATGCCTTGAAATACTTATAATGATTAACTGTCTATCGGTTTACCTTGTCTATCCTTATTCTCCTTGATAACCGATAAGCAGTAAAACTATTTACCGATACTCAATAAATATGCAAAGTATACCAATCAATCCAGAAATGCATATGTGAAATGTAAAACAATAAAGTAATAAACTATACACACATAACACATGGATTTTTAACGTGGAAACCTTGTTAAGGGAAAAACCACTAGGACTGGTACCCCAAATATTCACTCTTCTGAAGTGATCCCTGTTAGGATCCAACCCTATTAAAGGTTACAAACACACTGTTAAGTGTGACCTTGTTAGAGGATTTTAATAATAGAATGTCACTTGATATCTAGCATGTATATGCTACCAATATTAATCAACCTCTCTGGGCACAATAGATATCTGGCATATCTAGTGCTACCTAACTGCATCAGCCTCCTTCTTAGACTGTGTGTTGGTATCAGGCACTCAATGCTATCTTCATGACAATCTTTTGGTAGTCTATTAGGATATACCTCAATTATAGAAGATTGTTAAGTCCTGCTCTATTAAGAGACTTAATGCTTCAATGGTTAAACTGAAACAAAATGACCTATTTCTAATGCAACTTGAATTGTAGATTTTCAGATCTATTTAAGTACAATACCTCTCTGATCAATGTATCAATTCAATTATTTTTACTCCACACTTCCTACTCTGTGATGCTGTGCTTCACTGTTCGTCGGTGTTCGCAAAATTCTTTAGCTCTTCTTCAGCTTGATTGATCAGGATTGTATAAAGTTATCCTTCATCAGTTTCTCTTCAGAATCCTATTTCTATTCACTCCCCTTCCCGTGTATTTGAATGCTTGTGATTACAGAAATGAATTATGCTTGTCTCTTATATAGACATGATGTTCCTTAATTCTTGATTCTTGATTCTTGGCATGAAAAACAATCCACCCAATTTGATTTACAGCTTTAACTCCTGATTTATCTCGTAGTTATCTTCTTGCCAACTATACAAATCTTCTTTAAATCAATTACTTAACTCTAGTCGAATAAAACAAATAAAACAACTAGTTAAGTCTATCCTTAAGCTCTGCCAGCTAGATATTTTGTCATTTTCTGAACTCTCTGTTCTGTCGGTCAACACTGCAGTTAGTCATCGGTGTTAACTGCTAGTTCCCTCGGTGTGACTCCAATTAACTTTAGGATCTCTGTCTTTCGGGCATCATTGGATTTTTCTCATCAGGTAACTCTATTTTCAGCTCGTCGGGCATCTTGTGATTTTTCTTCGTCAGGCAACACTGTCTTCTACTCGTTGGATATCACTATGAATTTTGTTCTTTGCCTTTACCGATGGTGTGCACTCCATCAGTGTTGTCTATCACTTAGTGAATACTTGACTTGTATGCATTGCTAAAAGCATAACCTTTGTTCCATTGATTCTCTAAAGTCTTTGGCATTATGTATATGACCATACAGATGATATCAAGTTGACATCAATGACAATACAAACCATTAACTGATTTAATGCCTTGCATTATCTTCAACTCAATATGATCAAACATTCAATCAGTTACATGTCATCAGTACTAGTAAATTGCTTAGGGAGAAAGGGGTGTGGGTCTTGTATTCCAAGGAAATACACATTAATAGCTACTTCTAGAAAGGCCTTAGCATCCCAATCCCATTCATCTTCCATAAGGACATCATTTATTTTAGTGTTTTCTTGGGCCCTACTCTCATCCATTTCAACAAATCCCTTCTTCATGTTGGAACCTGAAATTAGTGTATCCTAGTGCCCTTGTCATTAGTCATTTAATTTTTTTAATTTTAATTTCTTTTGGGTTGCCTCTGAGTTTCTCCTATGTTTTCTGCAAGAAACTTTTCATGTAAATCGAAAAGGTGTCAGCAATTATTGTGCCTATGTGGATTTGGTCGTTCTTGTTGTCTTTTATGCTCTGAGTCAATATGCCCACTGTTATCTTTCTATTGGTCTATAAATGAGGAATGTACTGTGTGGAGTTTCATATTTTATGTCTCTCGCTGCCTCATAGTTGTTAGTATGTCTTTATGTATTAGGTTCGCGAGTCAGAAAGAAATTGAAACATAGTGTAGCAGTCTCGCAAGGGTTTGATGGATTAGTTGTTTAGAGTGTTAGATTTGCTGAACTGTAAATCTTCCCAAGAACACCTGCATGCAAAGACTACTACAAGAATGAAGACAGAAGATAGAAGAAACAGCTATGGCGGCCGATAGGCCACAGACTGCAAAACCATGTTGCAAGAAAATAATCTTCTATTAACAATGATGAAAATAATACAATCTCCTTTTCTGAAATGAAAGAAGTGAATCCTTATAAAAGGAAACACGAAACCCTAAAGGCTAAAACCCTAAATAATTATAAAGCGCCTAAGTGAAACTTAAGCCTAGAGTATGATAAACTAATAATTAAATGATTTAATTATTAGCTAACATATAACTACTCTAACACCCCCCCTTAAGTGTAACTTAGGGAGAAGCAAAACTGCTAAACTACTGCAGAAAGAAGAAAAGAAGGGTCCCAGCAACTAGGCCTGATCAGGTACCCAAAACATAAAGCAAACTAGATGAAGGAAACAGAGCCTTCAATCTAGGGAAAAGGTGTCCCAGAGAAAGGAACAAGAAAAGAGCAGGAAGCATCTCTGAAGCATGTCTGAAAACTCTGTCAGAAGATACTGCTGGAACCCCCACTGAAGTGCATGACCAGGTAGAGAAGAAAAATGTCTGAAGAGATAATCAATCGAACCAGGAAGCAATAGAACCAACCGGTGAACCCCCCCATAATGCTGAACTGGGAGAGGTGACAGGAACACTGAAAAGCAATGCCAGAAACATCTGCAGAAGAAGAACCAGGAACACCAACAGTGCAACAGAAGCACACACACAGGATAAAGGGCGGTGTCACCGACACACATCATGGGATAATTTCATGGAAGGTATGCTCACTTGACAAAGGTGGATGCACCTAAAGTGGCATAAACATCATAACCCCCCATGGCACTTTATAACACAGTGCGAGTACTAAAGCTGAACCAGGTGTACAAGATCCAAAAAAGTAGAAGAAGGCACTTTATCTCAGTGCGTTTACAGAACAAAGAATGCATCAGAAGAGCATGCAAGCTCAGATGTCAGAAAGAAGAGTGAACTGTGAAACCAGAAGAAGAGATCCCCGGACCTGTAGAACCAACCAAACCACCAGAGGGCATAAACTGCCAAACATGGAGGAGTGAAAACCTGTAGTAGAATCTGGAAAAAATACCTTTTCCACAGAATAGCACACTGAACCAGCTTTCTTACGATATCTCATTTTCCAAAAAAGGAGTCCGGATGAGCCAGATATGACTCCCGGAAGGCAAAAAGAGACATCAGACTTCAACAGAAAAAAATGCTATTGAAACAGTGGACCCAAAATTCCTAATCACCATAGTCAAAAATAGCTCGGAAAGAGCTTTCCGACGATATAAAGAAGTCCAAAAAGGACCTCCGTATGCTCCCTATAGAGCGAAAAAGGTGAAAAGGGCTCAAAAATGTCCAACAAGCCTAGTTTTAAGCCCCAGGGGCTAAAAAAATAGGCCCCCGAGCGCATGGCGCGCTCCGGGGGCTAAGCCGAAGCCCTCGGTCCACCATATGACCGCAGCCTGCATTTAAAGCCCGCGGGGCTGCCAAAATTCCCGCCACCGGGGAGCGGTGGGCGGGCGGTGGTCGCGGGTGCGGGCGCCGGGGAGGGCGGAGCGGGGGGCCGCGGGCGGTGTTGAGAGCTCGGCCGGCGGAGCGCAGAGATCCGGGAGGCGGCGGCGGGGTCCGTTAAGCACTGGAAGCACTGCGGAGGGCTGCGGACCGAGCGACGGTGGCGGCGGCGGCCGCTGGGGGCGCAGGGGAGGCGTTGAAGCGGCGCAGTGGCGCCTTTTTAATTTACACAGCCCGCGCTAAACACCATTCAAAAACCTTAGAAAAAATAGGTTTTTTTTTAATTTTTTTTTATTTTTCACCTCGGTTTCTGTGTCGTACGGCACAGGAACCAAAAAAAATTTGCCTCAGAGTCCAGTAGTCTAAAATAGATGAATTTTATGTCGTTTCTGGGGTTTTGGGGTCCTCTGAGCTCAATGGCAATGTCCGTTTGAGCCCAAAGTGACCATAACCAAAGCTTGCCCCTAAAAAACCACAAAAAACACTGGAAAACCTTCTAAAACCCTCAGAGTCTGAAAGCTTCAACAAAATACGAACAGCCAGCAGCAAGATGGCTCTGATACCATGTTAGATTTGTTGAACTGCAAATCTTCCCAAGAACACCTGCATGCAAAGACTGCTACAAGAATGAAGACAGAAGATAGAAGAAACAGCTATGGCGGCCGATAGGCCAGAGACTGCAAAACTATGTTGCAAGAAAATAATCTTCTATTAACAATGATGAAAATAATACAATCTCCTTTTCTGAAATGAAAGAAGTGAATCCTTATAAAAGGAAACACGAAACCCTAAAGGCTAAAACCCTAAAGAATTATAAAGCGCCTAAGTGAAACTTAAGCCTAGAGTATGATAAACTAATAATTAAATGATTTAATTATTAGCTAACATATAACTACTCTAACATAGAGTTGCAATGTAGTGATGGGAAATATGGTGGTTAGATATTTTGTCTCTCGTAACCTCATAGGTGTTTGATGATCTAACAGTTAAAGGTCACGAGGATGTGGTACAAGCTAAGGCGGTTATGTTTATGTTAGATTGCATCATCACAGCGGTCAAAAGGAAAGGAGTGTTAACAGTTGTGAGGCTATAGTGGAAGCGGTAATGGTTAGAATGAAATCCCTCACATATTCTTTATTTTTAGTACAAGGAAACTAGTATGCACGTGGGTTGGTGAGGAATACACATGTGGCATTCTTGGGTATGAAGAAGGGTTAAGATAACTATTGTTGTGGCCCAAATGGGTTTCAACCCGGTTAAAAGATACTAGTTGTGGGTGCGCGAGGAAGTGCCACGTGGTACTTTTCACAGTGACTGTAGAAGTTTAAGTGTTTGGTGTTGTTGCCTCACAACGGTTAACTCCACTTTGATGTTGAGGGTTGCGAGGTTGTGCCTAATGCTAAAAGAACTTAACCAGGGTATGTTGTTGCTACCTCACAGTGCTAAGAAAGGTTAAGGGAAGATGGTCATGGGTTGGTGAGGACATGACACATGTTTTTGAAACTTATGGATGACTGCTAGATTGCATAAAGTAAAGGGGGTTGCGTGAATATGACTATGCCAATTGGAATATGAGTAGACATTTTGTTAATGTAGAATTTTTTTCCTCTTGTGAATTATACAAGATAAATCGATGACCCAGATTAAAAGGAAAACAAGATGAACCGTGACTAGTTGCAGTAACAGTTGAAGTATGCAAATTAATGTTGAAGAGGTGGCTCTAGTAGCAGCGAGAGTGTCCGTATAAATACATGATTTCAATCATTTTCGTCACCCAATTGCATTCATAAAAGTGAGGTGTAGAACTAGTAATTGCGTAGGAAGCTGTAAAGGAGGTATTTTTCTTGTTTTCAAATAAAAATTATAAGTGGTCTAATTCTTCTCTACTCTAAAGGAAAATCTTGATTTCATTGTTTCTAGTTTTGTGCATTGTTTCAGTCATGAATTGAGAAGTTTCTACAAGTTCTAGTGTTTCTGTAAAAAGTCCCATTTAAGTTTTACTCTCAAGAATTGTTACCTGGGTCAATAAACAATCAGTCTACAAATGAATTTGAATGGAAAGATTCATGTAGTATGTGTAGAAACCCTCATGCACCATCTTCTGGTTTTCATTTTTCAATTACTTTGTCAACAATAATGTTAAGGGGCCACCTATGTCAAATAATTGGGATTTCAATTTAGCGAAGCTCATTGTACCAGACATCTTTGTAGATGTTGAATTTCTCAGGGAATTGGCCAAAGCATATTTTCCAGTTACTAGGGTAATCAGAAAGGCAGACAAAAGAGGTTTAGTTTCAATAAATATGAGTTTGGTAGATGAATTTAAGATGTTAGGAGCCACATGCACAGACATAGATTTTGTAAAGAAAAAAGAGATTAGCAGGCTCACAAAGAGGTTTTGAAATGAACTGTAATCCCTAGATACATGCCTAGAGGACCTGATAGGAAAATTATTCCTATACCAAAGAATGTGACAGAGCCATTTGAACTCAAGGGTTTTCATAATTATTTGGCCTACACACTCTATGGGTTGTGTAAGGTTTTAGTCATTGATTGTGACACCCAAGTTCCAGAAGACCTTTTGATGATGGTCATGGAAATTTAGAACCCTGAGGTTAAAACCAACTATAACTTTGTGGGATTTGGTTAAGACTCTACACGAGGGTTTAGTGTAAATATAGAAGAGTCCAAAGGTGATAAATTTTAAGTTCTATAAAATCTTTTGTAATCTTATTCTCTTTTATAATTACGAGTCTATGGATCAGAGACTTATTTTAAGGAAAGAGCATAATTTTGGTGAGTCGCTGCCTGTGCAATTATGGAATAGGGTTTGGGACATGAGTTATGATTCTTCTTGCTTTCTCTATTTTTAAAATTGGATTGTGTCTCCAATTATGGATTTATATGGTGTAAAGAGGGAAATATTAGATGTTATAGTTATAAGATTATTGAGAACCTATCAAAATATTCCAAAATCGCCTATTTCTAATAATTAGGGATACTTCAAATTTTTATGTGTATTCAGAGGTTATGGTTGTCCTCAACCACCTTACATCCTCCCAATTTTTCTACCTCCTGGAATTATTGTGATTGAATTCTTGTGGTAGTTTTTTTTAGTTGAAAAGGACTACTTGGATTATAAGAGAAGAGGCACAATCTTGGTTAGAATTTGGAATGTGTTATATTTTTAAGTGGAAGAAATCTTTTGAAGAGCTTACTACTTTCCTTAAGAAATACAAGATGGTTACATCTCCTACAAGATTTTGTGATCCAGAATCATTTATCAAAATAGCAGTTGGAAACATGATCAGTTGGGTGAAAATTCCCTCACATGAACCACTTGGTGATGAAGATATAGTGAGGAATCTTACCTTGGAATCTGAAATAAAAACTCGTAGAGGTAAGTGGAATGATTTGGTAATGTGTGAAGATAGGTTGAGAGAGCTTGATCATAACTTTACTATTTTTTATCTTGATTTTTCTACTTCAAAGAAATAGAGAAAATATTAAAGAATTATGATACTCTCAATGCAAGATTACCAGAGGGGCCTCCATCTCTTGTTCAACAAGTTCCTGCACAAGATGAATCCCTTAAACTGAAAATGATTTTGATTCTGATGAGGCCTCTAGTGTTGGAGCCTCTATTTTTCAAGAACCCCCAGCAAAGAGAGCCAGAGTTGCTACATCATTTGATGAGAATGCTCATATAGATGTAGAAAAGGTGGGAACTCGTAGGGTTGATAGATATACCATAGAAATGAGAAGGAAATTAAAAAGGTAAAGGAAAGGAAAAAACAAAGGAAGGTAATGATTTTCCTTTGGTTAAAATAATTGATGATAAAGAAGTAATGACTCAGAATTTTGTAAGTGGTGATGCCTTCATTCATACTGATGAATTTAAAAGTTTTTTGTTAAATGGAAAGGAAGGGAACTAAAAAAGCAATTGGAATCAAATGAGGAGGGTACCAGCGCAAAGAAACAAATATTGATTGCACTATAGCATTTTGATCCAGATTCTATGAAATTAACAGCGGAACAAACCATAACATTGGTCATGAATAGTGGTATACTTTTACTTCTCAGTTGGGATGTATAGTCTACCTTCCTTATTGATCAAGTTAGAATACAAGATGACCCTATTTTCAAGTCTGAATATGAATTTGGTGAGTTCTTAAGAGGATCAAGTTTTGATCCTAAGTCGAAAACATTAGCAATTTGTTCTTTGGCTCCTTCCACTCATAAGCCCCACATGATCAATATAGGAGAAGAGAAGAGGGGTGATGCAATAATTAAAATTGTTCAAAATACTTCTGTAGTTGAGGTTGTTAATTTTCTTACTCATGTTTCATTTTTAAATAAAGACAAAGGTGGGGATTTGGAGAAGAAAAAATATGAAATGTATCTTGATATGATTGCCTTAGCTAAGAAGTATGAATATTCTTTGATTGAAAATTTTGACCTAACAAAAGAAGTGGAAAGGTATAATTCATTGTTTCCTTTTCTTTCTTCAACTCAACAAGTTGATAACCAGCCTAATTCAATTGAAAAGTCAATACGTGATTATGTGAAATTGAAATTACAAGAGTATGCAGAGAGAATTGAGGGTTTGGGGGAAGCAGTGCAAAAGAAAGGTATATATGTTTTGATGCAAGTTATAGAACAATGGATCAATATAATTATGATAAAATTGAGTATTTCTCATGGTCATCATATATCATTAATTCAAACAAAGAAGTTTTGTCATGAGGTTGTATTATTCTTAGATCCCTTATTTACACAATGGTCAACTAAAAACATGTTAATGGGGAAAATGATGACAAATTTTTCGTATAGGGATGATATGCATGTAGTCATAGAGAAAACTAAAGATAAAGTAAAATTTTTGAATTCACTATTACCATTATTCAAGGGTAAAGGACAGTTAATCAAAGGGAAACTGCAGTCATTTGTTGATAGTTGGTATCCACTAATCCCTTCCATCTATGACAACAATAATAGTGTCAAGTCTATTGAATATTGGAGTGGAGAATTTGATTTGATTTCTCCAAATATTGACATCATGCTTACTATTGATAATTATGCGGACTTGTCTAAATTTAATGGAATGTTGGATGCTATGTTTAAAGATGAAGTTGATTTTGTAAATTTTATCTCACATTCTCGTGCAATAATAGATGTCAGGTGGACAGAGGTCATGATGATGAACTATAACTCATTGAATGTTTGAAGATGATAAGTTGATGATCACCAAGCTGCAAAAGTGAATGCAAGACATTAAATCAGTTAATATATTGTATTGTCATTGATGCAAACTTGATATAATCTGATTGTTCATACACATATTGTCATAAAATTGAAGAGATCGAAGAGACAGATTTTATGTGGTTGGTCAAACATAAAAAATTTGTATACACTGAGTGACAGTAAACACTGACGGACAGTGCACACCGACGGACAGTGAACACCGAGAAATTCAAAGTGTATACCGAGCACCTCAGTAACCAAGAAAGTGGTTACCAAGAAAGAACTATTTACCGAGCATAACTGAAGTTGTCACCGAGCATAACTGAAGTCAATGATCAAGCTAACTGGAGTTCATGACCGATTAGAACTGAAGTTCAAGAATGAAAAAACTACTTAGCTAGGAAGAGCTATATTAGAGATTGACTGATTGATTGATTTATTCTTAACGATCAGTTAAACTAAAGCATGGAAAACATTTAAAGTGTAGTTATCAAGGAGATATCTACGAAATAAAACTAAAGCATAGCTTTGCAGAATAAAGCAAAGAATGGTGAGTTTTACGGATCAAGAAGTGATCTACGACCAAAACAAGGAGATTGAGTAGCTAAATCACGTCTATATAAAGAGACAAATAATTCATTAGCAAAGGAGGAATGTTGAATATAATTCTGGTATCATTTACTATATCAGTTTAACCATTTATTCATAAAATCTCTTAACCAAGTGGGATTTAATAGTCCTTATTGTATTGAGATACTCAAGAGTATCAAAAGGTTTTCTTGTTGACAGCATAGTGAGTGCTAGGTCAAAAGATAAACTATTGTTTTTAAATCCTCTAACAATGTCACACTTAACAGTGTGTTTGTAACCTTTAACAAAGTTGGCCCTTCACCGAGCTCACTTCAGAAGAGTCAAAATTTTGGGTTACCGGTCCCAAGTGGGTTTTCCATTAATAGGGTTTCAATTTAAAATCTATGTGTCAAATGTGTATTTCTTACATTGCATTGATAGTTTTTTTTACACATTATTGATACTGGATTGGTCGGTAAACACTAAGTTTAATTGTCGCTACTCGGTAAAGTCTAGAAAAGATAAAGAGTATATCTTACCGAGCAGTTTATATTGGTTAGAATTATTTATGGCATACATCTTGATGGACTGAAAGATAAGTATAGGATATTATATTGAGATATATGTTTTGGTTTGATTTTTCAAATTATTTTAAGGCCACTGACTCACACCACCCCCCCCCCCCCCCCCCCAATTATTCTATCAATTGGTATAAGAGCTTTGGTGCTTGGAAGAAAAATTTAAAGGGAATTATGATAAAGATCACAAGATGAGAAAAAGGGATGTGCCTAAGTTGAACAAGGACAAATTTTCATCATGGAAAACCAGGATAAGACTTCATCTATCAGGTATTAGAAATGATGTCACACAATACTTGGATACTGAATATGTTGCACCTACTAGACCTCTAATTATTGATCAATTGAGAGAGAAACGTGAACACAATTCTATGATGATAGAAATTGCTTCTTCACTATCTGATGTTGAATTTAAAGATGTGAAATCATGCACCTCTACAAAGACAATATGGGACAAACTCAAGCTAGTACATGGAGGAGATGCAAATGTGCTGAGAGCTAAAGCTGAAAGCCTAAGACAAAAGTTTGATGACTTGAAAATGAAAGAAGGAGAGAACATCACTCAGTACAGTGATAGAATCAAAGAAGTTGTTAATGCTATCCAGGGAGTAGGAGGAGTACTTGAGGAAGAAACAGTTGTAAGTAAAATTATGAGAACCTTACTGCATGTTTATGCTATTAGAGTATCTGTAATTCAATAAATGAGAGCAGTAGCTAGTAACAATGTTACTCTTATTAGTTTGATTGGTAGACTTATTTCATTTGAGATGAACAACTATGACAACAATGTCTTACCAACTATTGAGTCTACATGAAAATATTCTCTGAAAATAAGAAAATCTAGTAACAAACACACTATGAGAAATGATAGTGACAGTGATAGTGATGAAAAATAACTTGATGAACTTGAATCACTAATGGCTAGGAGACTACATAGAGGTAAAGGAAGATATAAAGGTAAATTTCCATTGGTCTGTTTTAATTGCAAAGAAATTGGACATTTTGCTACTAGATGCCCTAACAAGAGAAAGGATGAAAGAAACAATGACAGATCTTATGAAAATAAGTATGACAGAAGTGATGACCAAGACTACAGAAGCAACTGACACTCTGACAGAAGAGATAATTGATATTAAAAGGACAAAGGCAAGAAGGCTTGTTACCTAGTTGAGAACAAAGCTGAAAATTCTACTACTGATTCTGATAAAGATGTTGAGGTAGTATTTGTTGCTATGAAGGATGATTCAGATGAAGAAGAAAGGTATGTTGAAACTGCACTCATATCTAAAGTTAGAAAAAATGGTGTCTGGATTATTGATAGTGGTTTTACTCATCACATGACTGGAGATAAAGAAAAGTTTGAAACTTTTGAATATTTAATGGTGGATCAATTAGGATGGCTAATGACTCACCTTGCCCAGTTGAAGGAAAATGAACCATCATGTTGAATAATCAGATCATATGTGAAAATTCATATTGGGTGAAAGGAATTAACTATAATCTATTAAGTTTTTCACAACTGAACAACACAGGACACCGAGTTGCATTCGAGAATAAAAAGGAAAAGATCTATAATGGAACGGGAAAGTTGATCGGTACTGATGAACAAACAAAAGGTAATATATTATATCTTGACAATATTGAGACCACTTGTTTACTGGCTAGAAATGAAGACACTTGGTTGTGGCATAAAAGGTTATGTCATGTGAATTTTGACAACATGGTTAAGATAAGTAAGAAGAGAAAAGTGAGAGGCATACCGAGTATTTCAAAGCCTGACCATGTTATGTGCAAGAATTGTCAAAAAGGAAAAATGACAAAGTCTAGTTTCAAGAGAAAAACATACACATCTAATGCTATTCTAGAGTTAGTCCATACTCACTTATGTGGACCAATGAGAACAAAGATCTATTATGGTGATAGATACTTTATTCTATTTTTTGATGACTATTCTAGGACGATGATTGTCATGTTCTTAAAAGAGAAATCTGAAGCATTTAAGATGTTCAAATGGTATAAAGCTAAAGTTGAAAATAAAAGTGGAAAAGAACTAAAAATTTTAAGATCAGATAGAGGAGGAGAATTTATTTATGATGAATTCAGTAACTTTTGTAATGAGAATGGGATTACAAGACAGGTTTCTGCACCGAGAACACCATAGCAAAATGGGATTGCTGAAAGGAGAAATAGATCAATTGTTGATTGTGCCAGATCACTAATGATTGAAAAAGGCATCACACAAACATTCTGGAGAGAAGTTGTAAGTATTGTTGTCTATACACTAAACTGAGTTCAATTGAAGAAAGACACCAATAAGACATCTTATGAGCTATGGTATGGATACACACCAAATGTGAGTTAATTTAGAATTTTTGGAAGTCAATGTTATATATTGAAATATGATAGAAATGGGAAACTTGACTCTAAAAGTGATGATGGAATATTTCTAGGATATTCTACTAAAAGAAAAACTTATAAATGTCTGAACAAATATTCTAACAAAATCATTGAAAGTGCAAATGTTAAAGTGGGTGAATTTTCTGAGAAAAATGATGAGGAAAGGAGAAAGTAACCAGAAGATTACAGTAGATTTGTCTACATAGAAGAACCTGACACCTTGCCCGAGCGACAAGATAATGCAACCAAGCAACAGGCTGCACACACCGAGAATCAGGAGAATGATCACAATGTTGAATCGAGTGATAATGAAGATCACAATGATGATCAAAATGAAGAATAGAGATCTGAACCTATACTTTCTAAATATGTCAAAATACACCATCCACAGGACCAAATCATTGGAGACGAAAGAGTTGGAATGAGAAGAAGAAGTAAGTCTCTTAACACTAGATGTTTGATTTGTGATTTTGAGCCTAAATCTGTTAATGTTGCACTTGAGAATCAAGAATGGGTTAGTGCAATGAATGAAGAGATTGAACATATCAAAAAGAATTGGACATTAGCACCTAGACCGAGTGAAAAAATGTCATTGGCACCAAATGGATTTTCAGAAACAAACTGAATGAGAATGGAGAAGTCGCAAGAAACAAAGCAAGATTGGTATGCAAAGAGTATGCACAAGAAGAAGGTATTGACTATGGAGAAACCTTTGCACCCATTGCTAAACTAGAAGGAGTAAGAATTATACTTTCTTATGTTTCTTCAAAGGATTCAAAGTATACCAAATGGATGTTAAATCTGCATATCTGAATGGAATACTAGAAGAGGAGGTATACATTGAACAATCTGAAGGGTTTGTTAATCCTAACAAGAGGAAAATGGTTTGTAAACTACACAAAGCCTTTTATGGATTGAAACAAGCACCGAGAGCATGATATGAAATACTTCACTCTTATCTCATTAGTATTGGATTTGATAGAACAAGTGACAACAGTAATCTATATTTGAAAGGAGAAACTGATGATAATATTTTGATTGATGAGATATTTGTTGATGATATCATATTTGGAGGTAATGATGTGCTATGCAAGTCATTTTCTGATGAAATGAGCAAAGAATTTGAAATGTCAATGTTTGGAGAGATCAATTTTTTTCTTGGCCTAAAAATTCTACAATAGGATGAAGGCATCAATGTCACACAATTCAAATATATCAAAGAAGTTCTAAAGATATTCAAGATGGAGTACTCCAAACCAGTTGGAACACCTATGGAGACCGAATGAAAATTGACAAAGGAAGACAAAACAACCAAGGTAAATCAGACCTTATACAGATCTATGATTGGAAAACTAATGTATGTTGTACACACTAGACCTGATATAGCACATGCGGTTGGTATAGTTGCAAGATTCTCTGCTAATCCTAAGGAATCACACATGAATGTTGTCAAAAGAATTTTGAGATATCTAAAGAATACCGAAGACTATGGTTTGTGGTATAATAAAGAAGGAAACTTTGAGCTACAAGTTTATACTAGTGTTGATTGGGCTGGAAACATAGATGATGAAAGAGCACAACAGGAGGAGCATTATTTATGGGTGACAGACTTGTCACATGGATAAGTAAAAATCAAGGATGCATATCTCAATCAACTGCAGAAGTAGAATATGTGGTTGTTGTTGCAAATTGCTCTGACATTGCATGGATCAAGCAATTGCTGAAAGGTATGAATGAAGGAATTCTTGACCCAGTAATTATCTATTGTGATAATACTAGTGTTATAAACATCTCAAAGAACCCTATAATGCATGCTAAGACAAAGCACATATCTATTAAGTATCATTACTTGAGGGAACAAGTACAAGAGAAATTGGTGATACTAGAATATGTACAATCCAAAGAACAACTAGCAGACATATTCACAAAACCATTGCCAAAAGATACATTTGAGTACCTGAGGAATAGACTAGGGGTTCATCCCTTATCTACTAGTCACTAAGTTGACTTAGTGGTTGCATCAGCCTACACATTATCAAAAGATTAGTCATGTTGATGCAAGCTGAGATATGGACTGCAATGACATATCAGTCCACTAAAGGGACAAAAAGCTTCAAAGGGAGAAAAATATTGTTGGCTACTACATAGCTGAATATTTTTTTTGGCATTGTTGTCAAAGGGAGAGGAAGATTCAATGAAATATACATCAAGGAGAAGAGATTCTACAATACAAAGAGAGAGATATTCAATGAAATAAAAATCCATCAAAGGGAGAGAATTGGAGAAAGCTAGCGCTACATATCTATCCAAAAAAGGGAGAAAAGATTCTAGAAGAAAGGGAGAGACATAATCAGAAGACAAAATTGCTACACCTATCCATTGAAGGGAATGAAGAAAGGGAGAGCACACAACAGAATCAAATCTAACCTAGAAGAGCTTACTAAGACTCGGATATTTGAATCGTTTATAGAACAATAAGTTTGGTATGTTATGGCATATCTTATACTACATATTTCATAGTATGTTGCCATCAATGCCAAAGGGAGAGATTGATGAACTATAACTGATTGAATGTTTGAAGATGATAAGTTGATGATCACCGAGCTGCAAAAGTGAATGCAAGACATTAAATCAGTTAATGTATTGTATTGTCATTGATGTCAACTTGATATAATTTGATTGTTCATATACATATTGTCATAAACTTGAAGAGACTGAAGAGACAAAGTTTATGTGGTCGGTAAAACATAAAAATTTTGAATACACCGAATGACAATAAACACCAACGGACAGTGAACACTGAGCAATTCACAGTGTATACCGAGCACCGCAGTAACATGGCAAGTGGTTACTAAGCAAGAACTATTTACCGAGCATAACTGAAGTTGTCACCGAGCATAACTAAAGTCAATGACTAAGCTAACTGGAGTTGATGACCGATTAGAACTGAAGTTCAAGAACAAAAAAACTACTTAGCTGGCAAGAGCTATATTTAGAGATTGACTTATTGATTGCTTTATTCTTAACAATCAGTTAAAATAAAGCATTGAAAAGATTTAAAGTGTAGTTATCAAGGAGAGATCTACGAAATAAAACTAAAGTAGAGCTTTGCAGGATAAAGTAAAGAATGGTGAGTTTTACAGATCAAGAAGTGATCTACGACAAAAACAAGGAGATTGAGCAGCTCAATCATGTCTATATAAAGAGACAAGTAATTCATTGAAAAAGGAGGAATGCTGAATATAATTCTGGTAAAGATAGAAGTGACATAAGTGTGATGGCAAGAGGGGCCAAAGGCTCTCCCAACTACCAAACAAACTTGTAGATACAATGCGGAAACAAAAAAAACACAGTGAGAGAAGAAACAGCAGATATCCTTTTCATTAATTGATCAAAGTCATCACATGTTGGGTTGTAAATCCTTCTCGGTTTGGGCCATATACATTCAATGAATTAAAAATTGATCTTCCTACATGCGAGGTCACAGACCTGCTTTATAGATAGTTCAACACTTAACTTGTATCTTCTAAAACTGATATCCAAATCCTACTGAAGAACTGCCCCCTAAACTAAGAACATAGAAACAAATACATAAAAGAGTCCAACAGAAAGGTCGACACTCAAATCTCTAAGTGAGACCCAAATTTAGGTCCATAGAGATCCCAATGACAGACCCCAAATTAATTAAGCCACAGAAATTAACTGAAGAAGTCAGCCACCAGATCGAACTCCAAAATAAATAACTCAGGCAAAGGATGACTGAGCAACAGAGTGACTTGGGAAAACAACACCCCGAGCAACAAAGATGTGACTCAAGCCAAGCATACCCAAGCAACAGAAGAAAAACCCGAGCGACAAAAAAAGAACTCAAAAACAAGCATGCCTAAGCGACAGAAACTCGAGAAACAGAGAGCAACTCGAAACAAGCATAACCAAGTGACAGAACCCGAGAAAAAGAGTACTTCCCAAGCAGCCTCCAAACAAACTAAAGAACAAAACAAATATCTTTTTGGTTGAGCAGGATTTCCAAGGACCCAAGATGCTCCTGCATCAGACACCTGGGGTTACAAGAAATGATTCCCCGAATCATGTATCAAGTCCAAACTAGAATGAATCCAACTTAGATTGAGAAATCCAAGATGAGTCCTCAATCGATCTATTCTTCCACTTTACCAAATACTCCATGTATTCCTTTCCTCTTGTACTTCTGCCAATTATTTGTTTCAAAATTTGTTCAACTTCCTCTATCTGCTTCTTAAGATAATCACTTGGTATTGTCACTTCTTCACCAGGTTCATGATATTCATACAAGTCTACAATATTGAATATAGGTGATATATCCATGTCATCAGGTAATTCAACTCCATAAGAATTTCCACTGTCAAATCTTCTCAGTATTCTGCAAGGACCAAATTTCTTCATCTTAAATTTTCCATATGTTCCAATAGGAAATCTTCCTTTCTTTAAATGAACCATTACTGCATCACCAACTTCAAATATTTTATGTCTTCTTGATCTGTCTACACTATCTTTGTAATTCTGATTACTTTTCTCTAGCTTCTGTTTTACATCTTCATGCAATGTCCCCGTGAACTCAGCAAATTCTTCTGCTTCAGTACTTATTTTCTCTTCTCCAACAATATCTTTCAAGTCTAATATACCTCTCGGTTGTGTGCCATGAAAAATCTCAAAAGGTGTCTTTCCAGTACTTCTATTTACTAAACTATTGTATGCAAACTCTGCTTGTGCCAACATCAAATCCTAATTACTTGGTGTGTCTCCAACTAGGCATCTCAACAAGTTACCCAAACTTTGGTTTACAACATCTTTCTGTCCATCAGTCTGTGGATGAAATGTAGAACTAAACTTCAACTTAGTATCCAACTTCTTCCCGAGTGCTCTCCAAAAATAACTTGCAAATTTATTGTGTTGGTCAGAGATGATACTCCTCGGTAATCCATGCAATCTGACAATCTCCTCAAAGAAAAGGTCTCCTATATGTATTGCATCTGATGTTTTCCTACATGGTATGAAATGTGTCATCTTAGAAAATCTATCAACAACAACAAATATGGAATCATTACCTCTTGTTGTCCTAGGTAAGCCAAGAACAAAATCCATGCTGATATCACTCCAAGGTTTTTCAGGAACAGTAATTGGTGTATACAAACCAGTATTCTGACTCACTCCTTTTGCAACTTGAAAAACTCCACAAATTTTCACAAGTTTCTAAACATCCTTATACAACTGAGGCTAAAAATACCTTTCCTTAAGAAAACTCAATGTCTTATCAATACCAAAATTTCCAGCCAATCCACTACTATGTTTCTCCTTAATCAAATTAGTTCTCATTGAACCTCTCGGTATACTGAATACCTTTGAACAACATATCTTCTTGAATGAAATAATCTTCATACTTACTTGATTGATTTGAATTAGGTTCTCTGCACACTCTCCACTGCTCAGAAAAATTAGGATCACTTTCATATAAACTCTTCATGTCATCAAAACCAAGAACTTCAATTCTCATTTCAGTCAACAAAGATCTTCTTCTACTCAATGCATCAACAACTCAGTTAGAAAATCCACTCTTATGTTTAATCACAAATGTGAAACTCTACAAATACTCTACCCATTTTATATGTCTCTAATTCAACTTATTCTGACTACCCAAATACTGTAAAGCCTTATGATCAGTATACAACACAAATTCATTTGGCATCAAATAATGTCTCCAATTCTTCATAGCTTGAACAATAGCATAGAACTCTTGATCATAGAAAAAATATTTCCTCTTAGCGTCATTCAACTTTTCACTAAAGAAAGCAATAGGTTTACCTTCTTGAGTCAACATAGCTCCAATTGCACTTCCACTTGCATCACATTCAACTTGAAATACTTTATTGAAATCAGGTAATCCTAACACAGGTAATTCAGTAACCTTCAGCTTCAAAGTCTCAAAACTCTTATCAGCTCCATGTGTCCATTTGAATTCTCTTTGTCTCCTCTCATTTTCTCAGTCATAGCATTACAAATAGAATTGAAATTTCTGATAAACTTTCTATAAAAACTTTCCAATCCATGAAATGATCTTTACCTCAGTGACATTCTCATGTGTAGGCCAACTAAGTATAGCTTCAACCTTCTTAGGATCCATCTTCAAACCATCAGCTAAAATTACAAAACCTAAATACAATAGTTCTTCTTTCATGAAGGAACACTTTTTCATATTTATCAGCAACTTTTCCTCTTTCAATCTCTGCAACACTTGCCTTATATGCATCAAATTCTCTTCTCTAGTCTTACTGAATATCATAATATCATCCAAGTATACAATCACACATTTATTCAATAATTTCTTCAAAAATTCATTCATTAACCTCATAAATGTACTCGGTGCATTAGTTAAACCAAAAGGCATAACCAACCACTCATGCAAACCTTCCTTTGTCTTGAAATTAGTCTTCCATTCATCACCTTCTTTGATTCTGATTTGATGATACCCACTCTTCAAATCAATTTTGGTAAAATATCTTGCTCCACTCAAACAATCCATTATGTCATCCATTCTCAGTATAGGAAACCTATAATTCACTATGATATTATTGATTTCTCTTGAATCGTTGCACATTCTCCATTCTTCATTCTTCTTAGGTGCCAATACAACAGGTACTACACATGGACTCAAACTTTCTCAGATCAAACCTTTGTTCAATAATTAATGAGCTTGTCAGTTAAGCTCTTCATTCTCGATCGATGTTAACCTATGTGGTGCTTTGTTTGGTAAACTAGCTCCAGGAATCAGATCCATACAGTGACTGATGTCTCTCATTGGTGGAAAACCATCAGGTACATTATGTAAAATTATCTCCTTGTACTCAGTGAGTAACTTCTCAAGTTCTGCAGGAATTTCATTTTCTATATTCTTACTCGGTTTGTTAGGAATCAAAGCATAATAGATATCATTTATTTTCAACTCCTTAACAAACTGTCTACCTTCCATCAAAAAAACTTTCACAGATGTACATATCTCATCAACAGATTCTTTAACCAAAGGTAACAAAACTTTCTTCTTACCATCAACCCAAATAGAATATCTATTCAATATTCCATCATGTATAGCATGTCTATCATATTTCCAATGCCTAAACAAGACAACAATCCATTGGAATAATATCACATAACACCTTATCATAATACTTTCCAATTTTCAGATTCACAAAACATTGTTCACTCGTCATTAATGTGTGTTCATCCTTGATCCATGAGATCTGATAGGGCTTCGGATGCTTCATCCTTTCCAACTAAAACTTTGTAACCATTTCCTCAGATGCCAAATTCTCTGAGCTTCCACTATCAAAAATTACCTTCCAGACTTTGTCTGCAACTCTACATCTGGTCTTGAACAAAGTTTTCCTGACAGGATCTTGCTTATCCTTCTCACTCCATAGTATCCTTCGGATCATGAGATTTCCTTCCTTCTCAACTTCATTTGGTGACTCTTCTTAAATTAAATCATTTCTTCTACTACCAACTTTCTTGCTTGCATGTGTACACTCAAAGGATTTATGTCCTTCCTCGCCACAATTGTAACAAGTTACTTGGAATCCCTTTCTACGATAACCACCTCTGGAGTAATTGCCTCTTCCTTGGTATGAACTTCCACCATTCCATTCAGTCTTTCCCTTGTCTTGAGATGTGTCTGAAATTGACTTGTCTGGTTTAGATCTACTATTTTCACCATGAGATCTACGTCTTCCTCTAGGGAATCTACCACCTCTGCCTCTTTGTCTTTGTTCATATCTTGTGTTCAACTTTTCCTCAGCTTTTAGGGAAAATTGATATTTCTCTCAATGCTTTCCATCTTGACCAAATTGATCTCATCTTGTATGGAACTTCTCAATCCATTCAGGTATCTTTCTACTCTTTCCACTTCATCTTCAACATGTCCAGATCTGATATCCAATCTGTAGAATTCTTCAGTATAGTCTTTTACAGATCTGACTTTATGCTTCAAACTTTGCATTCTCCTAATCAGGTTAATCTGATAATCACAAGGTAGAAACTTGCCTTTCAATTTGTTTATCATCTTATCCCATACCTTGATTTTGTCTTTACCTTTCTTCTTTCGATCCAATTGCAGATGTTTCCACCATAAGGATGCATGACCTTTTAACTGTGTGCTTGCAATATTCACCTTCTTATCCTCTGATACATTCTCATATTCAAAATACTTTTCCATCTTAGTTATCCAGTCAATCAATTCATCAGAATCCAACTTTCCTCTATACTCAGAAGGATTAAACTGAGGTGTGGATTTCAAAATTGTCAATGCTCCTAGGAATATCTCTTCTCCCTGATCCATCACAGGTGCACGTGTAGCTTCACCTTGAACCTCTTCCAATTCATCATCACTAACATCCTCAAGATGTCTTCCTCTGTGTTGGGCTGTCTCAATAGCTTCCAATCTAACAACCATCTGTCTAAGCATATCAGCTAGACCTGGATCTACATTTCCTATCCCATGAACCATCTTGAATCCCTCTGCAATTGTAGGTCAGATCGCAATCTACTACCCCACAACAATATCACCAACTAGGGTTAGGGTTTACAAGAAGGAAATTAGATCTTACCAATGCTCTGATACCACCTGATGCAAGGGTGATGGAAGGAGGGGCCAAAGGCTCTCCCAACTACCAAACCAACTTGCAAATACAATGTAGAAACAACAACAACAACACAATGAGAGAAGAAACAACAGAGGTCCTTTTCATTAATTGATCAAACTCATTACATGTTGGGTTGTAAGGCCTTCCCGATTTGGGCCATATACATTCAATGAATTACAAATTGATCTTCATACATGCGAGGTCATAGACCTACTTTACAGATAATTCAACACTTCTATCTTCTAAAACTGATATCCAAATCATATTGAAGAATTTCCCCCTAAACTAAGAACATAGAAACAAATATATACAAGAGTCCAACAGAGAGGACGGAGCTCAAATACATAAGTGAGACCTAGATTTAGGTTCACACAGATCCCAATGAGAGACCCCAAATTAATTAAGCCACGGAAATTAATTAAAGAAGTTGGTCACCATATCCAACTCCAAAATAAACAACTTGGGCAAAGGATGACCGAGCAACAAAGTGACTCGAGAAAAGAACACCCCGAGCAACAGAAACATGACTCGGTCCAAGCCTACCCGAGCAATAGAAGACAAACCTGAGAGACAGAAAAACAACTCAGAAACAAGCATGCCCGAGCGACAGAAACCCGAGCAACAGAGACCAACTCGGAACAAGCAAAACCGAGTGACAGAAACCGAGCATCAGAGTACTTCCCGAGCAGCCTCCAAAAAAACTAAATAACAAAACAAACATCTTTTTGGTTGAGCGGGATTGCCAAGGACCCAAGATGCTCCTGCATCAAGAAGTCTTCATGCAGATCTGGTCATACAAGCCAAAGAACAGAGCCAAAGGAATTTTGCAGACACCGAGCAACATAGGACAGAGCATTCACTGAGCATAAAGAACAAAGAAGGAAAAAAAGGAATTGAAGTGAACATTGATCAGAGAGGTATTAATGGACTAACAATAGATATAATTATCTACAGGTTAAATTTGTAGTATTGAACAAATCATTTATTGTATTAGTTTAACCATTGATTCACAAAATCTCTTAACCGAGTGGGATTTAACAGTCCTTATTGTATTGAGATACTCAAGAGTATCAAAAGGTTTTCTTGTTGACAGCATAGTGAGTGCTATTTCAAAAGATAAATTGTTGGTTTTAAATCCTCTAACAAGGTCGCACTTAACAGTGTGTTTGTAACATTTAATAGGGTTGGCTCTTCACCGAGCTCACTTCAGAAGAGTGAAAATTTTGGGTTACCGATCCCAAGTGGTTTTTCTCTTAACAGGGTTTCCATGTTAAAATCTATGTGTCAAATGTGTATTTCTTTCATTGCATTGATATTTTTCTTTACACATTATTGATACTGGATTGGTCGATAAACACTAAGTTTAATTGTTGGTACTCGGTAAAGTCTAGAAAAGATAAACAGTGTATCTTACCGAGCAGTTTATATTGGTTAGAATTATTTATGGCATACATCTTGATGGACTGGAAGATAACTAGTGGATATTATATTTGAGATATAATTTTTGGTTGGATTTTTGGAATTATTTTAAGGCCATTGATTCACCCCCNTTGATTCCCCCCCCCCCCCCCCCCCTCCGTTATTCTAACACGTGAATCACTTTGAGGAGCTGAAAATTTTTAACTGGCCTAGATCCAAGGAGGTTAATAGATGGAAGATTTTGCCAAGGGATAGAAAGTTCAAACTAAGTAAAGGGTAAATGGTCCTTCATTTTTGTCTCATGCTTGATGCTTTTGTTTTGTGGTGACAGGGCAAAATGTTGTTGAAGAAATTAATCAGTTACAATAGGTGGACACCTTACCTTTGTTGAAGATAAGCTGCGGGTGTCCTATGTGCTTCATCATTTAACTGACCTAAAGGATGAAGAAATGACTTGGCCTTTGTTCATGTTCCATTTGACTATCTAGTTTGTTCTCTACATCCAAGTCACCAACAAGTTGAAGATTTTTTCGGTGCAGCTTCAACAATTTTGGTTTCATTGCGAGCAATTTTTTGGATTTCCCTCAAGTTCATCTATCTTATTGTAATATTTTTGAGAGAATTTATTCTTTAGTCCATATCTGATTTGATCAAGTGATCTGAAACTTTTTCCATCCCTTATGTTATAAAAGGGATTCTAGGAACACTCGATAGGGGCTCCCAAATTTTTTTGTTTAGAAGGATAAGTAATATAAAATAGGGTATGAGTCATATGGTCTCTGTCTAATAAATGTATGAACAGTGTCTTGATAGCTAATGAACAATGAAATATAAATTATCTTATACTATTGTCTTTGTATGAAATTCCAAATTTTACATGAATCAAATATATATTCAAGGTATACTTTCAATTCATCTCTCTGTATGGCATGTGTGATTTTTTCATCTTTTTCTTTCTTTCAAGGAAGGAATTAAATATGCTAAAGATGGTTATTGTGAAATTTGAAATCAAATGCAAATTTGATGATGGCATTTAATATGTGTAGAATTTGTATGTCAGACATACTTATTCCTTTAGATTTCAATGTTGTATGTGATTAATCTTGTTATCAAACATATGTTATATTTAGTGACTTTGTATCCCTTGGATTAAGCATTGGTCATAGTTAATAGGCAATATCATTTGGTGAGCATATTGAAATTATAACTTTGTTTATATTTTATTGAGTGTAAGTTATATCTTGAGTTTTCAAAATAAGTTTACTATTTTGAGAGCTATCCACAAATTCGCATCTACAAGGAAGTTGTGTTGAATAATTGGGTGAAGTAGATGTGATAAAGGTGAACCTGCCTAAGTCCTATAGAGCTCAAAGTGTAGGTCTTATAGCCTTGTTAGTGTTTGGTTTGCATGTCCTTTTTTTGTTCATAATGAAATGAGTCAAGTCACTATGTCTTCAATCTATAATATTCATGCTTGATTTATTATTTAGAATCAAGGGAGCAAGAAAAAGAACCAAGACTTCCTAAATTACCAAGAGGGGTTAAGATATTTTTCTTAGAAATTTATACCCTTTTCCTATTACTCTCCCTACTATCCCTTGCATCTTTGTCACTTCTTTTGAAAGTGTCCTCTTATTGAGCCTCGTTCTCCTTGTTTAGAAATAAAGGGGCATTAGTAGCCATAACATAATCAATTTCATCACAAAATCCTCTCAAGCACTATTTATACTATTCTCAGCATGCCCTGTTGGAATCCAAATAATCAACTACCTTTTTTCCTTCACCTTCTCCCTTTTTATGAAGTTGAGAAACTACGAGTAGATTCCTTTGTCTCATAATGTTAAAAATAAACATAAATAAACCCCCATGATTTTGAAAATGAAGCATGTACACGTGGATGAGGCTCCAACAGCTACACCATCAATATTTTCTCATGCATCGATAACTCCCTTTTTTTAGGAAATGACTCCCTCTGCCCCAAAATTTACTGTCTCTCATTCCTACGAAGGAGGTTGGAATCTCTATGGCCACCCCTTGTTTACAAATCACTAATTCTTCTCTTTCTGGGTTGCGTGTTGTGGGTGTTTCCCCACCTTTGGTGACAGTTATTCTTGACATTTTTGGGTGGGCTTTTGTTAGAACAGTGTCTACTGGGAACCCCCCTCAGAGACCTGGTTTTGGGATTACTACTGGTGGTGGAAGGATTTTTTCTTTTTTTTGACCTCCTCTTCTAGATCTTCATCACTGGATGACTGATTCATGGGGATCCTCGGTTCTTGGTAATATTAAGTTTTTCCCCTACACTAAGGGGTCCTTTTTTGTTCTTTTTACTTCTTTTAAAGAATAATATTTGGAGCTAAGAAAGCTATGGGTTTGTGGGAATCACTCTCTCTCTCGGCCAAACCTTGGACAATTTCCTTGTATCCTCTTATTGAACCACTTAGTGTGCATCTAGTGTGGGTTCAGCTCCCCAATCTTCTCCTTCACTTCTAGGAGAACTCTTGTTTTAAGGTCAGTGGCAACTCTATTAGTCGTTTCGTAAAGGTGGATGATCCTACGGCTTCGATGGGTCTCTCTACCTTTGCACGTATTTTGGAGGATATTAACATCTCCATGGTGATGTGATTCTCATGGTGGGGGATAGGCCATGGACTCAAGTAGTTGATTATGAGAGTATCCTATTTTTATTCTGTCGGTGTTTCTCTACTTGTCACTTGGACACTGTTTTTTCTCTCATGGGGCGTAAAGGAGTGGCTACTTGGTGGAAAGATGTTGGCAAATAATATTTGATTTTCCCACCTTTTGATTCTTCCTCTGATGATGAATCACAGGTTGACGATGAGGATGAAGCTCCTACTACAAATCTGGGTGATGCTCTTGTTGTAAACTATGCAAATACCACTCCTGCTACTACTGGTGCAACCCCCTCTAGCTATGAGGACCCTTCTCTGCCTATTTCTATTCCTCTACTCTAATCTTCAGGTGACAATGTACAACTTACTTAGCACTCTAGCCCTTGTGTTGATAGTTTCCCAATTGAAGTTTTATTAGTTGTCCCCCCTTGTGGTGGGGAACCTATGGACAACATCGCCTAGATAGTTGTTTGATGACACATGAAATTTTTTTATTCAAACTCACATTCTTCTCCACTAGGGGTGAGCGAGCTTTCCTTCCACTCTTGAGAAGGGTTACTAGTTTTTACGCTAGTGTACTAGTTATATTTTTGTATCTATTTTTTGCCAACACCTTTACTATTAGTGTGCTATTAGTAAGTTGTTAATGGCCTCTACTTGTGAAACATGTTCTTCTTTTTCATGCCTTCTAGCTATGGTTTTGTATGGTTCATCCCCCTTGTTAATTTGTTGAGTTTAGTCAAAACATAAATAACCGCCCCATTTAAGGGGGTCATACATTAGGATCATTTCTCAAACTCTTTAATAGAATGCTCCAAAGAAGACAATAAGTAAAAATAAAATTAAACTAATATCTTATGCCTAGTATGATTTAGAAAGTGATATGAATAATAAATTTGAATCTTCTTTCCAATTTGAGATGTCTCATGAAGCAAAATGCAAGCTCATCCATGAGGCCTTCAATGAGCTCCTTACATGACCAAAGTACAATTTTCTTTCTTTTCTCCGAGCTTTAAGAATTTTGATATAACATCATCAACCATACATTTGTATTTGACTAAATAATAATATGCATATTGTGACTACTTGCTTATATAAATCATGGCTTTAAATGATTTTATTATATAATGTGTTCATTCTTGTTTTTGCAAGATTTGTATGGAGGGACATAGGCTAACATAAGTCATAGACTTGGTTTTAAAAGAACTCCAAATCGTAAACAAGTGAATCTCTTGAACAATTTAATCATTTTTATCTTGAAATGATCATATATTCTTCGTACACGACAATACTGATGTAAACTTTCTGTACATATCTTGACAGGGATAAAAAGATCAATTCATAGTATTTGATATATAATGTAATATTAATTGATTTAAATTAGAAAATTTGATATTTTTAATATGGTGTTCATTGAAATATCTAAATTAGAAATCCATATGAGTTTTTAGATTGTATTATTTTACTTATTAGTTATTTTGTGTAGTTCATGTATGAGTAAGTATCACATGGTTAATTAGTATTTCAAATTCTTGATTAGCATGTGCAATTGATGATTGTTATCTCTACATCTAGTGATATATTTATCTTTTAGTGAGATACATGTTGATCCCTAAGAGGCTCATGCCTAAATAAGGACAGTGCAGTCAGGAAGGTTCGTAGGAGTCAGACAACGTGCGCCCTGTGAAATGGCCTTTGGGATTTTAGAAGTTGGCTCTTCATGAGGGATGTTTGGGGAAAAGGAAGGGAACGAACTTTAATAAACAACCTAAGCTAAGGGGAGGTGAAACACCAGATCGAAGCTTTGTTGGACAGGCAGAGAATATGTTAGATGACATCTGTAGGGGTTCAATCATTCCTAGTGAGAGACTCATGCCTTCATTCATAACGACACAGTGCACCAAAGACCCTCCATTGTTAGCCAGGAGGACAGGAAGCCAAAGTCGTTGGACATAGGGAAAACACATTCATATCCCACTCGTGGGAAGCACCTGCAAGGGTCCAAACCAAGACACAAAACTCCTAAAGAGAGTGAAAGTCTTTTCACCCAAGGACATGGTATAAGACACTATTTAACAATAGACAAAAATAGTTCGTATAAGGGTCAAAAGAAAAGACCTTGCTTGCTAAAACTGATCTTCCTGAGGAGCAGGTTATAGGCAATTCATCATTTGTTCTAAATGCATTGTGAGGAGAGAGTAGTCGTCATGATCACAAGTACACCTAAAAAAAAAAAATGATTGTATCAACATTGACAAACTGGACTAGACCCGTAAAGATTCAGCATAGGACACATTCATTAACAAAAGGGAAAAGGCAACAAAGGCACAGTCCCCATGATTTATTAAGAGAAAACATGCCAAGAAGAGAGAGTATGCCCCAAACAATAAATGTTACAGTATCCACTCCTAGTCGACAAACCATAAGGTCTTGTTCTAAGAAAACAAAACCTCTACAAATATTACAAAGTATTTCTCAAACTCATTGAACAGAAGTCCAATGTTCCAACCTCTTTTAAAATAAATAGGGCCCTGGGTTTTATAGAACAATCCTCAACCTGTTTTAATCACTCAAAATGATTACAATTAGTTACAATCAATCGACATGTCAAAGAATCAAGCATGGATCCCTCAATTGCCCATGTTACGGGAAAATGTGTCTTTCTGATTGGCTAATTGTGGCATGATCGCTAGCTAGACTTAAAAGAATAAATCATGGAATCTCAATTCAAGGATTACCATAATTGCACGGGGTAACTGAAAGCATGTTGTGGACAACTGTTGAAAATGGCATTATCTATGAGAGTTTACATGTGTTGGCATATTCCCTAAATATGCGTCAGTGGACACCTTAGGAAATGGGTGTTCGCAGGGACACGTGTTGTGATGACAGTTTTTAGAGGGGAGAAGCTCCTCACAGAGCCTTGTGAAATCCCGCCAGGCTGACATGTATTAGCCTTTGTCGGGGTTTTGTTAAGGAGAACGTGCCTCACATGTGGATGTGGCCGAAGCTTTGAAAATGAATGCGGTGAGGTTGGAAGGTAGGAAACGTCTATGCAACAGACTAAAACGTATTTCTTACCAAGGGGGACACTTAGTTTTTTTTTCAACTTTTTTTCAACTTCCTTATTGTGTTTTACGTTTTAGTCTGCTATTTAGCCAATACCTTGGAAGGTATAGGAGTACAATTTTGGCGACTTTTAGAGGATCTTGGTCTGCTAGAAAATGGACCTTGCATCTCTGGAATCGTGGGTCGGAGCCTTATCCATTGGGCTTAGTTACCCATATTAATGATTAATGAGATAAGGCTCTCACCTAGCATATTGAAGAAGGATATCTCATTAATCATTAATATGGGTAACTAAATGTGAAGTCTGTAAAATCCAACTACATAACACGAATTTTCATGATATGACAAAAATCAATGCTAAATTCTATGGAAAAATATGCTAGTACAGTAGGATATCAATGATTATCTTTCCTTTTAAGCCGAAAATAAATGCAATTACCTTTTCTCGACTCCCAAGGTGTACGGATCTCCTCCAACTGCACTATTGACAGCCAAAAACTAGGCTTAAAGACCAAAAATGGACAAACGATAGTTCTTGGAAAATTATCACAGTATTTTTTTCAAATTAAAGTGGCATTCTCTTGTCAGGAAAATAAATGCTTTATGCCCGTAGAGGTGGTTGCTTTCTCTATAAAAAGGGGCAATGTTTCAAATGGTGGCATAAGGTATTCAACGTAAGTTTGAGAGCCATAGGTCTAGGCTTTTATGTTTAGCTTAGAAGCACGGATAGACCAATAAGGTTGACTTTCCCACTGTCTCAAGAGCCTTTCCTGGGGCACATAAACAACAATAGGCTAGCTGAGTTAATGGGAATCAATGATCACTTGGTCCTTACTGCCCTTAAATGGGTGGTTGGTGAGGATTTTATGCATAGTGATGACCATTACAAGCTCAACACAGACATTGTGTTCATGTTTGTGGGATATTTGCTTGACCTAGGAGAACCTAGGGATGTGATATAATTTCTCACGGTGGGTATGTTTTGAAGAGTTCATTGCAAGGGTCTTCAAGACATGTTGGTTGGGGCTTGTTATGGTGTTGGGTTGCCACTGGCAACCGACTTGAATATTTTCCTTGAGACTAGGGCAGAGGTTCCATGGGTATTATTTGTTTTAAACTTCTGCTATAGGCCTCTCAAAATACATCATTGCTACACATGACAAGGGGTTGATTTATTGAAGACCCAGATGTGGAAATGGACAAGGAGGCGATTGAGGAATTCTTCTTGAGGCTTTTGTTTGAGCAAGCCTTGGATTTTACTACTGAGTCGAGCGACAAGGAATCCTCCACCTCAGAAGATAGCTCTAGGGCAAGTGGGGACAACTCAGTGAGGAATGGACCAGATTATATTGTAGCATGACCCGTGGTGTAAAAAAACATTTTGGTTTTTGAAGAAAAATTGTTATGATATATAAAATGTAACGATGAAAAGAAGTCTTTCATTTTTGCAATTTTGAAAATCAACTTGTAAATGGATACCGATGATAAATGAAAAGAAATACAACTTGTGTTTACTTATTTATTAGTGCATCTATTTGAGTTTTCATCATATACCATTTTTTAGTTGCAATGTTAATTTAAAGCTTAAGAATGCACATTAATGTTTATCTTCAAAGTAACAACACATCATAACAAGGGACCTCACTATCGCACATATAGATGATAATAGGTAAAAAAAACATTTTCGAAGGTGCGCACAGAAATGGGGAACACCATGCATTAGTGTGCTTGCTCTTAACAAACAAACAGGGTTAGCACAACAAAAATAAAAATCTCCGTTAATAAAGAAAGCTTACTATGCAATGATAATAATCATGAGAAACATACTACAGAGTAACATTGGGGAATAACGATTATACATGGGGCACTAACAACATATCACCTTGCATGGTAGTGCTTATTGAAAGGAAAACTAACCTAACCTAACTATTTACACTAAACTAGTAGCTAAATTAATTGCAAGAACCCATTTACTAGTATGGAAAAATAGCTACTCTTATAGCCTAAATTTTCCCTTTTAATTAATGACTATAACATTTTGACAAAAGAAAGGTAACATGGGTATTACTCACTTAAGGTGTGATACGTCATAGATGATGTCGTGATGGGTCATTTTGGGCATTTCCTCTGACGTTACGTAAGATAAGATGATGTCTTAGGATCTTTATAAAGGCTTATTTCATGTTCCAACATGAGCATGACTTGGTTAGACTGACAAGCGACGGGTTTAGAATAATACCTAATTGGGCATATGCGGGTACTCTTGAAGTGAGTTGCAATAGGGGATGCATCTGTGTGTTCCTTGACCTCGACAATTGGTGGCTCTGTCGTCTGGGGTGCAGGGGAGGACTCCACCTGAGTAGTTGGAGTGCGATCATTAAGCGTTGTGTAAAATGCCTTAGGCTCATCTCAGAAAAGAAGGTCTTCATTTTATGTTTCACTTTTCTCGTTTAGGGCCTCGGGAGAGGGATCCTGGGGCGATGCCTTGTTTGAAAGGATCTATGAGACTTCTAACACTTACATGGAAGAAACTTCAACATCCTCAAAAAAATAGGGGAGCTTGGGAAAAAAGAGAACTCAGATCATTAGTCTTTGGTTGTGGCAGGGGAAGACTTTCTTCATCATGAAGCGGGCTCGCTTGTGTTAGTTGTGGGTCATGTTGACCTTATTCATTCTTCTACTTTGAGCACCAAACCATCGGTTCGCCCTCGAACAAGGAGATTGTATTTAGCACCAGGGACTGGAAGGAGAACTTTGAAAATTCATCCAAAACTGATTTACTTCCCACCGGACATGAATCCTCTAGATTATATTTGTGTGAACTTATTATAATGCTCTATATTTTAACTATGCATAGAATATTTGGTCCCAATCTAGAGAAAAAAAAACATATCGCATTGAATTAATTCAAAATAATTTTCAAGTACATGTAGTTATAAAAATTAAACATATCATATTGAACTAATTCAAATTAATTTTCAAGTAAATGTAGTTATAAAAATTATGGGTGTGGGGACAGGAATGCAGTCCAAGTTCCTATAATGGAGCTCCCTTCTGAACAATGCATAGAATATTTGGTTCCAATCTGGAGAAAAGAAAATGTATCATATTGAATTAACCCAAAATAATTTTCAAACAAATGTAGTTATAAAAATTATGGGTGTGGGTACAGGAATGCAGTCCAAGTTCCTATAATGGAGCTCCCTCGAGAACTATGCATAGAATATTTGGTCCCAATCTAGAGAAAAGAAAACGTATCATATTGAATTAACCCAAAATAATTTTCAAATAAATGTAGTTATAAAAATTATAAATGTGAGGACAGTGATGCAGTCCAAGTTCCTATAATGAAGTTACCTTGTGAACTACACAGAATATTTAGTCCCAATCTAGAGAAAAGAGAATGCATCATATTGATTTAACCTATGTAACTATAAAAATTATGGGTATGGATAAAAATTATGGGTGTGGGGGCAGGGATGCAGTCCAACTTCCTACATTAGAATTCCCTTGTGAACTATGCATAGAATATGTGGTACCAATCTAGAAAGAAGAAAACGTTATCATATTGATTTAGCCTTGATAATTTTCAGATCAGGAACCTAGAATATGATGGCCCTCAAACTGTTTTTTCTTTTCCTTGCAAGTCAGCTTCATTTCTTTAGAATTTAGTTTGTTTTGTGGCTAATGAAATTTTTAAAGCATAATGCATATTACATTTAATATTATAAAGTAGGACATTTCACAATCAGCCTTGCCATCGATCAAGTTTGCCATTGAAGTCACCTGTCTACTCGCTCTTTTGGACTGTGATTATACATAGGAAAACCATTGCAAACATATCATGCATTTCTTGTATGCAAGTAACATTAACTTATTTATACACCATAAAATTCAACAAAGTTTGATATCTTCTGTATTTCAGCCAGTGAAAGATCCACTGTCTGAGTGTAGACAATAAAACGAAAAATAAGGAGCTCCTACCCTAGCAAAGCCTTTCCAATATATTCTATGATTAATTCATTTCCAGATACAATCTCATTAAGAGATGTTTATTCTTATTATTTGATTTAATCTTACTACCATGCTTATAATGATCACATCCTCATTTGATGTTCTAGAAACTAAACATTTATACAGACATTGTAAATAAAATATGCGAACTTCTTGAAACTTACCAGAAATATGAGAACAGATATACCATTGACTGACGTTGTCTCTTCCCAGAAAGCTTATAAAATCTTGATTAATATCATAGCTTTCACTACTTATGAAGGTTTAAAAAAGCAGCTCACATGACTAGATTTTTAGCTTTGCACTGAATAACTTATGAATGTGATAATATTACAGATATGTGTCCAGGCTCTTCTAGGAAAGAGTACTTTACAGCTTTAGAAGACCCTCACTGATTTTAATCTGCCGTCCACTGTCCAGTCCTAACTTCATTGAATGGCTTGCATGGAAAAGAAAACATCCAGGTTTATCTTTCGGTGTGATAACTACCTGAATAAGCTTAAACACTTTCATCAGTCTCACAATATGTGAATCTTCTTGTATATATTCATCACCGATTCTATGATAAGAACATGATTTACTAGAATTTTCATAATTGATCTCATCTGTTCCCTGCCAGAAATTATGTAGCTTGATTGTCATCATCATACTAAGCTCAAGCATCAATAGAAGTGAAGTTCTTCTTCTTACAGATCTTTGTGACTCACTATTAACAAAGCTGGATGACTTCAATAAATCCAGTCATTCATGTTACAAAGAATGCTGTTACAGAAAAATCCAATTTACACATTAAACTCACTCGACAGCAGTTCATCAACTCAAGTAAACAAGCTTGAGCCAAGGGCATTAAATAATCCCTCAATTTAGGCAGCAATCTAGTTTCAAATAATATAGCCGGATGTGCATGGTGTTTTATAGTACGATTCCATCATACATAAATGAAGTTACTGGGTGAGGGGAACACACTCAAGCTCCAGATCTAATACTCCAGACTCCACATTTTGCAGTTTCAAGATTATATCCTGCCTTACGTGTCCATCAACAAGCTTGATTATGCTATCAGTTACAAGTGCATTGTCGCTTGTAGCTAGCCATTTTCCAATCTGCATATTTCCAAAGCCAACTGCATTTATGTATGCATTTGCAGCAGAAACCAATGGTTGAATATCCACTTCAGCCTCCCCCATGCTGTCATCTGATGAGAAGGTGTCTTTGTCAAATACTTGCTGCAGGTAATAGCAATCAACATGTTATATACTATACACAGCTATGAGAATTTCATTACTATGTTCCCAGAAATACAGCTAATCATGTAGTTTGGGAAAAGCTTCCATTGTTATGAGTGGTATCTACTAAAACATGAAAGATGAGGAGGTACAAATGATCTTTGAACAGTAAAATTTTAAAAAAGCATCTCCATTTTTTATATTTGCACATATGTGATATGCCTGTTATCCTGGATCACGGAAACCAATAGATGCAAAAGTGATGTGGTCCAATCCGCTTCATTGCTAATTAATAGTGAATAACAGGGATGCATTCCCAAAGGTCTGAGACATGTCCCCAGTGTCCTGGATACTTGGAAGTTGGAAGGGATATTCTCTTTTTTCAGGAATATACAGCCTACACTATTTGATGCATAAAAATTAAAAAGTCTAACTTTTGAATGGGAAAAAAGCTAAAGCCCCATAAATAGCTAAAGGGGAAAGAACTATCACTGAAAATTCAGCAAGATGCATTTACTTTTTAAAATGTCAGCTTCTTTTAGTTTGATTAACTTTAAGTTGTTTAAAATTTAATAGCTGTACCCCTGCTAACAAAAAATTAGAAAACTTTTTGACGTCCCCAAAACAGCAAGCTCCCATCCCAGAAAATTGGAGAAACACTAACTTGGACATTGTAGAATATGGCAAGTACATTTGTAGCAAATAAAATAACTACCATACATCTATTGTCCCCACCAAACTTTATCATATAAAGTGTAAGATAATATCCATTTACACTTGAAATAGATTTCATAGTTGCCTATCAGCTTGAGATTGCGCATATCCCTTATTAAACCTCTTGTCTGGACCCATTAAACATTCCTAGTTTATCTTAAAAAAAAAGGAGAAAGAAAACAGTGGAAAGAGTAATTAATCCAAGTGATCATATGTGATGGGATTCTCACTTCAAAGGTAAATAAGGCTGACATGGAAGAATCTGAGAAGACTCCAATATCTTGATTCTTGTATATTGCTTGCAAGTTCACTGCATAGTTACACGTCTCAAACTCAGCAAGACATCTATTATCTATGCCAAGATTACTTGGACTCAACAAAAAACTTGGTTGTCAAAACACCATGATCAAAACCAAGGTATCTCACCCAAACTCAAAAAGTCAGACCATTTGAATCTGTTTTGTGACAACCAGCCACTTAACCTCAAATATATGATTTACTTGGACACTCTTACAACTATAATTGATGGTCTACCTGATCATGTATGACGTCATTGAATATCTTCCTATTGAAAGACAAAACCTCACCATTAGAGTTAAGAATTGTCTTTCAACACCCCTGGAACTATGTCATGTCCCCTTTCTAGAGTGGACATCAAAGACGGGGGAGTTGGCCTATCATTGGAATCTCGTAGGCTAGCAGAGATGGATAGGGACTCATTCAGTGCATACAGTGACCGGGCTTGGCTTTACAGGCAGTTTTGGGAGCCATTTGGGTGCAGTTCCTTGATTTTAGGGGGTCTCCCTATTTTTTAGGAGGATGTGGCAGTGTCCAGATGTGAGGCATCACAGGACCATTCCATAATTTCAGTTTCAGGATGACAAGGTGTGTTCCCTAGTTTCTAAGAGCATCCCTAGATTTTAGGGATGGGACTGCCAGTTGGCCCATCTCATTCGGCATCAGTCACAGACAGGTGACAGGGTCGGACTCATGATTATTTGGTTGATTTGGTCTATCAGAGGCAAAAAGGGAAATATTTTAATATATTTAAATATTTTCTAAGTAAATAATTAAATAATTTATAATAAGGCTACTTTAATAGCCATTTTGAAGTAATAAGGGATTTATTGCTTCATTTGGTCAGGGATGCCTTCGTGTGATAGCCCGTTTAAAAGGTCTCGAAATAATATAAATTATTTTCACTATCCGGAGACCTTTTGGTGCTTGGAATTATAACATTTTAATAAAGTAATGATTTTCCTATAACATGGACACTTTTAATTGGGAAAATCTTATTTTATTATAAAGTGCTAAGTGTATTCTCCCTTAGGGTTCGAATTGCCTTTGAAAGGAGATATAAAGAGATAGAAGTCGAATTTCTCATCATCTTTTGACATTTACAACTTGTGAAAATTCGAAATTGCTCTGTGGAGTGATTCAAAGGCTTGGGACGAAAACCCTAGGTCTGATTTGTTGGGACACAAACCTCAACAAAGATTTGGTGTTTCAGTTTTCAGATTGGAAGTATTATTTGCTGTGGCCATGATCAGCCTTCTTCTTAGCATCATTTATCAGGAGAATATATTACATTCAGCTTGGCGGCTAGTCTATCCCAGCCTAGGCGTTTTCCAGAGGCAGCTCGAGCTTGTATATTGGGCGCCATTCATCTTCAACAGCACACGTTTTGCAGTTTGGAAGCATCTATCAGAGTTTATGACAGCAAGGCATTCATCTTTAGCAGTTGCAGAACATTCCTTAAGCTGGCATCAAGTGCAGGAGGCAGCCACAAATCCATTTGATGTATTTACTCTATGAATGCAAAAATCTGAATATTATGCCTGGTACGATTAGATTCATTTTCAGATTGTCAAGTAATTTTAATTCATGAATGTTGCTTATCATTTCTAGTTCGAAAGTTATTTGTTATTCGTCATTTATTTGCATATATATTCAAAAACACCAAAAAACTTGAAAACAAGAAAAAACTAAAAAAAAAATCAGAATTCAACAAAATCCATTCAAAGGTACAAACGCTGGTCAAAGTCTCAAACTGTGCAAAAATAGTAATTTACAAGATCACCAGGATCAGGAATCTTTCAAACTAGTCCTCTATTAGTCTACCCTAAACTTGCATGCACATATTGTAGCAAACCATTTTCCACTTCTCTTGGATGATAGCCCCCAAGGATATTGTACTCAAAGTTGCTACAATCATGTAAAGATTTCTTTAGAGAAGAGTGGGGAACCAATTCAAGTACACCCTTGTCTCTCGGAAAAAGCTATGATCTAGTATTGGCACAAAGAGTCTTGGCATCAAGGATTCCTATCACATTTAATCAATCACAAGTAGCTAAGCAAGTGTTGAAGTTTGTTAACAATTACTTGGCCTCTTGGGCTAGCATTTTCAAGGAGAAATACCAATTTGGGGGCAATCCAATAAGTATGACATCTATCACTAAGCTTCCAAGGGGCTTGATTATATAAGAAATGAAAATGACTAAAAATCTTATAGCTTCTAGCATATTCCTAATGCGAAAAATATTTTAATCTAAGAATATTGTTGGATTACATAGCATTCGCTTTATTAGGATAATATAATTTTTCTTTAATGGTCATCTAGTCTAGGAAAGTTTCCTATTCTGTGTTTTGTTAATGTTTAGAAACAACATCTTTCTAAATCTATATAAGGAACTTTCGTTCCTTTGTTTAATATTACAGTAACATCGATTTACCATAACATCATATCAAAGCCGATGGGATTTTTCAGAATTTGGCAATTTTTTTAATAAAATTTGAAGCCTCTTGTTTTAACATTTTTTTTTATAAAAAAATCGTCTGGGGTTTTGATTTTCTGAAGAAAAAAAAAATTAAAATTTTGAATGTGCTTTTGAGTGTTGTTTCCAGGGAGTTTGAAAACTACTTTCGTCGAGGGTTTTGTTTCACAGACGTGTCTCCCATCTTTGTGTTCACGATTTTTTTGTGGCATCTCTTCTTTGAGGTTTTGTTTTTAAAGAAAAACATGTTTCTTTTTTACAGACGAAATTTTGTGCGACCATTTTTGGGTATCGACTTCGTCTGCAAGCTGCGATTTTCTTCCGTCAAAAGCACGCGACTGTTTTTTTGCTCGTGGTTTTTCTGTGCTTTCTCTATGCACGCGAAAGGTTTTCATTTGCACATTGATTTGTATGTGCGACAAGAGACTCTAATTTTGCAACAATTTTGGAGAAATGGGTTGTTTTTATTCTTTGTCTGTGCGACAAGAGACTCTAATTTTGCAACGATTTTGGAGAAATGGGTTGTTTTTATTCTTTGTCTGACAGCTCTCTGGCCCGCGTATTTCTTTGTTCGCTGTTTTTGGGCAATGAAAGGCGGCATGCAATTTTTTTCATCCTGTTTTCTTCAAATTTGGAGCTGTTTTGTTCTGGGCACGGCTTTTTGTTGCATCGGGAGTTTTTCCTCAAGCCCTTGAGTGGTATTTAGCGACAGAAGGGTTCCTGTATTTTCTTGCGACCTACCTTAATTTTTTTCAATCTGCAACCCGGATTTTGGCGGTATGGCTTGCACGAAACGAGTTTTCTCACCATATTTTCAGATTTGGGGCACGAAACCCTAATCCAAAATTCTGCATTTGAGGGTTTTCAGTTGTTGGTTGTGGGTTTTAATATTTTTTCCTTTAAATATATTTTGTGGGTTTTAGTATTTTTTCCTTAAAAAATATTCTGTGGGTTTTAATAATTTTTCCTCAAAAATTATCTATTCGGTTTTTACCCTTTTTTCCTCAAAAACAATGCTTTGTGAATATTCTTTGATCCGTGTTTTGGATTCTATTTTCGGTTTTGATTGATTTTCACCTAAAAAATAGTCTGGTTTTTTCGATTTTTCTTCTTAAAAATCATGGCTTCTTGTAGTCTGTGTTGAGTCATAGTGCTCGTCTACAAAAGTTCTTGGTGAATCATCTTGCAGTCTGTTTTGGGGCATAATGCTCATCTGCAAAAGTGTGGTGATTTTCCTCAAAATCGTGGTTTCAGTTTCATCTCAGTGTCTCTGGCTACAAGAAGTAATACCTTTGTTTCAATATCAAATTGGACAGAATTTAGCTACTGTTGGTCATTGACATTCTGCAAATCCAAGGAGAGTCTCAGTGGTACCAAAATGTTCTGAAGAATTTATGACCACAAGACATGTAGTCTTTTGCAAGGTTGTTGAACGATGACCGTTAAGGGAGGGTATTAGGATAATAGAATGTTTCTTTAATGGTCCTAGTCGTCTTTAGTTTGTTTGGGAAAGTTTCCTATTCTATCTTTTGTTAATGTTTAGAAACAACATCTTTGTAAATCTATATAAGGAACTTTCATTCCTCTGTTTAATATAACAATAACATGCTTAGTGAGGCCAAGGTTAGCTACTTATCTTCAAGAAAGATGAGCACTAAAGGATAAATATTATTAGATTGAGGAAGTGGGTGATTTTGGAATGTCTACGGAAAGAAAACTCTTTTAAAAATCTATAATGTAACTACTAAAGCTTTATCCTTCATTTCCCCTCTAACACACAACTATTGGCCAATCGAAAGTATTAGAGAAGATTCTATTAGTGTGAGCATTACTACCTGAATAGTTTCTTATTAGGTGCTATTCACATTTGTATACTTAAGCTTACTTACATCATTTACTTTTTGTGTATCATATCATAGTATTAGGACAATTGTCATGATCTTAGTATGTTCTGGGGTTTCATCCTTGTCTTTATAATAAGTGTTTCAGTATTGT
>MU223642.1:3194789-3236585 GCA_018584345.1 Thuja plicata
TTACATCATTTACTTTTTGTGTATCATATCATAGTATTAGGACAATTGTCATGATCTTAGTATGTTCTGGGGTTTCATCCTTGTCTTTATAATAAGTGTTTCAGTATTGTATACTTTACCATTTTCATTTTGCATCTAATGAATTATCTAGCTTCATAGCATTTCCATTGCTTCTCTCTTACATGGAAGGTCGTTTTGGTGGTAGGGGCTATTATGTGATTGATCAACAACTATAACATGGTATTAAAGCTCCAGAATTAAATTATTTTCCCTCTTTTTCAAAAGTTTCACTTTAGAATTTTCATATGGTGCATCCTAGTAAAAAATGGACCACAAATGAGCACAAAAAACCCAAAAACCTATCAATCCATAAAAGAAAAAATAGGATTTGGAGACAATAAATTTGAAGCTTTTTTGGAGGATTCAAAAAATTCACTAGAATAATCCATACATCGTACAATTTTGTATGAGCACACAATCATTGTATTGTCCAACCACAATTGTTGTAGAAATCAAAATCTAACAAGTAATATTCCTCTATGCTTCACCTAAGTCATGTATAGCACATTTCTTCCAAAAAAAAATTAAATAAAAGGATTTAGTATGGCTATCAGTACAAGGATGACATCATTCCCACGCCAACCTCTAGCCCTAAGCACCTAGTCATGCAGATGACCAGCACCCAATCCACTTTGTGCTTTTTATAAGTCCCAAATGAGCCGTTTTACAGAAAAGGTTGTAACTTGTACATAAATTATCAGGGTTTGCAAATATATAGGTGTTGGAAAGCTTGTTTCAAACACTACGCAGCCATACATTTGGTTTTTTCTGATTTTTCCTAGGTACCTATTATTTCAGTTTGAAGTTAGACTTTCTATTTTGACATATACTTTGGATATCTTGCATAAAATGGGACCATTTTTTACACTACAAGGGTTCCAAATTCACATGTTTTGATCTCTACTCTATATATGAGGAGTGTATAATTGTGAAATCATCGGTTTTTCAATTAATCCTTCCATAATCACACTTGAACAAAGGGGACATAATCCTAAAACATCTTAGATGACTTCATCTCTTGCCACATCTCTATGGACTTGTCCCTCTACCAGATAACCCTAGACAAAAGCAAGCATGAGATATCAAGAATAATCATGTCCTTGGATTGATTGGTAGTAATGTTGACTCTAACACAATGTGCTCTATCAAACATATTGAGTGCCCACGCATTCTTTGCACCAGAATTTGGAAGGTCTTTGGAGATCCACATCTATCTTCATTCCTAGATCATCCTATTATAGACATTCTATCGCTTGATGATTGTGATAACCTACCATATGATGATACATAAGAGAGACTTGATTATTTGGCAGGATCTAATAGTTGTGATGCCATTGAGGCTTCACTTGATGCTCCTGAATATATGTTTATTGATTTTTCGGCTTCTATGACTCCTAATCTAGATTCAAAGGCTTCCTCTTCTCTATATTCAAGTCACTATCCTAAGGTTTCCTAGTAGTGACAGCTTCATCTTCTATGGACACATCATCATGATATGGCCAGTTTAGTTGGATGACATAAATTGAAATGCATCTCCATCTTTTGTTGCTTCAAGTGATTCTTTATAGAAGGTTTAGTTGGATAACATAAATTGAAATACATCTCCATCTTTTGTTGCTTCAAGTGATTCTTTACAGAAGGTACATCATAAGATTTGGTACATAGGGAAGAGTATTTGAAGTATTGCAGGTCTTTTTCTGAGTCTCATCTTATACATCTAATCAACACACATAAGGACATCTATGTCCTCTTTGATGACAGGCTCGTCTTAGCTATTGTGACACCTTCATCTTTGGATCTTGTTCTTCATTCATATCCACATTGTCCTAGCTTGTCAACTTCTTCATTCATTGGACTTGTACCTAATATGACTATGGCATCATTTCATACCAACATGGCAATGCCTAAGCAGTTCAAAGACATCATCAAACATCCTACATCTCTACTTGTTAACATTTCTGTCCACGTGGAGGAAGGTTTGACATTGGAGGAATTTTGTTCATGTTTTTAAATCATCATCATCATCTTTTGTTGAGTATCCACCATCACAATAGGAGATTGGGGGGCTACATAGTCTCTCTCTTTCTCCCCCATATAGGGGATATCTATTGTATGTTTGTGATTGAAATAATCCTTGAGGGGTCATGTCAAGCCCTTTCCTTCTTTCACTAGTACATGTTTAGTTGCATCTTTTCTCTTTTGGAGAGAATTTTTTTTCTCCTTTACAATGCTTGTCCTTTACAATGCTTGTGATAGATTTCGTTTGTACATGGGCACCTAACATACCCTTGTAACCAAGACTCGCCATTTGTACATCTTTACATTTTATCATACTCCCTAAGTTATACCAACATGGCAATGCCTAAGCAGTTCAAAGACATCATCAAACATCCTACATCTCTACTTGTTATCATTTCTGCCCACATGGAGGAAGGTTTGACATTGGAGGAATTTTGTTCTTGTTTTTAGATCATCATCATCATCTTTTGTTGAGTATCCACCATCACAATAGGAGATTGGGGGGCTACATAGTCTCTCTCTTTCTCCCCCATATAGGGGATATCTATTGTACGTTTGTGACTGAAATAATCCTTGAGGGGTCATGTCAAGCCCTTTCCTTCTTTCACTAGTACATGTTTAGTTGCATCTTTGCTCTTTTGGAGAGAAATTTTTTCTCCTTTACAATGCTTGTAATAGATTTCATTTGTACATGGGCACCTAACATACCCTTGTAACCAAGACTCACCATTTGTACATCTTTACATTTTATCATACTCCCTGGGTTGCACCTAGGGGTGTTGGTGTGAAGGGGATAGGTTGGTATGAACATGGGATATTACCTAACTAGTTTCTTATTAGGTCATATTCACACTCTTACGTTTTGTGTCTCATATCATAGGAATAAGACATGTCATGTCCTTAGTATGTCCTAAGTTTTCATCCTTGTCATTATAACAAGGGTTTCATCGCTATATATTATGTCAAATTCACTTTGCATCTAATGAATACTCAAGATTCATAGCATTTCATTCTTTCTCTCTTGTGTAGAAGCTATCTTGATTGCAGGTGATCCTTGGGCTACTATGTGGTTGATCAAAAACCATTACAGATTCCTTTGATTGGCTTCATATTGGGAGTGCAAATCATAGACAAAATACTCGCAAGATACTTCTGCAATTACTTAAGCCCAACTATTTCTCATAAACTCACCTATGACTTGGCTAAAGCACGCAATTTCAGAATAAAAACTTGCCCGCACTTGGATAATACTATTCAGCCCAAAACTTAAGCAAATGGAAGAAACTGCAATATCATTTACCACAATTTTTATTGATTATTTTTTTCTCACACAACTCATTAAAACAATCAGGTTAAAGCCAGTTTTACCAAAAGCGAAGAGAAATAAAAAATAAAATAAAACTAATAATGGATAATATCCACCAAACCTTTTTTGTCATAGCCTAAATCCTTAAAATTGACATAATTCACTGGGTAAAACCACAAAAGCAATTAATTTCAAACTATCAATGCAATATAGTCACATCTAATGAAAAACAAGTTTTAAAACACATTTGTTCTCCATTGTGAAGATAAAACACGCAAAACAAATAAATGCCCAAAGGTTTTGGAGAAAGCTAGTACAGTTCTAGCATTGTAGAATAAAAATGACTTTGACTAAGAATTTCTAGTGTAGAAGATTTTCAATACTTTTTTATTGGAAAAAGAATTCTTGCCAAGCTTTAACATGATTGTTTCAAAGTATGCAAAGTTAACTCATGCATGTTTTTGAAATATATTTTATGGAGATTTGTGTTATTTGATGTTCAAAATATTTGCCAAGTTATTATGGAGTTTTTGTCAAGGCTAGATTTTTGCTAAGTTCAGTTTTTTGAGAAAATTTAGGTCATCTGAGTTATTGCTGAGTCGGTTTTTCAAATTCTGTGGAAACTATATTGTTAAAGAGGCTAATGTGGAATTGATAATTCTATAAGAAAACCCCCTTCCCATTTTTTTGTGTAGAAGGTTTTCAATGTTGTTTTACTTGAATAAGAATTCAAGGAAAGCTTGAAGAAGAATGTTTCAAGGTATTAAAAGTTAACTCGTGCATGTTTTTGAAGAGTACTTTTACAAGTTTGTGTTTTTTAATATTAAAAAATTTGCTGAGTTACTGTTGAGGTTTTGTCGAGTCCAACTTTTAGCCGAATCCAATTTTTTTTTATAGAAAATTTAGGTCATCCAAGTCATTGCTAAGTCTGAGTTTTTCAAGTACAGTGGAAACTATATTGTTAAAGAGAGCATTGTGAAATTGGTGATTCTATTCGAAAACCTGCTTCCAATCTTTTCTCGGGGAAAGATATGGATCTCTAAAGCCTAGCCTTAAGCTGTTTTTTTCTCTAGTTGGTCTATCATGCCAAGATTGTTATTTGGGAGCAAATTGAAAAGAAAGGTTTTACAAGCCCAAGCTGATGTCCCCTTTGCTTGATTTAGGAAGACGAAAGTAATTACCTTATTCTTCATTATGATTATGCTAGAGGTATCTAGGATACTTTGTTGAAATATTATCATCTTAAACGGGCTATTAACAAATATTCTATAAACGATCTTGAGTCATGGCATTGCCTTTTAGCTCTCAATATCCTCCAAGATGTGCTAGGATCATTGCATGGAAGATATCGTTGGAGAAAAATAACAGTCTTTACTGGTAAGAAGCAAAGTCAAAATAAGCTTTGGAGGGAAATAGTTGCAGTTTGTCTTCTAATTGCACTATGTAAGTAAAGTCACAATCAGATTTGCAGAAAAATGGTTTTAGTTTGTCTTATAATTGCACTATCTAGAAAATAGTGAAAATAAATAAGCAAATCCTACAAACGTGGATACTTTGAAATTTTGGCTTGAGCATCGAAAGTACTATGATACAATCCCCCCTAAGGATACAAAACAAAGAAGGAACCTTTTTGTTGGTGCCTTCCCCCAAGGGGTCGGATCAAGATGAATTTTGACAAAGCTGGAAAGAATACTCCGAGAATCTCTAGTGAGAGTACTCTTCTTAGAAATTCCAAGGTGAAAGTCCTTGGTACCTTCTTTACTGGAGTCAATTCTAAAAACATTGCAGAATTGAAATTCGGCATTCAATCTCAAATTAAGGGCTCAACACGTAACCATTGGATTGCGGGAGGAGATTCTTTTATAATACTCAATGGTATGAAAAGCAGAAATATCGTTCTTTGGAGGCTTAAAGATCTCCTATCTTAAGCTAAGGACCTTGTAGATAAGTTTGATGACTTTAGTGTTTTCCACACTAAATGAAAAGGGAATCATGTGGCTGATTAGTTAGCTAATCTTAGTCTCACTGAGAATTCCATTTTCTCTTCCAGGATGGCAAATGTATTGAGAATTAGGAAACTTTCCATGACTTTAAAAGAAACATTTATGAGGATAAAGAGAAAAAGGAAGCCTTTTTGGTACTTAACTAGTTTGCCACCTTCCCTTTTCCTTGTTTTTGGCAGTGCCCTCTCTCTAGTCTTCTTCTCTATCCTCCCTTGGTTTTGCTGGTTTCCTCTTCCTTCTTCTGTTCTGGAATCTTTCCCTTTCGAGCTACTTTTATATCTTATCCTCTTCTATATCTAAGATGGTGGTTTCATTTTTGTATGTTGTTTCATTTGTATTTATCTTGATCCTTCTAGCGTCCTTTTATATGGTGGGGGTCTCAAATTCCCTTTCCTTGTGCATGGTTTGCCTTTATTATCAGATTTGACCTTCTTTCTAGAGGTGTTTATAGGAATATTTCATTCGCTTATGGTTATCTATTTATGTGGCTGTGCATTAGGAAATTGATATGCAACACTTTCTCCAAGCTTTGAGACACCTTCCTGGTCTTGGCTTCTCAGGCATTGTTACTTCTCTTGGTGCATGGTTCACTGGTCCTTTCCATAGCTTTCTTACTGTTATCTGATGGTTTTGCAAGAAACGTGAAAGCCAACATCTTCTTCCTGCCCATGCAGAGTTTCCTCTCCCTCAACACACTCCTGCCCCTGCTCCCTAGTTCTGAATCCTCTCTTCTATCTCTGTTCCCTTTTATAATTCTCACAAATATAGCACTAACTTCCAAGGTGATGGGAGCAGTGACCTGCTTGATACTATTTCAACTCGAAGAGAAAGCATAAATCTTCCTTCCCTGATCAATCTCCTTAAAACTAACCTCACTCTATTCATGGACCTGTTCAAATTCCCATGGAGGCTCATTCTAATAGTTATGTCAGTTTCAACCAGATACCCATGGTTAGAACACTCACCAAGTCTGATTTCTCTACTCCAAGACCTGCATGTATTGGGTTTAAATGTGATGTCCCCTTTCCGAGATAGGATTTAATACTTACTAATAAATAATAAGATTGAATTACAATATAAAATAAATAAATAATAATATACAATTTTATATATCAATCAAGTTGTGACATCCCCTTTTTAAAATATGATTAATAATAAATAATAATAAAATTAATAAATTAATAAGTAATTTTAAATTATAATATAATTTATTATTAATGCAAACTATATTATTTATGATATAATATGTTATTATCAATAAAGGAAATATTGATTAAGAGTGAATAAGGAGATGTAAGCATCAAGGAATGTCGATTAAATGATAAAATTGACTATCTTCAGCGGGCCAGGGCAAAGATACTGAATACTACAATATATCGATCATCTGGTGAAATTATCATCACCAATATTGATTGCAACTAAACATTAATTCTTTACCTTAACGTGTTAGTTGTATCACCAAGCTATAATATACTGGACTGGTGCATGAGATGAATCATTCCCGCTGACCACTTAAACTCACAATTTCTCTCATTCCACGGTGACGGTGAAGTTGGAAGGGTTTGATCTCTCCTTTCACACACTCCTATAACACTTCATGATGACCGTTTGTAATAATCATATCTTTCCTATAATCGTATAACATTCAGCCCTGAGTTAATATCGCTAAATGTTATGTGCCTTATGATAAGGAAGATAAATAACAGAAATCGATAACACTTCACGATGACCATTCGTAATAATCATATCTTTCCTATAATCGTATAACATTCAGCCCTGAGTTAATATCGCTGAATGTTATGTGCCTTGTGATAAGGAATATAAATAACAGAAATCGATTAGGGAAACCACTCCATAAAGATAACTAATTATTCATAAAGATTTGTCATAGAAGGATGCAATTGATTAAGAAAAGAAGGGACGCCATTCTTGGGCCTGCGAACTATAAGGGGAGATTGGTTCCCATTCTCATAGGGATATAGGGAGCATCATAAAATAGGACCACGGAAAGATGAAGGAATAAGACAAGTCTGAATCATTGGCTGGCAATAAGTCTGACAGTATCAGTATATATATATATATATATATATACTCACAGCTAATAAGTTGAGGGCCAACGTATGGCTGGGTAATATCTGTAATAATGAATCAGAGTCATTTATATTATATATACATATAGCAATAATGATTATATATATATATATATATATATATATATATAATAATGAAATCAGAACTAAACATATTTCATACTGTATTATGTATATAAGTATAACATACATTTTGATTTATGGGCATGATTGTAAATTCATAATAACAGAACATTAACAATTTATATATGTTCATATATAAAAATATATATACTCAAGACCTATTACTATTTTAATCTAAGAAGGGAGGACAGAGGTATGTCCAAGGAGGGGCTTGTCTAAATCCAAACAATGGCATCAGTCCCAAGACAGGGTATGGGTTAGCGTCCCAGAAGCCTTGAGGGCAAGTCCCAAGATAGGATACGGGCTTGGACCTATAAACTTTGAGGGAGCCCATTGTATTTGGTCTCTAGGCACCTTGGTTATACACCTAATCCCTCCTTCCGCATTTTGGAATAGTAATAAGGTCAATATAGATGTCAATAAATATAAATAGATAACTTAGTTCGATTAAATGAATTAGTAATTTTTTTACTTTGATTGAATTATTATATCTTGTCCATTTAGCTTAGGACATAAATATCAGAATTGTGTTAAATTGGTAATAACTAAGTCTAAACCCACCAGGGGGCATTACAAGTGGTATAAGAGCTTTGATCCTGCCGCCCTGCAGGGTAAAGATAAAAATAATAGATTAGATCATTAGACAATGTGTATATTGTGTATATTTGTGTATGCTTTGTGTATTTCATGTCTTACATATTTGATGTGTATTTATTGCTCTATCTCTGGTGTGTTTGATGTGCACTGCTTCAAGTCTTATATGTTTGGTGTAATTAAGTGTGCTACCTCATGCTTTGAGTGTTTGACGTATATTTATTGCCGTTATATGGTTTCATGCCCAATTTGTATTCATACTTCATGCCTTATGTGTACTACTTCATGTGGATGTCTGATATGTTGCGTTACATATATTGATGCTTTACACTCATGTATATTGCTGCTTCATGCTTCATGCTTTAGGGTCTACATGTGTGCTCCATGCGTCAAGTGTATTCGCATATATCCGTCTTGTATACTTAAGTGAATGTTATGTGCTTTTTACATGTATCCACATGTATGTTTATGCCTCAAGTATATTTATATGAACACTTCATACATATCTTGTGTATGATTCATATGTATTCACGTCTACAATTCATGCCTTACATGTCTATTGTATATTTATGTATTGCTTGATGCCTTACATATCTGATGTGTATTTATTGCGTCATGTTTGGTGTACCTAATGTGTACTTATGCAATGCTTCATATTTATGTAATGCTTCAGACCTTACAGTTTGGCTTGTAATTAAGTGTATTGCATCATGCTTTAAGTGTCTGATGTATATTTATTTGACAGGTATACTTTCATGCTTTATGTATTCGCATATGTATTTCCCAACTTAATATGTATGCTTCATGCGCTGTGTATTCGTGACTTAAGTGTATTTATATGTATGCTTCATGTGCTACATGTATGCAACATGACTAACATGATATCCTGCTTGCTCCATGACTTAAGTTAATTCATGTATGTGCTTCATGCTTTACGTATATGTAAATTGTGCTTTATACGCCACATGTATCCATGTGTGTGCTTCATGCCTTAAGGGTATGCTCCCTGCCTTACGTGCATTCGTGTGTATGGTTCATACATTACTCATGTTGTGTGTGTATTTATATCTTATGTGTATTCATGTGTACATTCATACTTTGCATGCTTCACGCCTTAAGTGTATATTCCATGCCTTGAGTAGGCTCCATGATTTGCATTTTCGGTGAACTTATATATTTGCTCCATGTTGATTTATGGGCATGACATAATAACAGAACATCAACAATTTATATATGTTCATATATATAAATATATATACTCAAGACCTATTAATATTTTTATCTAAGAAGGGAGGACAGAGGTATGTCCAAGGAAGGGCTTGTCTAAATTCAAGCAATGGCATCAGTCCCAAGACAGGGTAGGGGTCAGCGTCCCGGAAGCCTTGAGGGCAAGTCCCAAGATAGGATACAGGCTTGGACCTGTAAACTTTGAGGGAGCCCATTGTATTTGGTCTCTAGGCACCTTGGTTACACACCTAATCCCTCCTTCCGCATGTTGGAATAGTAATAAGGTCAGTATAGATGTCAATAAATATACATAGATAACTTAGTTGGATTAAATGAATGAGTAATTCTTTTACTTTGATTGAATTATTATATCTTGTCCATTTAGCTTAGGACATAAATATCAGAATTGTGTTAAATTGGTAATAACTAAGACTAAACCCACCAGGGGACATTACATTAAACTTCATCAAAGAGACTAGATACGAAAGGATGTATCTCCACAATCTCTATTCTACAATCGAAGAACTGCTTGATAAATAAAGTAACCCCCTTTTTCAGACCTAGATGGATGCAGATTGTATAAGACGTATTTTGGAAGACTAGGCAAACACTTTGTATGTCATTAATCCCAACGTAGGTAAGATTGCAGATGTTCACGAGAGTCTTTGTATTCCTGTCTAGGAGATGAGAGGAATTGTTTGACGAGTTCACTATTGGCTCTTTCATGGCAGTCACCGGCCAAGAAATATCAAACAACCCCCTGAAGTTAAATTTGATACTGAATTTGGGGGAGATATATGATCTATGTATCTTGTAAGCTGGCGTTCATGTTCTTTTGATAAAATAAAACATTTTAAATTTATCAAAAATAAGAAGAGGCGTGCAAAAATATTTCAACAGCAGTGGGCCCAGAAGAAGGCTCTGCCTGAAAGGTAGGTGACTCTAACCTGAAATTTTAGTAAAAGCTGCTAAATTGGCAGCCCAAGTGTCAGAAGGAGAGCATGATTCCACACCTAAAGGGCTTCAAATCCACAAGGGTAGGACAAACTAGTGATGATATGTGCTAAGATTCAAAGATACGAGTCATATTATTTACAGTCCATGATAGAGAACTAAGAGTCCTTCTGGATTTAGCTGTGAGTAGTATTTGGCATCAGCTAAATCCAAACACTACTACACAGCTAAATCCAGAAGCATTCTTAAGATTTGAAGAGTCCATTAATGTATCCTTATTTATTACAAGGATGCTTTTGTAAAAAAATATAGCAGATAGTGACTTCTTTGTTAGCCAAGTTAAAGATATACTCAAGTTAAGATTGATATAAGGTCTATGTCGGGGTTTATCCATAAGTTTTACAGAATGTAATTTCACAGTTGCAGTTGCTTTATCTTTTTCACGTTGATGCTTAAGTTAGTAGAATTAGAGTGTCTTCTTTTAGTTCTTTAGGTTTCTTTTGTCTCTTTATTAGCAAATTATTTCGTTATTTTGATCTTGCCGGCTCTTGAATTGTAAAATTTTAGTGCACTAGAAGTGCCAAAAGCCCCTGAATCATGTCCTTATCATGGATGGGGCTCTTGAATTGTAAAATTTTAGTGCACTAGAAGTGCCAAAAGCCCCTGAATCATGTCCATATTATGGATGGGGCTATGTACGTATTTTTCAATTTTAATCTATTTTCCTCTTTTATCAAGTAAAAAAACAAAGTTAAAGATTGGCCATGTTAACAAATAATTTATACATCACACTTCCAAACTGAACATGAAAATTTTAACAAGTTAAAATCATAGTCTGAAAAGCTTGTTATTGAAGACTTATTTGTAATTTGGTGTGACAATATAACCAGATAAGAAGCTTGTCATGAAATAGACAAGTGACAAAGCAGTATAGCTAAAGCAGTTCACTTCAAGATACCAACATTATAAGTTCTAGCTGCTTACAATTTTCAGAGGTGGCATTGGATTTGGGACAGAGAGCATATGTTCTTCATTCCATATTGGGTTTAGATTGCTTTTTATGACTTTAGTCTTTGCTGTCTGCAGAACAATAATAGGAAAGACATAAAATTGTTTCATTACTCTATTTCCTTTTATCAGTCCAAAAGATAAAATAAATAGTTTTTAAGAAAAAATAAAATTAATATTATTTTCATGGCTCTATCAAATATCATAGAGTATCAAAGGACAACTGACTTGGTGCCCAACTGTCAGAATAACATAGGGATCACTAGACACAATGTCCCGCACAGCAAGGTTTGTGCCTTTGACAACTTTGATCTTTAGCAAACCTACGAACTCCACCATACCTACCTGTCATACCAAAACAGAGATTTGAAGAATCAGAATAATCATTTAATGCCATAAAATTTTGATTAAGAGATAAACCCACCTATAATACACAGATTATTAATGTTGTTCATTGTCTTATATATATATATATATATATATGTTTATGATATTATCATATTACCAGCGAATGATTTCTTTTTGTCTCCTTGCTATCGGAATCTCTTCTTTTCCAGCTTTTCCGCAAAGCATGTCCAAGTCCAGAAAGGCGAGAGGCATGACTCATCTTCCCTACTGGCTTTTCCTCCATAGTATGTCCCGGGTCATTACTGGAAGACATATTTCGCAATGATGAGCCAAGGCTCAAAGAGGCAGATGAGGCAATTTGTAGGCTGGGTTTGACAAATTCTTGTAGCTCATATTTCTGCCTGCATATAGGAACATCTCAAATACTTCTGAACAAAAAATTGGGAAACTGTAAGAAACAAACACAAAGCATCTTACCTAATGAAAGTGGAACGCTCTTCAAAGGATGCTTCTGGTCTAGGTTTTTGAATGTTTTCCGGGAGAAAAGCCTCATATATTACATTTGCAGATGCATTTCCACCAACATCAGCCATAGCATCAACTTGGGAATCAGTCCACTCATCCAGTGTCACTGATAAAACCTTACACAGAATAAACAAAACATAAATTTTATGAATACCACCAATACCCATAAACCTAAAGAAACATGAAAATGCTATATAAAGTAAAAAGTTCAAATATGTCCCTACAACTCACCCACGTTCTTTAATGCACTTTAGTTTATGAACTAACTCCTTTAACTGAACCCTTATACAAATTTTTGTTTCCAACCTCTTGCACCCATGCGTGTAGGCTACCTAGTGTATGCATGGCCTTAGTCTACTTAAGAGGAAATGTTGAAAGAAAAAGACTACTAAATATAAATTTACTAAGTTAATGTACACCATGACCAACATAATATTAAATAAACCTCATCATTCGCATGCCAATTATAAATTTTGGATTCATTTTTTACAAAAGTGATTCTCAAGTCTTAAAAAACTCATACCTCTTTGATACAGTCCTTACAATGCCACAATGCAGGTTAGGAACAACATTTGATTCTGACCTTCTGCCTTGACTTGATCATCATACTGTTATTACTCCTTGACCTTCTTAGACCTACCTTCCATCTCTACTGTAGCAGTCCATCCAATGGATTAAGTATCCAGCTGAACTTGATCTTTACTTTATGTTTTTGGCTCAACCTGGCTAAATTATTGAGAACATGCTAAAGCATGATTCACAACAAAGCCCTTTCCTTGTTATGTGCTGCCAAAGCTGGCCAGCTGCCAAAGCAACCAAGTTGTTTTGAGAAGGACAATTTGATAAGAAGCTCCCTTGCTTGTGGCAAATGACACGATGGCAAATGCTGCTCCCGAAAGGACAAATGATCAAGGCTCTATCCAATGACACTAAACATATTCTTAAAGATAAGTCATATTTGAGACTAAACTTTGCCTTTAGCACCAATTCAAGTCAAATATCATTTTTTGTGCTAACAACTACTTTTGTATAAGTTGTCAACTTAACAGTAGTGCCATATTTCCACCAATGTCAGCAATTATGCCACCAAAAACAATATTGCTACTAGTGTCTTTACTGTGCTTCAGCTCAAATTTTAAATGCATTGCCTTAGTAGGCACCAAAGCATACCACCTTTGCAACCTAAACATCACTTGTAGATTTATCTTTTGTAAAATATAAATTTTGAACCATTCAAGTTTTCCATTTGCACTACCATCCTAGACTATAATACGTGGTTTATTTTAATTTGGTAAATTGCCCCCTTGTTAGGTGATTTCTAGCTTAGATGCAATGAACAAGGAATATCGCTTCTATCGAACTGAATGGGGATTCACACCCAACCTAACCAACTAGAGTATGCCACCAGTGTGTTGGACCCAGCATTTTACTCAATTTCAACAATTTATCATGTCTTCTAGGTTTTGAACCTGGGCCTCAAGTATGAAAGCCCTTATTATTTTTCCACCCAAGCTAAAGCCACTCAACTACCATATGGAGTGTTCAATATCCATGTACCTCATTTATTCAGGTTCTTCTTCCCTCTCCACATGCAGGCTCCTCAACAAACATTCAAACTCTCACACAGAGCACCTTTGTACATCTTATCAAAGGTTTTATGAACAATTTTAGTTCTAATGAAATACAGTTCTTAAAAGACCTACCATTGTTTGCCTCTATATTGTGCACTCTAATTTGATTATCAGGTATATATGTGTTGCATATTGTTGCTGCAATTTCATCACTTAGGATAGTTCTCATTCACTACGTTGTCTTTTGGATATCTATTGAGATCTAAATCAAAAAGAGACAAATTATATCAATACAGTGGTCCTCTTAGGTTAGACCTTTGTTGAATCTTGCACATTATATTCCCTCAGAAACAACATGAGTCTGTAAATGAATATGAACTGTGGCAGATTTTATCTAACTGATTGTAGTGAATGTAAGATTACTTTATCATTCTATGTTGACAAGTGGTCATTAAGAATTGTGTATTATATAACACAAGAATTGAATCTTTAAAATGTTGATGTCTACAAGAACAGTTTATAGCAGCAAGATAAGAAGAGGTTGTATGAAATAGGGGTATCTGAAAGGAATTACACATAATTTACACCAATAATTGTGTAATATATAAAACAAGAATTCAATCTTTAAATTGTTGATGTCTACATAGCAACAAGATAAGAAGAGGTTGCCTGAAATGGGGGTTTCTGAAAGGAATTACACATAATTTACACCAAGATGCATGCAATGCACAAATGGTCAAAATCAAGATGTCACTAAATATCACACTCAACACTTGTCATCCGTAAAATTTATCCTAGTTCTTCCACGTGAAACTGAAAGTTAACAGTGTTTGAAAAGAAATTACATGCCTCCTTTATGAATGATTTGTCCATGACCACATCAAGAAGAGGAGAGCCAAATCTATTTGTATTGTTGCTGGTCTAAAGGAAGATAGAATCTCCACTTCTACCTGATGGAAGATATTAAGTAAATCATTTTCATGAAAGGTTGCAGCATACAATTGGAACATTAGAGTGGTTTCACTCAAACCTTGATGAGTTTCCCTTTATAGTGTAGCAAAGTGTTGACCAAAACCTTCAAGGACAAATCTATTTGTATTGTTGCTGGTCTAAAGGAAGATAGAATCTCCACTTCTACATGATGGAAGATATTAAGTAAATCATTTTCATGAAAGGTTGCAGCATACAATTGGAACATTAGAGTGGTTTCACTCAAACCTTGATGAGTTTCCCTTTGTAGTTTAGCAAAGTGTTGACCAAAACCTTCAAGGACACTACAAAAATGCTCAAGGTTGAAGAACCATTCCATTATTGCCTTAAGACTAACTCCTATTTTGACTTCATAAAAAATGCAATGATAAGAATCCAATATCTCCATTAAAGAATCTCTCTCTTGACTCCACAATCCCAGGATCTAGAGGAATCCTGAAGAATATAGACAATCTTTATGAGCGAAGCCAAACGTAATCTTTAAGCAAGTTGAAGGTTGTCAAAGCTATACCATCTTAACATTGTTCACCGGATGCTAGAGACATTTCCATGATAATTGGATCTTGAATACTCACCATAGATGCACAATCTTTGTCAATGTATTCAACCAGGGCCCCTTTATTGACTTTGAGATGAGATACTTCTTCAAGCAGCTTTCTAAAGTGTGCATGGCCAAATTCCACTCCCTACTTGACCATGTTAGGTATGTCTTATTGATCAACTTGTAGAAAAGAATGGCGATTAACTACAAAATCTTCAGCCCGCAACTTATCCAAGTTACTTCAGGCTCAAGTGTACCAATCACCATTTGCCCCATAGATTGGCAAGCCTAATTTGCATAATGGGATTTTCCTTGGGTGATTAATAGTGTGAATGTATCGCGTCAAAAAAGTTTGGATTGAGCTTAGGGAATCACCTCCTTTGCAATGCAATCTAAAGAAACGTTAGCCCTTCAAGGAGTGGCAAAGATGTCTCGACCATCTTTGGAACGGGCACATCTAATTCATTGGATTGATTCCCATCAAGAGCAACCTCCTCCATCTTATCTTCCCTTTTGATTGGATTTAGGTCACTGTCGTCGTCGTCATCTCCTACCCCTCATCAACCTTGATGGGTAGTTTCTTTAGGATTATGCAATTTCAGCGATAAGAAACTTCTTGGTCAACTTCTTGTTTGATGACTCTTTCCATGTATCCACCACTACTTCCATGTTCCTTTTGTGATGCGAACTCCAATCAACCCTTGGTGTTGGGATGAAATCAAATGCCTTGAGGCAAAAGATAGATTCAAAATCTCTCATGCAATGTTGGATTTGTAAGCTCTTTTCATTTTATGATGTCATGAGAATCTTGGATTTTCACATTACTTCTACCATCCTTTCAACTAATGGAGCTAGTCATAGCAAAGTTGATATTGATTGCATGGATACCACAAAATTGAGCAGTAGATCTCCTCCATTCATGGTATTAAATTTGTACGTGCTCATCATACTTGTCATTTCCCATAAGTCTTCATCATCATGAACGAGATGGAAACTCCCTCATGTAAATTAGGACACTACCTCATTCATCTTTTCCCTTGGATCGAAATGACAACTTGTATAATCCAAAACGAAGGAGATCCATGCTCAAATTCATTGGCATTGCCTTGTCCCTAGATTGAAAATAATTAATTCTAATAAGGTACTTGATAGGCAATTGTTTCTTGGACAACTCATTGAAAAACATTGTGCACCTCCAATGTTTGACAAGAAAACACAATAAGGAGGATGAAGTCAAGCATATGATGAGGTAGCTAATAAGGCTTTACTCTAAGTTCTAAAACTAAATGCTCAAATTTATGTGCATGATTCATTTTTAAATAATAGTTATCTCACTATCTAATGTACTTCAAACATTCTAGAGAGAACAAAATTTGGGTTTCCACGCAACTCTAAAGACAACCTAAAAAATGAAGGTATCATTTATCATCCAAAAAGCTTTCTCATAGTTTTCTTGATAAAAACTCAACACCAATATACTAGAGCATTCTACTTGAAAAATTCTTTGATTTAGGGAGATATCATTCTATATCAGTGATGGCACAAGTGAATACACCAAATATGAGGTCTTGTAGATGGACTTTTTCTTTGTGACCTTTATCAACTATTGACGAATTGCATCATTGATTACTTATACCCACCTAAACCTTTTGTGCTAGAAGAAGTTAGCATTAAATTCTACAACCATCTAGTATCTACTAACAAGCAAGATGGTATGTTTGTACTCATCCTTGAATTTTGTACTCTTGGAGAGTTTGATTTTGGAATAATTTGTGTACATTGACATTTGTGTTTTATTTATGAGCCAATGATAGTCACTAATTTTGGCATTGAAAGTGCAAATCAAGTCTTAAAGACTCACCTCAACAATTGCTTCTAGAATTATCAATATGGCTTTGAAGAGCTAGAGATTGAGATTTGAAATCTCACATCCATGTATAGTTCTAATAGTAAATGTTCAGGGATGGTAGTGCCTAGCAAACTCTAACACCAAATTTGGAGATATGAATTTGATCAAGCAGCCAACAACAACAATCCACCTAAACATGATGAGAGGATCTTTGCATCCCATTTGAGAAATTCTTCTAACCAAGTTTTTGTATCAACATGCCCAAAGTCCATACTCTATAATGATTACTCAATTTCATTGATCATGTAGAATGGTTATTAGTTTTGTCTTCTTGTGCTTCATCATGATCATTGTTGCACAAGAGGATGATCTTTCGCGTACAAAAAAGTTGATTTGCAATTGAGGTTGGGTCTCTCTAGATGTGGCAATCAGTCTCCAGTGATTATTCTATTAATTAGTTTACTCACCATTCACCACTAGCAGTCAAAACTACCACTAGCAAGCTCCAACATAACAAACATTGATATATTTCAAAATGAGTATTTGTTAACTAATTGGCATAGTTCACTGCCCATTATATTAGCCACTACCCATTCACCAATCATTGACCATCACCAAACTAATAATAGTAGTTACTAGAATTCAAGATAACCTATAGTAGTTAGTTGACCTCCAAGGCAAGCAAACTACAACTCATGTCTTTGTGAAGCCCTCACTTCATTTCTAAAACTCATTGTTTTAGTATATGTGGGTTTTGACTTCTATGTTACATCCTTGGTAAAGTTTACTCTGTCAACTACCTTAGCTTTATGTTCATGTTTTTACTTTTTTTGTCATTGCTTGCAATTTCTACTCAAACAATATTTTCCTTTGCATGACATTTAGAGGTTTTTTAGATTGTGTTTTGGATTGGCACTACTTCTAATGTCGATTTCCACCCTTGCTCCAACCTTTTGAGCCAATCGCTCAAACTTGTGCTTTTTTTCTTTTTCTTTTTTTCCTTGACTCTTCAATTTTCCAAACACTACATGGAAATCTTCAACTTTGCTTGGATGAAAATTGTTTACAGCTATACCTGGTAAATTACATAAATAATTGTTTGTCATCTTTCGTCCCATAATCTCCATCTTGATGACAGTCAGCTTCCTCTCAATGCCTACCATCAGTAGCATCGGGTCAGTGGCCAAACTGTTTGTCGGCTCTTCCGTCAGCTTGCCATGGTCCTAACCGATTGTGTCATTACCAACTACATTGGTAATGGCCATCTTTAATTGTGGCGTAGTCTATAAGAAGGTCAAATACCCGTACGAGTACAGTAGCTTGCAACATTTGTTTCATAATAGCTTTCTCAGACTCCAAGTGCAGTGAGGTACTGGCTGCATCATTTGTGCCCCTTCTCTCCTCCAAAATCACTCTTTCAATGTCAACTCTCACTTCCTTAAGTCTTTACTTCTCCGTACGAGAGTCGGGATAGACTGCCTTCATGGTTTGGAGTTTGGTGATCACCAGTACTTCCTCCTCTGGGTCTTTTACGCCCAGCATATTACTCCCTTTTTCTTTGGGCAGTCAGTGTCCTCATGGTTCCCTAGACCACACCACTTGCACAACAACTCGTTGTTCTGCTTGCTCTGACAATCTCATGCAAAGTGACCCCACTTGTTGCACCTGCAGCACTATATGATAGGACGTCCTCTGGAATCGTATTGTGTTTGATTCTGTCGTTGATTTCCATAACCTCCTGGCGATACATTTTGTTGTTTTGATGCAGTAGACTCTCGCTGTGTAAAGAGTACCTGTGTGCTTCTAGTCTTCAAATTATATGGACACTCCTTTACTGAATGACCCATCACCTAGAAAATCTCACAGAACATTATTTTAAGACTATTTACCTTCATGTGCCCTTTAATTTTGCACTCAGTACACAAGAGTTCATTACTTTCTTTATTGGTTCTTTTCTTGGCCAAAAATTCTTTCATCATTCTCATCATATTTTGTCGTAGGGCCTAGATTGTTGTCGATTCATCATCGCTACTACCCTTTGTGCTCTTGTCATCATCAATCTTCCTCTTCCCTTGGGAGGATGTCTTGTTTTCACTCTCGATGTCCATCACCCAATTGTAGGCATCGACGTACAAGCATGGAAGCACCACTTTCATCTTTTTGCTCAACGAGGGAATTAGCCCCTCAATGAACCACCTCTTCTTCAACCTGTTGATGGTTAATTCTTCAACTTGGCTAGCAATTCCTTGAGCCTACGATTGTAAGCTCGTACATTCTCATTCTTCCCTTGTTTGCTATTATAAATTTCACCAACAATCTCATTGTCATCTCGTAGCAGTTTAATCTAGGCCTTGAACGCCCTCTTGAGCGCGTCACAAGAGGCTATGGATGAAGCATCTAGTTTTGTGAACCAGTCGATGCTTGTACCCCATAGCGTTGTTGTTAACGCTCTCAACCAATAGTCCTTGTCAATTTGACCATTTGCTAACCAGATAGTCCTACACATCTTCCAGTGCCTCGTAGGGTCTTCTGACCCTTTCCCCGTGAATTCAGTAGTTTTTGTTGATACACATTCGGACTTGTCAAAGGAGTCACCATCTTTCTCGCTTGCTTCCTACCTTGTGTGTCGAACCTAGGTGGACTATTCCAACTATTATGTTCCAGTGTTTTCCATGCACTCTCGGCCATGTGCACGACCTATACACATTCGTCTCTAGCGTCCCCAACACCTTTGGTACTTTCAGGCTTTAACTTGTTCTTGTACTCCCTCCGTCCGCGGGTGTCTGGTTCTGATCCTCCAATTCTAAGTTCCCTTGAGATGCAAAGATTCTCAACGCAGTGGAGTATGTGCGTTAATTCAGGATCTCCTTTTTCGTACTCCTCGTCTGACCTTGTCTGTACGCATGACTGTCTTGCTTGGTCGGCACGGTATGTTTTGCCAAATTTTTCTCATAATCTTCTCCTTCGTTCTCTTTGTTCGGCAACTCTTAAAGATCGCTTGATCACTTGGTCTTGGCCACCTTGTAGCCTCTTCTCGCCTTTATTGGGATCCATGGGCATGAATCACCTAATGCTAACCCAATTTCTTTTAAGACAACGACGCCAAATGTTTACTATTATACCTGATAAATTACATACATGAAATAATAATACAAGTGGCAACGCGTACCAAATATAGGAGTAAAATATATTTTATTCACTCGTGAATTCATTATAGAGAAGAAGACGAAAGATGGTTGGCCAAGGATTACAATTCATCCGACTCTACATTACTACCTTCCTCAGCGGTACACAACATATTTAAAGGACCCCCGACGATTGCCAAGAGAAACACAGCCATCAACCAACGGACAACCAACGAACAATTAATACATTGACAACAATTAAAACATGACAAATAACCAATATTATCAAACATAACAATAGGCATTGTACACCGACTACAAAAATCTCCTTCTCAACCACTTTTTAGACTCTACTGCCAACTATGCTTTTGGTAATTGGAGAGTCAAATGTTGCATGAAAAAAATACTGCAAACCCCTTCAAACAAAACAAAATTGTTCTCTTGCAATATTGAAAATAAACAAATGATCACATTGATGATAGTAATCTGGCTTATCATTATATGAACTCGTTAAAAAGCTTGTAAGCAAGGAAACTCTTTCCCTATAAAGGGGTACAAAAAGAGTGTCCTTCAAAGAGTTTACAAGGGGAAGAGGTATTGGTGCAGCCATTAGGTACCACACAAACAACTCAATTTAGTTTTATGCCAATATTATTTGCATTTGTTCGATTTAATTATGCACAAGTGGAAGCAAAGGTCAAGGTATTCGTATTTTTAATATGTTCAAAACGACTCATGCATTCTAGCTAGGAGTCAAATTTGGAGGTTGTATCATAGTTCTCAAGCTTATTAACTCCCCCACAACTTCCATATTCTAATGCTAATAGAGGATCACCATCACTAGAGGAAAAACTAGCTCAAGAGATAGAAATCTTTGAACAAAGAGTGGGGAACATTAAAAAGAATAAATCCCAAACAGAAAAACTGCTAAAAAAAATTGGAGAAAGAAATCCAAACCTTCCACAAATTGACATAAAAGCTCTCATTTCAAAAACAACCATACCATCTCTCATCTAAAAAATGAACAAGAGAAACCAATTTCAACCAACACGAATTTCAACCAAATCCCAAATCAATCCTTACCAAGGTTGCATACGATTACAAAAACAAGCTTACCATTGGTGACATAACGTGCTAGTAAACCTCCTTCTATGTCCTTAAGCGCACCATCATGGGCTTCCCAAACTAACACAAATACAAACACACCATCCTTTGGACACCAACCCAACAAAGTCAATATGCCACCTATTGTGTTGCAAGTCCAATCAACAAATGTATTTAAACATGCAATCTTTAATGAGGGATCAGAAACTAAGTCGTCAAAATGACATAAAATCAAACACAAAACTCTCAAAGGTTTGCCTCAAAATTTGGGTCATACACAAGAAAGTGTCTTTGGGCGTGATCATAAAAATTTATCCATGTCTAGCAATGGCTCATTCCATGGCAATTACAATAATGACATTCATATCCCATCAAGGAATTGCCCCTCAATTAGCCTCCATATCTCCCACCATTCCCTCAACCCTTGCAATTTCACAAGAACAATCTACACCATCTCCATCAAATGGACTATTGAATGACAGAACCTCCTAAGGGTTATCCACAATAGATTTTCAAGCTAATCCATCTCTTGATACACGTCCCTTCCATGATACAAAAAATCTAGATCCAATGCCACCACCACCACCATGTTCTACATTTCCAAACAAACCCATTTCAGAGTCTCATTCAAAATCCATATCCCACTTGTCAAAACATTAAATCTTTGCCCAAATCTCCCATGTGTATTCCAGTTCATACCGCACGTCAAGAGGATGATCTAAAACATGATGAACCAAGTCCAGTAAAAATTTAAAAACAAGATACTAAGAAAGATCAATCCCATAACATTGTTGACCAAGGTCCTATTTTCCCAATACTTAATGATGATCTTACCATCTCGGACCATCCTATCAAGTCTTATCAATCTTCCATTTCCCAAGCAAGATCATGACATTCTTTCCATTCTCCCTAATGATTTTGTCCAAGGTCAAGAGCAGAATAAACTCAAAATGGAGATTAATGATTCCCTTCTAAGTCAACAAGATCAAAGCATTCCTCCATCATCATGTCTACCACAAGATTTCACCATTCCTTTGGATCCTCCTCAAGATCCCTCCATCCTTATTCCTTCATGTGCACCACAAGACCCTATTTTGCTAAATGATCCCAACAATCCTATTATTCCACCTCATGAAGAACCTATCATGCTTCTTGATCCCCCTCATGATTATAACACTTTTGTGCAAGATGATCATGAACCTGTAGCATATCAAAAGGGTTCCTCCACTTACATTTGGTTCGGTTTACTTCGCAATCCTATCATGTCCTCCATGTCATATCCAACTCAAAATGGACCAGCATCTTGTTTCCAAAGCAACAAGTATCCCATTTAAAGAAATATTTGTCAAAGCATGCATTATAAAGACCAAGGGTTAGACCTCCACGAGCAAGGCATATCTAAAATCAAAGCAAATCAAAGCAAATCCTAATGGTCATGGCCTCAACTACATACCCCATTCTCAAGACAATATCCTTACAAAAGTTAAACTCAAATGTACACCTCCCCGTTCAACCCTTCCATCCATCTTAGGTCCATATATCTCTCCATCCATTACCAAGCAATCCATGTATCCTTTCATGAGTCAAGATCAGCAAAGGCACACATCTTTGAGGACCTCCATATCATTCCCATCCATCCAAAAGGCCTCCATATCATTGCTATTCATCCATGAATCCCATTCTTCCAGCAATTTGGATGACAAGCATAAAGTCCATAAGTTCAACAATCCACATGCAGACAAGGATCAACATGTCCAATCTAATCGACATGTAAAAATAAAGCAAGATATGATCCAAAAGAAAAAAGAAATATCCAAAAGGCTACAAAGGCCCACTAAGAAAAATCTAAGTTGTCGGTCCAGGTTAGGGTTCAAGTTCGGGTTTGAAAAACCGGTTCGTCGGTATGACAAAATGTTGAAATGGGGTTTGGGTTTGTTAGTACAAAAACGTTTTAAAATTATCTATATAATATATATATTATATAGATATATGTATGTATGTATGCATGCAACCTAGAAGCATGAATTAAGATTAGAATGTCACATAGTATCATAAAAACAACAAAAACACTATAAACTTGTAATCAAAATATTAAAATAATAATATTGAGTTCAAGTATCATTGTTTTGACTTTCACCAATTGGAACTTTATACTGAGTTTCAATCGTCTAATGGATTATCTAAATCTTCTGCTTCTTCATCATCAAAGGCATTAGTTGAATCAGAAACAGTGCCAATGCCTATGGGATCAGCTGCATCAATAACATTCTTGCTTTCGAAGTCCTCAAATGCTTATTACTTTTTCACTATACAGAGAGCTTGTTTGTTTGTAATTAACATCCTACTTGAAAAATGTTAAAAAAGTAGCTTGCAACTCCCTTCACCTATTGAAGATATTGTTTAATGTTTTAAATATGATTTATCACGATAGAGCACTTCCAATTAATCGGACAGGGGTCATTATCAGCAATTGGATATAAAAATTTCATTGGAAGAAATCTTGACGGCTAGTTTAATTTGATGTAATAAATATTTGAACTTCAGCAAATTTTGTTTTGTAATGTTAAAGATCTTATTCAAGTTTTGTAATAATTGTTTTCCGCACTAAATTATAGAATGTTTCTTAGTGGAAATGTACCTGGTTCGCACTTGGTCTGTCTGGGTCTGCCCTGGTTCGACCCTGGTTCGACTTGGGTTCGGCCTGGACGAACCAACCTGCCTCAGTTAGAACCCTGGTCGAACCCACAAGCGAATCAGAGCAGAACCAAGTACCAGTTCGTACCATGGCTGGTCCGGGGGCCTAGGGGGGCAAACTGGACATCCTAGAGCAAAATAAAGAAAAATCAAAAGCTATATGGATTCCTAAATCCCTTATGGATTCCACAAAAGAAAGAAAAATCAAAATCCATGTGGATTGCCAAACAGCTCCTTGAAGAGCAACTTCCCAAAGAAAAATCAAAGTTGGCATCCAAAATTGCTATCCCTCCATCTAAACATATCCTACCATCGAAATCCATTTTGGGCCCTTATGTCCCAAAATACATATCTACTCGTCTATCAAAATCCCAAAATTCCAAATTTACTTTTCCTCAATCACTTCACCATGACTCAAGGTGGGTGCCAATGTTGTTCTTGCCCACATTCTCATCCACTCAAAATCAAGTCTTCCTACACCCCCTCCATTATCTTGTACACTCAAAATTGTTTAACACCTGCAGTGCCATTTTCGCATTACAATTGAAACATCATTCTCCACTCTAATTATTCTTCTATGTGGAAGCATATGGTCTATATGTCGGCATTGTATCTTTCGTCATTAATTGAACATTGAAAATTGTTCAATTAATTATTAACATTTCTCCTAATTTGCATCATAACCCTAATCGCTTTGACTAATTTGATCATGTTCAAAATCATTATCAAAAACTATCAAATCATTATCAATATCTTCAAAATCGATTCAAAACCCTGTCAACCTATCAAAATCATTTCAATACCTTTTCAATGTCATCAAAATTATCAGGAATTGGTTCTAATACTTTTCAACATTATCAAACCCCTTTCAAAACCGTATCAGATCATTAAAATCAATTTTGTCTCATAAAAATCATCAATTCGGTCAAAGTCAACTAATTTGCTCTCTTTAGGGGTAAACAACCATTATTTATCCATGTCCTAGCCTTGATAAATAAATATTTATTTATCCATTTTCCCTATGTCTCACAATTAATTAATTCTTATAAATTAATTGGCTAGTTTCATGATTTTGGAATTTCATAATTCCTAAATCCTAATTTACTAATTTGAGGGATTAAATGAGTTTTTAAATTCAAAAAATCCCTCACTTTTTGATTCCCCCTGATTGTGCTTCCAATCCCTATAATTTAGCTTCCTAATTGCTTCCACATTCCCTATTCATTTTCCCACTAATTTAGCCTATCACATTCCCCTTAATTTGTACATTGATTTATGCATTCCAATTTGTGCAATCAATCATGTCATAATTATGACAAATTCCTATTTGCACATTCATTTGCCAATTTGGTGATTTTGGATTCAAACTCTATAAATTGAGCTCAAATTCCATTGATTTGCTAACCCATCATCTTTCAAATCTTCTTGCTATTATCATTATTTTGCTTTCATGTTGAGTGTGTTTGTCATGGGAGATACATTAATCCAATTGGAGAAGCAAGAAAGGCATTAGAGCAATGTTGAAAGGGAGTGTTTGATTTGTTGTTTTTATGTTTATGCACTTTCATTTCAATAGCTTTAATGATAGATTAGGATGTTGTTTATCTTCTTTTAGGGTTTGATGGTTGTTTTAGCATGCATATTTCACCAATTTCATGTCTTACATATCCAACACCTACTTTCCATCCTTTCGTTCGTCCTATCCAATCTTTTTCCATAGATTTGTATCATGTTCCATAAATTTGTATCCAACCGTCCATATCATTACCCTACCAACATCTTTGAGCATACCTTCATATCCATGGTCCATTATTGCATATCATTCTAGAGCATCATCTAAAGAATATGATACTTGAGTCATTTGTCCATTTCATGCCATGCATCCATTGTTTTCCAAAAAAGGGTCAAAAATGTCAAAAAGAAAAAAAATAAGAAAAAGAAAAGAAAAATCACCTTGATGAAAACCTAGCAACAGGCATCTTGGCAATAAAAAAGTAATAAAGATAAATAAATTCGCCTTATAGTGAAATCCTAACAAACAAGCACTTGGGGTAAGTATCGTGGTGAAAACCTGGCAAACAGACGCCACATGTAGCAGTCACTGCTCTATTATCTATTTTTGCTCTATCTAGCTTGGAAGATATCTATACGACCTTCGCCCATTTCATCGCCTATCTTTCATTCATTCATTGCTTGACACGTACACAGGGACCTACCATTCACGTTATCTATTCCTTTGTCCCGGTTGTCCTTTTGTGGCCTATGGCTGGTCAATGTTTAACATCATCCCTTTACACATCCAGCGTCACGCATGTCAACAACCCTAGTGTTTGGTCCTTGCATGCAGCATAAAATTTGGAGCTGGGGGCAATTCTCAGAACACGATTAGCAGATGGGGTTACTTTTCATTGACGAATTGGAGGTATAGCATGTACATAACTTAATGTCCTAAAAAATCATAGAATTAAATAATGTCCTAAAAAAATCCTAAAAATTGTAAAAAGTCTTGAAAAAAGAACAACATTAAAAAATCTTAAAAATTCAAAAGAAATTAAATAACTTTTAAAAATCCAAAGCAATAAAGTGTCACCTTTCGGCACCAATGTCCTTTCAAGTTCGTTTTATTTGTCGTTTTTGTTTCATTTTCAATAAATTGTCCTTTGCAAAAAGACAGAGATTTCAGCAGCCGCAATCAAGAGATGTAGAACCCTACGCTTCACAAATCATGCATCAATAGACAAACCTATCCAATGTCAGCAATCAGTTCAATCGAACTTGTCACACCAATCGGTCATTTGTCATTTGTCTTATACGGGATGTGTACTTCCCGAAACCAGACATTATCATTATTTATCATGTGTCTTATGCAGGATGAGTCCTTCCCGAAACTAGGCACATTGATCATTATCATCATTATTATTAAACTATCAACTTTAGCAATTAGATCTGATTGGCTGTTGGCTTGCTTGGTTATCATGTGTCTTATGCAGGTTGAGTCCTTCCCAAAACTAGGCACATTGATCATTATCATCATTATTATTAAACTATCAACTTTAGCAATTAGATCTGATTGGTTGTTGGCTTGCTTGGTTTAGTAAGTCTTATCTTTCATTGATTTTGTTCTAGCACCATGTTCCTATGCTACTCAAGGATATCACTGAGTGATGAGAGTGCCCGGGATGGTTCATGGTCTTTTATTTGCTTTGTCTTATCTGTCATCGATTTTATCTTTCGGCATGTTCTTATTCTACTCAAGAATACTGTACTGTCCCCTTTTCTATGGTATAGAACACACTACTGAGTTCTTTGCAATGAACAATTAATGAATATACAGTGATTTTATACAATTTAGGCAATGGATGAGGCTTAATTCCAAATGCCTGTGGGAACAATCGATAACAAATAATATATATATGTTGTTTCAGATTTACATGAATTATGTGCATAGGCAGAGATGTGTCTCAGTACCAATTGATATTTGTTGTGTCCGATCTGCTATTATAATCACACACTATTTGCAGGTTGTCTCTGATATGTCAATCGATATGTGCTCTGGGTGATGCTAACGTCGTCTCTGATATGACAATAATAATATGCTCTAAATGATGCTAAAGTTGTCTCTGATATATCGATAATAATATGCTCTGAAAATATACAGGATGTTGTATCTTATTATATCTTTTATAATCATGCACCAGGTAGGCCTGTTGCAAGGCAATATGCTCGTATCGAGCAATCCGTAAAGGATGAAAGAAAGAATATAATATTCCAATGATGATCTTGATCGAATGAATCGATCAAGCATATATACATGCGATGTGAAGGGAAGGAGAGTGTATGAGGAGACACCTCCCTTAACACATCATAATCACATGCTTAATGTTTATTTGAGATCGGTCTGTTAACCGATGGTTATCATCATTCGCATCCAATGATAATCGGTTGGTTAACCAATTTGTTATATTAATAATAATGTAAGCGGTATGTTTTGTATGATGCTTGGTAATGCAAATGACAGTGCTATGCAATGCTATATGGTAATGCAGTTTATTGCATGGCATGGTTCTACAATATATATATATATATATATCTGTGTGTGTGTGTGTGTCTGTGTGTGATGGCATGATGCCTTTTGCCATGCGTATGTGCTTGACAGCGTCTAGCTGTTATGTATATATTGATGACAGAATGCAGACATGGTGAAATCTATCATGGATGTATGTATGCAAAGTAGATGAATGCAGTTGTATGGCCAATATGACAGAATGCAGGTATGGTGAGATGTACTATGGATGCAGTGTATGTGAATGCAGCTTTTATATACATGGTATGCATAATATGAAGGTGAATTAGGATGACGGATGGTTTCAATCAATAATCAAGTCATCGACCCCTCATATAGTCAACATGTTATGGTGAGATGTATAAGTGATCATGGTGGCCACTCATAAATGGCATCATAAACATTTTGTCTACATGGATGGATGGCGTGGTGATTTGCCAAACCCATCAATCAACATCCTTTATTGCTTTGATTGCAAAATATGCAAATCCTTGTCAACTAATTTTAATTTTACAACTGTTTTTTTTTCAGGATGTTGGGGACATCACAGTCTCTCCTCCAAAAATGCTTGCCCACAAGCATTTGATTTTTCTGATCTGACAGGCAACTATATGTAGTTGAGGCAATATCTAACGGTACCATCTTTTTTCTCGAATAATTCAATTGCTGAGTGATATGATGTCTCATCACTGCTGTACTTGTTTTTCCTGAAAATGTCCTCCATAATTCTTGAGAAGAAAATGCTACGGAATATGCTTGAAGAGATTCTTCTTCGGGAATGTAGTGTTGGCAGGAGGCTTTCGGTAATGTTCATAGTGTGGGGATCTTGGCGTTGGTTTGAAGCCTCCTCTACATGTAGTCCATATAACAAATATTTTTTGTCCTCGTAGCTTGAAGCGCCCTATGTGCTTCATCCATGTTATGCCAAGGATCATATCTATGTTTCAAGCTCTAGAATGTGAAATGGACTTGAGTATGAATAATTCTTCGTGGAGAGCGTGAGTGTAGGAGTTATGGTATCACTATGTATGGATGCTCCATTTGCCAATATGATGTCAACATCCTTGTGTTTGCAGCTCAGTACCTTGTGGGTATCAGCCCATTTTTGGTTAATGAAGTTGTGAGTTGATCCACTGTCTATTAGTACCCTTATGTCTTTGCCATCTAGTTGACCTTTAAGTTGGAAAGTGTTTTGTGGGGATCCTTCCAAGGTGGCTAAAAATCCTCCTTCCTTAGATCCATTGGGTGGCTTCCCTTCCAAGTCTAAATCACTTGCTGCACTATCTAAATCCTCATCGGCTTCCCTATTTGGTCTTACTTCAATATGGTGGATTTGGCCCTTCCCTTTGCAACGATGTCCAGGAACCCATGGTTACTTGTAGGTGAAGCATAGTTTTTGTCTCCTAAGCTCTATAGCCTTGTTTCGAAATCAAGCTTGGGTTTTGAGGGGGTTTCCTTGTTAGGGGTGCATTAGGTTCTTTGGGACCAAAAGCTTCTCTATTGTATGGTTTGCCTTTAGTATAGGACCTAAGTTCATGTCCCTGGCCTTTTTGATGGCTTCTGGCAATGGAAGGGGATTCAAGACTTTTACCCAACCCTTTATGGGATCTTGTAGACCCATGAAAAGTACAACCAAGCATCGTTCTGAAATATCTGTGACTAATACTGAGATCTGTTGAAACTTCGTGATGTATTCCTTGATTGAACCCCTTGTGTTTGACTTGGAGTCTTTGTTGTTCAAGCTTTCCATGAATTCAGTATAAGAGGTGATCTTGGAATGCCCCATGGTTATCATCCCATGATACCAGCACTCGCGGGCTGCTCCATCTAGGTGAAGGGTTGCATATTTGATTGCATCTTCTTCAGACATTGGGATAAGTTGGAAGTATGTGTCAAGTTTTTGCACTCATGCCCGAGCTGTGGTTTTTGTTGATCCATCAAAATAAGGGATACTCAATTTTGCGATTTTTCGTTTCAATTCTGAGGAACCATCTGTGTTCCCTTTGCGGGGTAAATATTTCATTCTTAGTTCCAAATATTCCTTGAAAGACATTTCTGTTTGTAGATCGCCTTCTTCCCAATCGTGCTTAATTTCTTCTTATATTTGACGAAGGAAGGCTTCCCTCCCTACTTAACCCTCTTAGGGTGTAAAATTTGGGAGTCTTGGATAGGAATTTTGTATTCTAGGGCTTACATTTTGTGACTGCTCTTCTCTTACTGTTGGCCCTCTATTGCTCTCAGTTGCTCATGTAAGTGTGGTGTGGGTTAACCATCTATTAATTGGGTGAGTTTATTTTGCAGCTCTCTCTATTCATTCCAAACTTGGTCTACCTTGTTGCTAAGATGTCCCTCTTCCCACATTTGTGAGTTTCTTTTATGTCCGATTCTTCTCCTATAATATGTTATAAGTGCAATTTCTGAAACTTCGGAAATTGCAGGGTAGAAGTGTGATTTCCGAAACCTTGTGTATCCGTCGGAAAATGCAGGGAGGTGGTGCGATTTTCGAAAGACAATGTATCCATCAGAAATCACAAGGAAGTGGTGCGATTTCTGAAAGGCAGGCAGTGTATCCATCGGAAATCGCAAGGAAGATGTGCGATTTCCGAAACTCAGTATATACATCGGAAATCGCAGGGAGGAAGTGTGATATCCGAAATTCCGAACGGTGTAGCCTAGGAGTAAAGTACTTTTCGTGGGACTAACGATTTACGAAGAAGGTTGCAGATCATTCTCCAAACATTCCCTAACGGCAGTGTAATTACACATTTCGAAAGTGTAATTATGCCGAAGAAGAAAAAGCAAAGACAATCCATCGAAAATTGTAGGGAACAAGTGCGATCCCCGAAATTCCATGTAATCATCGAAAATTGCAGGAAGTGTGATTTCCAAAACTTAAGCATTTGGCATTAAGCATACGCAATATGATAATAATTTTATTTACAACTATGATTGTTGGAATAATCGATAACAAACAATATATATATATATGTTGTTTCAGATTTACATGAATTGTGTGCACAAGTTGAGATGAGTCTCAAAACCAATTGATATTTTTTGTGTCTGATCTACTATTATAATCACGCACTCTTTGCAGGTTGTCTCTGATATGTTGATCAATATGTGCTCTAGATGATGTTAAAGTTGTCTCTGGTATGCCAATAATAATATGCTCTAAATGATGCTAAAGCCATCTCTGATATATCAATAATAATATGCTCTAAAAATATACAGGATGTTGTATCTGATTATATCTTTTATATTCATGCACCAATTAGGTTTGCTACAAGTCAATTTGCTCGCATCGAGCAATCCGTGAAGGATGAAAGAGATAAAAAAATATTCCAATGATGATCTTGATCGAATGAATCGATCAAACATATATACATGCGATGTGAAGGGAAGGAGTGCATATGAAGAGGCGCCTCCCTTAACACATCATAATCACCTACTTAATGTTTATTTAAAATCGGTTTGTTAACCGAAGGTTATCATCATTCACATCCAATGATAATTGGTTGGTTAACCGATTTGTTATATTAATCACAATGCATACAGTTGTAAGTCGATAATAATAATGCAAGCGATATGTTTTGTATGATGCTTGGTAATGCAAATGACAGTGTTATGTCATGCTATCTAGTAATGCAATGTATTGCATGGTATGGTTCTACTATGCATATATATGTATGATAGCATTATGCCTTTTGTCATGCATATGCGCTTGACAACATCTAGTTGTTATGTATATATTCATGACAGAATGCAGACATGGTGAAATCTATCATGGATGTATGTATGCAGAGTAGATGACTGCAGTTGTATGGCCAATATGACAAAACACAGGTATGGTGAGATGTACTATGGATGCGGTGTATATGAATGCACCTTTTATATACATGGTGTGCATAATATGAAGGTGATTTAGGATGATGGTTGGTTTCAACCGATCATCAAGTCATCGACCCCTCATATAGTCAAAATGTTATGGTGAGATTTATAAGTGATCATGGTGGTCACTCATAAATGGCATCACAAACATTTTGTCTACATGGTGGATGGATGGTGTGGCGATTTGCCAAGCCCATCAATCATCATCCTTTATTGCTTTGCTTGCAAAATATGTAGATTATGTACAGGACAAGGTTTGTCATTGCCTTGTCAACTAATTTTAATTTTACAACTTTTTTTTTTCAGAATGTTGGGGACATCATAGATACCACTAAGTGGTGAGAATGGTCGGGATGGTTTATGGCCTTTCGTTTTTTGGCTTTGTCTTCTATTTGTGGGATGTTCTCATGAAGTTCTGGGGCATGTATGTGTTTCAGGGTGAATTGGGGCATTCCTTGTCTGCATTATGTCTGATCTCATGCAAAAAGGATCACAGGATCGCTCTGACTTCATATATGTCATGATGCGACGCATCTGATTTGCTATATCAAAAAGCTCTACAAAAGACAAACAGTGCACTAATAATGAAAAGCAAGGATTGATTTTTGCTTTGTTTTCTTTTTTGTTTTTGGCTTGTGTTCTCTCGTGTTGGCTTTGTTTTTCTTTTGGTTCGACTTGTGTCCTTCCTGTTATGTATGTGGAGCCTAATCAGACTCAGGTTCTTTTGGCACGGTTTCCCCCCAGACTCATCTCCAGGGGTTTGGGGGCAGCACCCCCAAGCTCGGGGTCCTGGGGCAGCGCCCCAGGCGGGGTCAAGGGTCAGAGCCTCTGATGGGATCAAGGGGCAGCGCCAACAATGACTTTATAATATTGTAAAGGGTCGACCGTCAATTTTCTATTAGTCGGAGTATTTTTGCCCTAATTAGATTAGGTCAAATATACTTGTGAAAAGGGCTTTGGGTTTTCGGGATTTTCATTGTATGAGGGATTTTCGTAGCTTCCTGTGACGGTATTGAGTTGCAAGTTTCAGATTGTAATCACTGGATAAAAATAAAGATATTGGACTCGCTGTTGGTGGACGTAGCCCAGGGATTGGGTGAACCACGTTAAATCTCTGTGTCATTGTGTTCTCTTATGTGTGTTTATATTTGCATTTTTCTGCTTATTATTCTAATACTTCCTTCGTTAGTTCTTTTTCCATTTAGTCAGTCTTGTGGGATGTTCTCATGAAGTTCTGGGGCATGTATGTGTTTCAAGGCGGATTGGGCCATTCCTTGTCTGCATTATGTCTAATCTCATGCAAAAAGGATCACAAGATCACTCTGACTTCATACATGTCATGATGCGATGCATCCAATTTGCTATATCAAAAAGCTCTACAAAAGACAAACAGTGCACTAATAATGAAAAGCAAGGATCGATTTTTGCTTTGTTTTCCTTTCTATTTGTGGCTTGTGTTCTCTTGTATTGGCTTTGTTTTTCTTTTGGTTCGACTTGTGTCCTTCCTTCATTAGTTCTTTTTCCATTTGGTCAGTCTTGTTTTGGTCTTGCATTCCTCGCGTAATTTTTGAAAAATTGGCCTCTTCTTTTAGTTTTTCACCCAATTTTTTGAGGGGGCACCCTCGCGGCTTTTTGTGTTTGAGTTGTCCTTTTAATGTGGTTTTTCAAATTTTCTTTGAAACAACTTCATAATCGCATTGTCTCAAAGAGGGGCAAACTGTAGACTCCTAAAAATGGTCATTGCCCCTCCCTCCCCTTTTTAGTCATATTTTATGTCCTCAGTCGATTTTGCTCAACTTTGGCCATTTTTGTCTATTTTGATCATTTTTTGTCATTTTCAGTCATTTTCAATTATTTTGAATTATTTTGATTTATCTTTTGTCATTTTAATTAAATAATTTTAACAATTATTTAATTATGTCCTAATGTTGTTTCTAGGCAATTAATCAGTTAATTAATTTCCCTATGTATCCTAATGTCCCCTTAGACATAAATAAATTTTATTTATTTATGCTTTTCTATCTTTTATTTCACATTTGAATATTTTCACATTCAAATTGGCTTTTCATTTCCTCATTTTATTTTGCATTTAAATGTGATTTTATTTAAGTGTTTGTTGAGTTTTTGGAGGGAAATTTTATTATCTGGTTTTATTATTGTGTTGGCTCTCCCTTTCCCTCTTGTCTGTTCGTTTTGTGTCGGTTCATTTTCAAGTCAATTTTCTATTTAATGGGTTTTCTTCTTCATTTTGTGGCTAACAACGATTTGAGTATCCTCATGCTATTGTTTTTGCTTGCTTTTCGATATTTCGTTTAATCGCTTCATTTAATGGTTAGGGATAATTTGAATACAATTTTCATGCTTTTTGTGGCTGAGCTTTTTGTATTCGTACACAAACAATTTTCCCTATCTACAAATGGTGAACCCGACGTAAGGATTGACTTGTCTACTCAATTACTTGTGCTACCAATGGTCGTTTGATACCCAACTGAATGGGGATTGATTTGGGACTTGTTTGAATGGGGATTTTGGGACCCAACTGAATGGGGATTGATTTGTGACTTGGTTGAATGGGGATTGATTCGAGATTTGGTTGAATGGGGATTTGGTTGAAATTGGTATCTCTTTGTTTATTTGTGAGATGAGAGATGGTATGGTTGTTTTTTAAATGAGAGCTTTTATGTCAATTTGTGGAAGGTTTGGATTTCAGTCTCCAGATTTTTTTAGCAGTTTTTTTTGTCTATGATCTATTCTTTTTAATGTTCCTCACTCTTTGTTCAAAGATTTTTATCTCTTGAGCTAGTTTTTCCTCTAGTGATGGTGATCCTCTATTAGCATCAAAATACGGGAGTTGTGTGATTCAAAATAGACAAAAATGGCCAACATTAACCATAAAATAAAGTCAACAATTTCTTAGAGAATCAAACAAATGATGAAGTTTGGGTAAACTATCAGAAATTGTAGTTCGTGTGTGGGTGTGGGTGTATGTGTGGTTGGTGTTTCCTATTCCAACAATGAATCATTATGGCATTTGAAACACAATGTTGAAAAAATAACCTTCATTAAAAATAAAATTACCCAATGAAGTTACCAATACCATGACCCAAGCATATCTTGGTTTGTAATGGATGAACGAAAAAAATGACTATTAACAACCCTAAAATCATATTCCTTCAACTTGAACACCAAAATTCTTGTGGTAGGGTTTGAACACTCTTACACTATGTAAACACTTGGGCAAAAATTGAATCATTCTTGTAAACTTATGATTAGTTATTCTCTAAAAGCTAAGAATGATAACAAACTTAAGATGTGATTGGAAACCAATACATGAATATAAAAATATGAAAAAGTGGACGACTATTTGTTGTAGTTAAGTGTCGAGAGATTTTTTTCATAGGCTCAATAATTTACTCACAAAACAAAGATGAAAACAATTATGAGAGAGAGAGAGAGTATATGGATACCTTAGATACATGGACACCAAGGCTTCTATGCACACCAGAGCACTTAATGCAAATAAAAACACCAATATTTGTTGACCTATCCTTCAACAAAATGCAAAATGACTTAGAATAACCTGCCTTCCCATGATTATGCTAGCAAAACAATCTACATTTACAAGCATGAAAAAATACAAAATAGATAATAAATCCACATTTTAGGTATTTCCTACATTACAAGAGCCAAAAAGTTGAAGATAATAGAAGCAATTATTACTCCATCCAATATATCAAAAACTGAAAAACTTTAACAAGTTTCTAATATTGCAACAAATCATTTCAGGAAGGTAATAAAAAATACTATCATAAGGCTTAACCTAGATTTTAAGCAATTGATCATGTGAAACTAAATTCTCAATATCTTCAATTACCTACACACAAATAATTGATATCAAAGGTACATAGAAACAATGGTAGAGGTATGTCTGTAGTGCATATTGTAAACATGGGTACATTGTACTATTAAAACTGAAGCACAAGATAAATATAAAACCTAAAAAATCAATATATCATATCATATTTATACAAAGCAACATATGAAGATTAAATATTTTCCATAAGCCAATCACAAAATAATAGCCAGGGTATTTAGGAATTGCTTGTTACTAAAAGTAAATCAAAACTTACAATTATGTGTACTTGTTGTCAAATGAAATCCAAATAAGAGTACTAAAAGAATGATGACATATGAATGTCAAGACAAAAGAAAAGTATTAACTAAGGCTTTCAATACTTTGAATAGGGGGATCCTAATTATGTACATTGTACTATTAAAAATGAAGCACAAGATAAATATAAAACCTAAAAAAATCAATATATCATATCATATTTATACAAAGCAGCATATGAAGATTAAATATTTTCCATAAGCCAATCACAAAATAATAGCCAGGGTATTTAGGAATTGTTTGTTACTAAAAGTAAATCAAAACTTACAATTATGTGTACTTGTTGTCAAATGAAATCCAAATAAGAGTACTAAAAGAATGATGACATATGAATGTCAAGCCAAAAGAAAAGTATTAACTAAGGCTTTCAATACTTTGAATGGGGGGATCCTAATTATGTGTAGTTGTTGTCAAATGAAATCCAAATAAGAGTACTAAAGAGAATGATGACATATGAATGTCAAGACAAAAGAAAAGTATCAACTAAGGCTTTCATACTTTGAATGGGGGGATCCTAATCCATATCATCGTGTATAATATTCTCAACAATATGTGCAAAACCATCATATTGCACTTCAAAATCTTCTTAAAGCTTAGCAATACCAATACCTACAAATGTAATGGTTGATTGTAATGTAATAGTTAGCTGTAGAAGTAATATTAATCCCAAGTGGTCCAAGGGACAACACTCCAGGTGAGGACCTAAATATGTTGTGTGCATTGCAGAAGCAATGTGAGGACAAACTTTAGACTTTAGATGGAGAAAAATACTAGAATTAAGATAGAGTGTTTTATTGATATATGTGTTATATGCATGGCACACTCTCAAAGGAGATGTATGGCTGTGCATTTTTTCCTACCTATCCTCCCTAGTCTCTATCGACTTACATAATAGTTATACATTTATAGATTACATGTCATGAAGAAAAAGACCATTATGCAAGGGTAAGCAAGATTATTCTATGATGCTCTGAGATGTTGGTGGCATTCCTTATGAGTGTTGGATGGTGTCCACTATGTGCTAGCATGTGTAGGTGTGAATGTGGCAAAAAACTTGAAGTTGTGTGAGACAATCCTTGATATTGTGCAAATGGAAAATGACGCAAAGGGTTGTGCAAGGCTATATGATATCTTATGAAGTGTGCGGCATAGTTCCAAGCCTTGCACAAGTGGTGCATTAAGAAAGAAGTAGCACACAAGGGAGCGGTATGGTTCTTAACTCTATGTGGGTGTTGTGTGGTGTTTGGAGATGTCTCTTTGCAAAACATGACTCCCGGTGTTGTGTCCATGGCATATGTGCAAGGTGTTATGCACATTGGTATGACATGGTATCAAGCATTATGTGCATGACGAATGGAGTTATCCACAATATTGTATATTATTGTGCAAGCGATTGGGGATAGCACACATGCTTGTTCAATAACATGTGGATTGTTCGCCCCTTTTTTTAAAAAAATCACCTCGATGTGAAAAAAGATCTTGTGCAATCCAACATGGAAACAACACAACATATTTGAATCGTGGAATTGCTTCAAGAATCCAATCTCTTACCATTCATGGATATTGTGATGCTCCAAGGTTTCTTTGTGTACACACCTTCACAATGATGTAGGTAGGGATGCCCAAGGGTTATATCACTAGAATCAATTGGTGTGATGTCCTAGATCCTCTCAAAAAGGGTCAATAGCAAATAACAAATGAAATTGGTGAGTGACATGTATCTCTCGTATTATAGGAACAAATCCATCCCAAACTATAAGATTATGAATGGGGCATGTTTATCAATGCACTATATTATATTGTAGAAGCATGGGGAATGTTCTTCCACATTTCTTGTCAATCAAATTAGATTTGCAGAGGACACTTGTCTGCTACGTGATGGTGGACGTCAGATTTAGAGTTACTCATGTGGCACAGTCCTCTATTAGTTCAATTGCCTCCCAGTTGGGGGTATATCTTCCCTTGATGTCGTGTTTTGAAGAGGAGGATAACATTTTGGGGCCAGAGAGAGGAGCATAACAAAAAAAAATTGTCATTGTAGAACCAGAGAGTTCATAACTCCAGTTTTGGGTGTTTATATATTATCATTGTGATGATCAAGGTTTATCCCAAATGTGTAATAATGCATGTAAGTATTGTAGAAAGGATGATTAAAGGTAGACTCAACCTTGATTGAGCATCTTCAAGTGCATGGTGTATGTTTCTAGGTCTGTTTTTTATTAGTTAGCCAACCAAATGAATGTAAAATTCCTGTAAAGCTTTTGCAAGACACCTTTTCAGGGTAATAAAGGAGATGTATGGATATGTGCATGGATTACTAGTTAGTCATTTAAGAGTATGCAACTATCTATGGTTTTTGTGAATTATGTGTAGGGTCCAACTTTCTTGTGCATTTTGGAGAGCCTAGTCTTTTGTGATGTGTTGATTAATGCATTGCCTTAGTTGCTATTTTTACACGTTTGATTAAATTTGGAGACTTTGTTGCCCAACTGATGAAAGCATTGATCTGTTACTTGTTTTCTCTACCTTGATTGAAGGTAGACTCAACCTTGATTGAGCATCTTCAAGTGCATGGTGTATGTTTCTAGGTCTGTTTTTTATTAGTTAGCCAACCAGATGAATGTGAAATTCTTGTAAAGCTTTTGCAAGACACCTTTTCAGGGTAATAAAGGAGATGTATGGGTATGTGCATGGATTACTAGTTAGAGTCATTTAAGAGTATGCAACTATCTATGGTTTTTGTGAATTATGTGTAGGGTCCAACTTTCTTGTGCATTTTGGAGAGCCTAGTCTTTTGTGATGTGTTGATTAATGCATTGCCTTAGTTGCTATTTTTACACGTTTGATTAAATTTGGAGACTTTGTTGCCCAACTGATGAAAGCATTGATCTGTTACTTGTTTTCTCTACCTTGATTGAAGGTAGACTCAACCTTGATTGAGCATCTTCAAGTGCATGGTGTATGTTTCTAGGTCTGTTTTTTATTAGTTAGCCAACCAGATGAATGTGAAATTCTTGTAAAGCTTTTGCAAGACACCTTTTCAGGGTAATAAAGGAGATGTATGGGTATGTGCATGGATTACTAGTTAGAGTCATTTAAGAGTATGCAACTATCTATGGTTTTTGTGAATTATGTGTAGGGTCCAACTTTCTTGTGCATTTTGGAGAGCCTAGTCTTTTGTGATGTGTTGATTAATGCATTGCCTTAGTTGCTATTATTACATGTTTGATTAAATTTGGAGACTTTGTTGCCCAACTGATGAAAGCATTGATCTGTTACTTGTTTTCTCTACCCCCACAATCCTCAACACACTCAAAGTCAATCAGATTAAACATTTTCCATTTTCTTTAATTTGTTTGTTTTAATGTAGTGTCTGAATATGCATAACAAGGGTTTTTCATTAAGCATACTTTCAGATAGTTTTTTGGCTGGTTATCTATTTAATAGGTGCTCATCCTTATATGTTCAAAGTTCAAACTAACACATAAGTATATTATGACAATAGCATTGGGATACATTGTGCAGAGCGTATTGTTTGTTGTAGGGAAGTCTTCAATCTTTTAATCATCAATTTAGTGCCTCAGGGAAAACCCCCTTGATCTTGCAAAACCAAAAGTGAAGATCTTACCCACCTCAACCATTGGTCCTTAGTTGCCCAGATAGAAAACAAGTTTGTGGTGATCTTCCCAAGTTTGGCACCTTGGGCACATAGGAGATTAGTAGGCATTAGGGATTTGGGGCCTACAACTCAAATCATGACACGGTGTAGACCCCTCAATTTTTGTCAACATCAAACATCAAAGAGTTCATATCATTATCTCCATTGTTTATCTTCCTTGACAATGAGTGTTGGTCATCTACAGATTAACTAGCAAGAGGAAATTCAGACCTATCACATAAAAATAATGCTCTAGAAATTCCTAAATCAAATAAATTCTAAACAATCATTTTAGTTTCATCTGCATGCATGTTCTTTTCCTTGAAAGAAAATAGTAAATATGAGTTATAAATAATAAATTGCTAAAACTAAAAGAATTAAAAATACAATGATAAAATAAAATACATACGCCCATTTTGGATATGGAGAATTGCAATCTGCACAAATTTGATTATCTGGTCGAGCTAGCAGCTCTTGCAACCTTCTTATTGTTCCTACCAAAATAAAAAGGTATGATTAATGGGACAGAATGGCACATGCATTGCATATAATCGAAAGAAAAAAGAACAGAAAAACATTTGCTGCAAGTACAATGCAACAAAACATTTTAATCTCCACAGCAGAGAGCAGAGTAGCATGAGCAACAAGAGAATGAACCTCTCACTGATTTATAATACATATTGAAATGTGAACTAAGTGGATCCGTATGCAGTTGCAAAGAGTTCTATGAAGAATATTTCTACAATGACCTTAAGTCTTGTTATATCATAATATGTGCATATGAGAATTTTCAACACATTATCCTGGTATGATTGCACCAGTAACAGAATGATGGCATTAGGGATTAAATGCCAGATTATGGCTATTAATTATAGTGAGAGATTGAAGTAGGGTTCTACAATCATCTTTCCTTCTCTATAGAACACTTTAATCAGGATGAAGCTTAGTGGGTTTAGACATCCAACTAAGATGATGCATAATGGTTCTTGTTGGTGCCTTTCCGGCCCATTACCAATGTGAAGAATATATTAGCAAATTCATGCCAAACTGGCACAAGCTCAAGCTACACATTGTGTTCATATTTGCCACTACCCTCAATGATTCAAGAGGATCTTGGAATCTATTGGGCTGCAACAACCAATTTTATCATGAAATGATGTGTACCAACAAAAATTGGCTCCATAGATCAACAACCAGCTATGGGAATTGGTGCATAACCTGACAAAGAGACAACTGGAAAACAGTTTAGATAGGGCAAGGCAAGATGATTAATAACTTAGCACAGCCCCTACAACAAGTGTGATCCTCTCCACATACACCACTATCTACATCATTGAAGAAAATATCTGAAGACCAAACAGTGTATAAGTAGACGTGAAGTTGCCTGTTAATGGGTTAAAAGATGATTGTGAAAAAGAAAGAGATAAATTAATTGTCTCCAAAGGTGGATGTGAAACTAAACTTTGATGGAAGTTCGAGGGAAATCCAAGTATAGCAGAAGCAAGTTACTTATTATGGGATGGCAAAGATAGATTCTAGTGTGGTGGTGGCTCCAAGATGCTAGGATTGAAATAAAATTACGAAGAGGAATGGAAGGTACTTACTGCGGGTCTCATACTAGCACATAATGAAAGACTTGAAGAAGTCAAAATATAAGGCTATTCACTAGTTTTCATAACAACATTAAAGAAAAGCCACAGTCCTGATTGGAGGATGAGATCATATCTTGAGGCAAGTCTATGGATTCACAAGCTTAGGGCCCGTTTGGTTGAGGGGTGGAATTGGAATTGAACGGGAATTGGCATTTCCGAATTCCCAAAATGTTCAATTCCCTGTTTGGTTCCAAAATTAAAAATTGGAATAGGGTTATGCGAATTCTAATTTT
>MU223642.1:3236983-3252359 GCA_018584345.1 Thuja plicata
ATGTGTATGTATATACATGTGTGTGTATATACTCTTGTGTGTATATATACATACATGTATATATAGTATATATACATGTATGTATATATACACACATGTGTATATACATACTCATATCTATATACACGTGTGTATATACACATGTGTGTGTATATGTGTATATATATACACAAATGTGTGTATACACACATGTGTGTATACACACATGTGTGTATGTGTGTATATATATACACATATGTGTATATGTGTATACATGTGTAAATATACACATACATGTATGTGTATACATGTGTATATACATACATGTATGTGTATACATGTGTATATACATACATGTATGTGTATATATATATGTGTACATGTGTATATATACATGTGTGTATATACACACACGTGTGTGTATATATACACGTGTGTGCGTGTATATATACACACACATGTGCGTATATGTGTGTATATATACATGTGTGTGTGTATACACACATGTGTGTATATATGTGTATGTATATATGTGTATGTGTACAAAAACAAAATTCCAATTCCAATTCTAGTTGTGTGGAACCAAACACAGAATTTGCATCTTCTCAATCATCTTCCAGGTGAACCAAACAGGACAGCCATATTCTAGAATTCATTTTGAGAATAGCACAAACCTAGAATGGATTCAATTCTAGAATTGGCAATTCCAGCATGCACAAATTCCGCCAACCAAACGGGCCCTTAAAGTGGTCAAATATATGCACATCGTTATAGAGAACAAAACTTTGCTGCTGAAATCCTCGCTAAAAAGGATATTAATAATTCAGTCTATCAGCCATAGAGAGCAAGGAAACTCAAGAATGGGAGGGTCTTAATAATTTGTTGGCATGAGACAATATACCCTCAGTAATATCCACACATGTACAACGATAGCTATTGATCTCTATCGTGGTGGCAGTTCAATGTGTATTTATGATGGCTTTTAATGGGAGTGCTCTGCATGAATCATTTTGTGTGAAGAGCAAATGCTTTCTATCATCCATAATGTGTAGAACACATTTAATGTGATAGAGATGGCGGCCTTTCATGTTATTCTGACGATTTTATGATTTTATGATGTTCTTGTCAACTACTAGTTAGGAGGATTATTGTTCTGCATCACATCCTATTTCAAGGTGGCTACTTGATTTCAGTTTCCTAGGGATTCCTTGCACAAAGGGCAGGTGTCCAATTTTCAACTGAATAAAATATTTTACTGTCAAAATATTCATGCGCTTAACCTAGTTAAAGCCATGATGGGTCCAAAAAGAAAAGGGTATTGGAAATTTCAAGATGTGGGATGCTATATGGGAAAACTTTCATAACAAGATAGAGGCTGAAATGGAACATGTGGTGGTGCATAAATGTATTCAAGATATGTTCTCCTTTAATGCAGAAGCCAATGAAGAATATGAGGATGTGCAACTGTTGATTCCTGATTCAAGTATTTTTGCTGCAGGACAGGGGAGGCGAAGAATGAGGCATTTGTAGCTGAATTGGATACACTCAGTCAGGATGTAGATGATTCCATGGACCTATTTCAAAAATGAAGATCAGCAGGAAAACAAATAGTAGCTATAACCATAATGCAATTCTAGAGGTGACTAGTGACTTCTCGCTTCCATAAGATGACAAGACTGACTAATAGAGCTGAGTTAATTAATGGCATTAAGTTGACAAGCTTGCAAATGTTTCTCTCCTCTCCAATAATGGTGGATGTGGTTCCTGTATTTGGCAAAGGCATGGGCTCTAGAGTAGGTGACCCCTGACATTCTGTTCCTGGAACTGCAGGAGTACGTCAGTGGGAGTTCCCAATTGCGAATGGTTCTTTATGTTGGTCTGCTGTTCTTCATATTCACAGTGTTTTTTTTCTGCGGGACTTTTGTATGCCCAATTTCCCTTTAATGCTTGTATATAGTCTATGAATATTAGTGGTTGTAGGCTCTTAGCAATACAGTTAGTGTGTATATAAATGTAGCTTAGCTGTAATTGGATCTGTAAGTTGTTTCAGTTATGGTATATGTATGTATCTGTCTTCTGACTGTCTCCGAGCATCAGGATCACACGGGTTTTGATCTTTGTATAGCTTTTACATCTGTTTGTATTGCCAGGGATGAGATCGCTTCATAGAACCTCACATAATAATAATAAGGTAGACACAAACTTGGATATACCTATTTTTGAAGAAAAGATTAATATTGATGCTCTTAATAATTGGCTTAGTCAAGGGAATGCCTGATTTTATTTCAATTCTTTCTATGGTTCGGAAAAGATTATTTTGCCCTCTTGGAATTTTCTTTGTTTGTAAGAAACTATTGGGGAAGCTATTGAAATATCCATATGTATGATGACATTCAAGTAGGACCTTGGTCTAGACTTGTCAATGCCTTAATTTTAATTATCCTATTGGCAATCATGAGGGCCAATATATAAAATAGTTAATAGTTTAACTGCTAAGCTATGTACACCAAAAACAATGAAGAATCAATCATCGAAAAATAATGCTTATAGTCTATGAATGAATCAAGTTTCCATATCCAATCTGAGATAGATTTATTCCAGATCGCTTCCTTAGGGGATGCCTAGAAGAATGTGTATAATATTGAAGCAAAGCTTAAAAATAAGTCAAAAAATGATAGTTCCAAGTCATTTCACGAAAATGCAGACAAGTTACTATATCCAATCTGAGACACATTTTCTCCAAATCACTTCCTTAGGAGATGCCTACAAGAATGCATATAATCTTGAAGCAAAGCTCAAAAATAAGTCCAAAAATTATAGTTCCAAGTCATTTCACAAAAATGCAGATGTCTCAAAACACAAATTTCAAATCTGGCCAAGGAAGTACACTGGAGAATTTTGACAGACCTTTGTAGAAAACCACTTTGACCCACAAGATGGCCCATTTATAGCAACTGTTCGCTTTCATTTTCTTTTCTTCACATATGAAATGATTGAATTGTACAAATTTCTGTTTACTAAAAGTACACTGGAGAATTTTGACAGACCTTTGTAGAAAACCACTTTGACCCACAAGATGGCCCATTTATAGCAACTGTTTCACTTTCATTTTCTTTTCTTCACATATGAAATGATTAAATTGTACAAAGTTCTGTTTACTAATATAAAAGTACAACAGGCTGACATAGACATAATGATTAAACCTACAAAGATAGCAAATACATGACTATCAAAAATCTTATCACTCACATGACATACAAATAATTATTATTAAAGGAGTTTATCATACAGTATCCCAGGGTTCCCCCTTCCTTGAATTGGATTCCCCTGAAACAGTTGTCTCATCAAATGCAATGATTTCTCTATATTACGCTAGCGAATGACAAAAAGGCTAAAAGCTAATGAAACATTGAAGAGAAGCAGCAACCCACACAACGAAAGCACGACAGCATAACAGGTCTATCAAAGTCCTCTACTGTACTTTATTGGCCTAAATTGGTAACGGGTCTCCAGTGTACTTCCTGGACTGATATCTCAATTGCATAACAGTGCTGTTTCTTTTCTATTTTACCAATTAGATTGTTCATTAAACTTTTCCTCTTGAAAGTCTTTAATATTGATAATATAAATGATAAATTAATTAGTGAACATTCTGAACATACATCTCTGTTTGATTGGTTGAGTTTCAGAAAAAAAAATCAAACCTCGGGTTTCTGCTATAAGTTTTACAGCAATAATGGGAGAATTACCGTTGAGCTTATAACAAATGAAACGTTGACCACTTTTCCACAAAATTGCACTCATTAACTATTTTAGGTGATGAGTTAATAACAATGAGTTCCAATGCTACTATTGGCATCAAGATTGAATACTTTAACAATTGATCAGTGAAACTTACATGCCATGGAATGACTGTAAACCTACTGCCCTTCAATTAGAAAGTATGACTAAATATGGATAAAAATGTTTGGGCCTGAATATCCATCATTTATTAATGCTTTTGCTGGAGCATGACGCTACATTTAAATTGGCTGCAAATGGACCGTATTGAGACATGCCCTTCTTAGTATCTTACAAAAAATCAAACCTAATCATCATTGGCTAGCATAATTTTGGAACATTTCAAAGGGAATGCTTTCCTATTATCCAAGCTGCAATAGCAATAGTCATATTAGTAAATACAAAAACACAAAAGATCTGACACTACTTTGAAACATGACTGTTATAAGTTGTCTCACTGGAATGAGTATAGTCATTCCAAATGAATTTTATGTGAAAGCACACAGCGCCGTTGGATCTAGCTCCACATTGGACACAGATGGGCTATGATAGCCTATGATGAATTTAGTGTATGCTAATCTTAGAGTAGTCTCTGTTATAAACTATTCTGAAGCAGATAAAAAAATTTGAATCTTGATTCTAGTAGAGAAGACAATCAGTTAAAATTGTGGCCTTAATCTGGCACCCAAAAATAGGTCATTTTACTAATTATTTAGACAATAAATGGGAGAAATAGCAATGCTACTTAATTAAAAATTATTGTTCCATTTGAAAGTGTCTTGTTTTGTTCCATATTGGACACAGATGGGCCATGATAGTCTATGAATTTAACGTATGCTACTCTTAGAATAGTCTCTATTATAAACTGCTCTGAAATGAATCAAAAACTTTCTATTCTTGATTCTACAAGAAAAGGAAGTCAGTTGAAATCGCAACCTTATTCTGGCACCCAAACATAAGCCATTTTACTAGTTATTAAGACAAAATAAATTGGAAAAAAAGCAAAGCTAGTTAATTAAAACAATTGTTCAGAGTCCAGACACAACTAATCAGAGCAATAAGAAAACTAATTGATTGATCAAATATGGATTCAGGCTAAAAACTATAATGGAAACATAATGAAAAACACAGATTGTATGTTTGTTTCTCCCCTTCGCCCTTTAAAAGAAAATGCTTCTTCAAAACCAAACCCCAAAAAAGACCTTTTTTAATAGAGATTCTGATATTTCATAGTGTAGCCAACAGGGGAAAAATAAATAAATACATAAAATCGACTGACCAGAAAGAATATTAGAACTAATAAATTGCATTTCAAAGCCATTAAATTTCAACAGCCCATGATATTGTAAATAAATGCTTCTAAATCTAGAGACATCCATTAACAAATCAGTCAAATCGAGAAACATCCATTTACAAATTTCAATTTCATCATGAAGACAACAAACGAGAAAGAAAATAACAACTAATAACATTGCAACTCACACTAAATTACAATTAACACGGGACTTTAAAAAAACAGAGATGCAGACAAAGACGAATATTAAAATCAAAAGCATTGTTTCAATGTGCAGTGCGTACACACCTGACTCTCCATTGCCATGGTGCATTAGTTGATCAAGACTTGTCACCTCCATTCCCGAGAATTGAACCCTGAACCTTCCACCACAACTTGAAATAACTTCTAAAGAATTGAACCTGCGACGACATTCCAATCATAAAACATCACAACAGCTTCCAATTCAACAAAAACAATTCTTAGACAAGCAGTGTGAATTCTTAGAGAATCAGCATGAAAACAAAGCAAAGATTAGAAACATTCCCTTTACTCCAAACATTACCGATAACGTAACCAAACAAACAAAAGTCTAACTAGCCAATTATCGACAGTTTTAAGCTAAAGATCAATCCCCGCTAAGTCCAAATATTAAACAAAACACGATTCAAAAAATTCAATGTCAAACAATCCTCTATCTAGAAAACCTTAATTTAATGCCTCAATAGTATGTTGGGAGCTTTGGAAAGAAACAAATAGAAGGATTTTTCAAGGAAAAATCATTGCATGGGAGATGCTAACAAACAAGATGGAAGCAAGTATTGTAGAACTAATGAACTCGAGAATGCAAGTCCAAAAGAGCAAATCAAGTTACTACATAGGCTGGGATGATAGGATGTATAAAAGTTGGTTTGGACTACGAATTCCCAACGTAATTGGTAAAGGGAGCCAGTTAAACAATACAGATAGAGCAAATTGTAAATGGTGTCCCCCAAAAGAAGGATGGTTCAAACTCAAGTTTGATGGGGCATCAAGAGGCAATCCGGGGCATTCAGGGGCAAGATGTGTTATACATTCTAGTCAAGGTGAGATCATTGCAAAAGTGGCAAAACCATTGGAGATTGACACAAATAACATAGCAGAATGTAAGGCCTTAGTAGAAGGCCTGCATATCTGTTTAGAATTAGATTTGAGAAGGGTTGAAATTGAAGGAGAATCAGCTATTACTATTAATGCTATCAGAACAAAGTGGACCCCTAATTGAAGACTACAGGCATATCTGGATAAAGCCCTCGAATTGATGGAAAAACTAGATAATGTGACAATGAATCATATCTATAGAGAAGGGAATATAAAGCAGATGAACTGGCGAATGCAGGAGCTAATGGTATTAATGCTAAACAGGTCTTCATTTAAGCATCAAGGCAAATGTTTATGAATATGTTGTAACACATCAAGTCTTTATTCAAAACCTTTCTAGATGTTGGAGTGGATGTTGAAGTAGTTTTCAAATTCTATCTGGGACATATCAAAGATACAGCCTCAGATAGTTTGCATACTAAGCAAGAGTTTTTTATGGTGAATGATAAGATGAATCTTGGGTGAGAAAATAGTTACAGCGACGGATAGTATGCATAGCAAATTAGAGTTTATTATGGTGATTGATAAGATGTGAATGATAGCGGCTTTTTCAAATCCATTTTGAATTAATAAGAGGTGGAGTACAACGGTAATTAAAAGCAAAATTTTGAAATCACTAAGAATTAGCAGAGGACGATTAGCAGCGGATAATTTGGACAAATCTTAGAGCAATGACAGGACAGCATAGAGCAGGTCTTCTAATTTTAGCGGGAATTTAGAACAACAGCTAAGATGGCGAGCAAGATGACAAGACAGAATTAATAGCAAGGTGATGCAGTCTTATCTTGTCAAGCATTTATGATGAATTGTTGAAGGAGAAAAAGATAGACAGCTCATAAAATAATAAACAGGAGGTAGACACAAGTACTTCTTGCGGATGACAGCTTGCATTCTTGATTTTTTCTTGGTTTCCGCATTTCTCAAAATTCATTGAATCAAAGAGGAGTTGCGTATGAAGGAAGTTAAAATTGTATAGGGAATGTTGAGGGCTGTTTAAGGCAGTTTCTTTCAGCTACATTCTTCTTTGCGGGTATCAAACCATACTAGGTATCAGAGTTGAGGTGATTTTTCACTAGCGACACTTTGTTATGAAGGATTTGGGGTTGGATATCCCCATTAAACTCAACTCACTCAATAGACAGGCAGCTTTTGATGGCTCCATCACAAACCAGAGATTCAAAGAGGTAGCCCAATATAAGCGTCGGCTCATCATCCATGCTATCGGGAGGGTTCTTGGCTTCAACTACATTCATACAAATCATCGTCTGAGAGTAGACTCAGATATCTGCTCTGGTTTCTTAGCATCGATTCTGATGGCAGGTAATCTAAAGCTATTGCTGAAGAATTATGTAAAATATTATTCAAAAGAAAATATTTGATGGGTTTTCATGAAGCCATTATTAATGTTGATGAAAATCTTACTATTCCCTTCCCCGTGGATTATGCTTTTGTCATAGAGGCAGGTAGCAGATTTCCAGACTTGGGAAGAAAACCACAAAGAAGCTCTTATTGAGGACCGATCAAGAGGTTCTTTGTATTAACCAGCTGGGAATGGAAATTCAGAGAACTTAGATTGAGTATGATGAAGAGGAATGTTAGATTTTTCAAAAGAGATATGGGCATAAATGAAGTTATGGAAGAACCAGTTGGGGACAAATGAATGAAGAAGAAGACTGGGTGTTTAAATACACGTATGATGAAAACCTGGATGAACTTGGGAGCGAGGATTCATCAGAGGACGAGGAGTAGGAAGAGGCAGAGGAAGAAGCTATGGCTCCATACGGTCAGGTTTCAGGAACTTCAGCTGCGAGGGAGGCAGAAAGGCAGGATTGAAGAATAGGATTGATACTATGGTTGCCTCTGTTTTTGCCTCTGTTTTTCCCGTCATTTCAGACTTTAAGTTTTAGTTTAGTTTATGCCATTTTACCTAGATTTTAATTTTGGATGGATCTCCCTGTTTTTTAGGGCGACTGGTAGAGCTAGACTTTGTATTTGTCCTTTATTTTAATGTGAATTCAACTCTCGGCTTTGGCCCCTCCTTTACTAAAAAAAAAAAATCTCCAAGACACCTGCATGAGCTACAACATAGGTTCAAGCCAATCAAGTCTTACAGGCTAAATAGAAATTTGATCTTTAAACACGTTTACTAAATGCAAATATCCAGTCCAATCCAGAAAGCCTTGCAGAGAAATAATTCGATACCTCTGTAAAATCAAATCGAAGACACCTGCATGAGCTAAAACATAGCTTTAAGGCAATCAAGTCTTACAGGCTAAATAGAAATTCGATCTTTAAACACGTTTCCTGAATGCAAATTTCCAGAAAGCCTTGCAGAGAAATAAATTTAATAGCTCTGTAAATTCAAATCAATGACACCTGCGTGACCTACAACATAGCTTCAAGACAATCTAGATAAATAGAAATTCGATATTTAAACACGTTTCCTGAATGCAAATTTCCAGAAAGCCTTGCAGAGAAATAAATTTAATACCTCCGTAAATTCAAATAGAAGACACCTACGTGAGCTACAACATAGCTTGAAGACAATCTAGATAAATAGAAATTCGATCTTTAAACACGTTTCCTGAATGCAAATATCCAACCCAATCTAGAAAGGCTTGCAGAGAAATAAATTTAATACCTCTGTAAATTCAAATCGAAGACACCTGCGTGAGCTACAACATAGCTTCAAGGCAACCTAGATAAATAGAAATTCGATCTTTAATCACGTTTTCCGAATGCAAATATCCAGTCGCCATGGACGAGGGTTTGAAGTTCGCCATGGACGAGGGGTAGCAGCGGCCAATTCAATTCAAAACAGTGATTATTGATGGACTTTTCTCATTATATAGGCACTCTGTTAACTTAGCCGTTGATGCGCTGAATTTAGCTCTTCCGAGGTAAATTATTTTTTTAATTTAATAATAAGTGCGTGATTATCATCATCCTCTTTAATTATTTTAATAATTGAGTGATTATGAATCATGATCATCCTATTTAATTATTTTAATAATTGAGTGATTGTGATCACCCTGTTTATTTATTGTTACTGTTGGGGTAGTTGGAAACGTGTTTGTGGATTGGGTGAGTGGCTATTAACGTGCCGTCGCATTTTTAAAACTATTTATATTTTGTCTTGTTATACTAGACCATGGTTACGTTCGTTTAACCCTAAAAAGGTCCCTTTGTTTTATTAAAAAGAGAATGGGCACAAAACCGATGTCGAGCTTCAATTGGAGGGCAATTTTGGCGACATTCTCTAGTGTCATTGTTTTGTTTTCTTTTGGTTTGCTTTTTTTAATTGGACGAGGAAGTGTGTATGGACACTTTCTAGGTAGATCCACTTTCTTCCCAAACACGAGAAGTGCATAATTAAATACTTCTAACATTTTTGGGTGGGGAGATTTGCTTTTTTTCTTAAATACTTCTACTTCTAACATTTTGGGGTGAGGAGATTTGCTTTCTTTCTTAAATACTTCTACTTCTAACATTTTGGGTTGGGGATTTGCTTTTTCCTTATTGGGATTGGGGGATTTGCTTTTTTCTTAAATACTTCTAACATTTTGGGGTTGAGGGATTTGTTTTTTTCTTACGGGCCCGTTTGTTTGGTGGAATTGACTCATTTGTTTGGTGGAATTGACTTGGAATGGCATTATCAAATTCTAGATTTGACATCGTCTAAGTTTGGGTTTAAAATATTAAAAGAGAATAGGGATTTGTTAATTCCCATTTACCCCCAAACCCTGGATTTGAATCTTCAACTAAAAAGGTGGAATTGGAAAATAAATTCCAATTCCACTTAAATGAGAATGGGGGTAAATTAGATTTGATAAAATTTGAAGTCCATGTTGTGTTGAATTAAAAAGGAAAATTCTACCATTTGGGTTTTTAGGGCTTCAACTACTCTTGTCAATTAAAATAAAAATGAAAAATTTAAATTTAAAAAATTATCCTTATTCCAATTTTAGTTTTATGGAACCAAATGGTTCCAACCATATTACAAAAATCATTTTCCGGATTTAAAACTTCCTGAATTTTGACAAATTCCAATATTAGACAAATCTAGCGTTCTCTAATTCTAGCAACCAAACGGGCTTTACTTCTAACATTTTGGGGTTGGGGATTTGCTTTTTTCCTTAAATATTGGTTGGGTAATTTGTTTGTTTGTTTTTTTTGTTTTTTAATAATCAAAAAAATGGTGGGTTGTTAGATTAGTTTTAAAAATTTGTTGGCTATGAAAATGAAGATTGATGATTTTGAGTTGTGAAGTGTTCAGATGAGATGCAATGAGAATTCGGATGTATGTTGTGGGGATTGTAATTTGATGAGTTGGATTGGATGTTTAAGATGAATTCATATTGGATTGTATGTAGATTTATGGAATAATGTAAAAGGTTGTGTCTTGGTTTGATAAGACAACATTAATATTTTGGATATGAATGGGACTCAATATGTAAGGCAGAAGAGATTCACGTTGCATTGAGGATTGAGATGGTTATGCATTAAATAATTTAAGTAATATTAGATATTTGAAGTTGTCTTGGGGGTATGTTTCAAAGAGAATTGTTGGATCTACATAGTCATCCATCAACATTCGATCTTACATAGGAACCTAGATTGATCAGGGATTGTGAACTAGATTGTTAGACTAATATAAGATGAGATATTTCATTGTGCGATTAAGTTGGTTGTATTTATGTTGCATAAGAAAATTGCAAAGAGTTGCATTGTGTGAACATTGGGTTTCGTAAGAAATCATAATAGTGAGGCTTGAAGATACTATTATGGTGTGAAGGGTTGAATTCAAGAGCTGAATTAGGGACTATTGTGTGGAGAATTAAAGGGTCTCTAGGGTGGTATTATTTATTTGTAAAGTGTTGTAAGCATTGTTTACTAAACCTAAATCAAATTTATTGGGTTTATGGCATGTCATTCAAGTGTAGATTAGATTGTTGTAATCGGCCAAGGGCTTAATACTAGGAAACAATAGATAAGATGTTCATTCCTAAAAGTGAATATTTTATTTACATTATTATGAGTTCATGTTTTGGAACTCAAGTATTATTGTAGGTAGGACAATTTGAAGGGCTAACTAGTGAGGCCCAATATATTTTAGCAAACAAGTTTAGTCCCCTAATTTAAGTTAAATGTTCAGAAGGTTGAGCTCCATGAAAATTGGTATCAAACTCGTGTTTATCGGTTACCTACCAATTTATTTATTATTATTTGGAATTCCTTTGGCTCAATGAAGAACTCATGGCCCGCAAAACCATGCCAAGAATAATCTTTTATATCAAAGTAGGAAGAATCTAAGAATGTACACCCTAAATGAGAATTCGACTAAGATCATCCCCAAACTTGTCAATAGGTTGAAGAATTGGATAACCAAGTGAGAAGAATTGGGGAATATGATTTGCATTATAAAGAAAACATGTTGGAAAGTAAGATATAAGATTCCAATATTTTGATCATCATGGGTACTCAACATAGAAAATTGTTGCAATGTTTTTTTACTTTTGTCAAGTCAATACTCATCAAAGAAGGATTTTTATGTTAGGAAAGTTGTCCCAACCTTTCTCATATTGATAAAATTACAAAAAGACTGATTTGTGGGTTATAAAATAGAAAAACTCAATTTTAGGGTTGTAGAGTTAGTTTTTGGTCAGAAATAATATTCTAGGTTGTTTGATATTTTCCAAGGGTGATTCTTGTTGCATAGTTCTCTATAAGCTCTATAATTAAAAAAGAGCGAGTACAATCAACATCTAGATCAAAAAGTTGTGATCTTTGATAGTTTACATGGAAAATGTAAAAATTTGTTGGACCTAAAAGTGTTATAAGGGGAGTTACACTTGCCAACCAACTTATGATGTACATTATGACACATTAAAAGGCATACTTGATTATAGATAATAGAACACTCAATTTAGTGAGTAGATATAATGAGGTTATGATAGGTGGAAAAGTATGTTAGTTTTAGCTTGTGGACTCATCTTCAAATTTGGAATTTTAGTGTCACTTTTTAGGTGACTCTAGTTCATGTTTTTATAATCACTATTTGATAGTTTTAGGGATTATATCTCCTATTATTAGGTGTTTGAGATGAAGGTTTTCTATAGAGCTATGTAGATATTGTTATGTTGTCAAATTCCTCTAAATCTTTTGGTGGTGATACTTCTTCGACGGATTGATATCCAAGTGCATTGTAATTGTGCATTTTTATTGAAGAATATGTCAGGTTTTTGTGATGTTCCCTTTTAAAAATAGCACTTTATAATTTTAGTATGTTTGAATTGCCCATAAATAATAAGTCAAGGTCATGGAGCATAGAGAAAAATATTGTTAATTTAATATTTTATTAGTTATGATCAATGATTGTCAATGAATTAATTATCTTCTGTGACTGCTAGAGCTAATTGGCTAAGGCAATTGTCAAGGGTTCATTTTTGCCTCCAACTATAAATCCTTCTTTATGATAGGAGTGGATAATTGTGTATGCCTTCTCAAGGCCTTTTGAATATTTAAACAATAAAATTGTCATTCGAACTATTATTATATTTTTATCTTGTTTTCTCAAAGGGATTTATTTTTGTTTTCCAATGGCTAATAAACCATTAGAGTTGGAGGTGTTAGTGTAGGTTTTTATTATCCTTATGTTAGTGTGTATTTACTTTTCCTATATACATATTTTATTTAAGAGTGCTTATACTATTGGGAGTGGTTAATATTAGGCCATGTGGTAAAATACTTAAGGTAAATGTGTCACCCACTCCCACACATGGGTAGTTGAGTTACACACCCCATTTTGGCTTATTGTGCCACCTCTCATAGCCACTATTTTTGCATCTCCTAAGTAGGTTATGGGGTGTATAGTCCATATGTTTGACCTACACACAAACTCAATGAAACATTAATAATGGGTTAGTCAAATCGAATTGAAAGATAAACTACAATTAGATCAATTGAAATAATAAGCCTATTGAGTGTCTCGTTGCTCTCTACTTCTAAGGACTATTGCTCTCAGTTGCATTAGAGATCCTAGTGACAACTTAGAAAATGATAAATGTTATATGATTGATGATTGATGATGCAAAGCTAAATGCAATTGTCATTATGATCCTAATTAAGAATGTTGAACGCTAAGGGCCCGTTTGGACCACGGAATACCGTATGCCAGATATAGTCAATTCTGGAAGATCAAATTCTCAAAATAAAATTCTGGAAGATCAAATTCTCAAAATGATTTCCGGAATATGGCATGACATGTTTGGTTCACCAAAACAGGGAATCGTCAGCCAGCTCAAATAAATCCTTCTTTTCTGAATCTACAGTTAAGAGAATTTAAAAAGTCAGAAAAGCTACACACATTTCGATTTAGTTATGTATGAACGCATTGCCCAACATTAAAATGGCATGAAATGGTGAAAAGGAAGAATATACACGAGCGGCGCAGGGGAGTGACATATTATCTCAGCGCACAGTGAAAAGAAACCATCAAGCACCTTGCCATTCATATTATCGATGGCATCCCTCATTGACTGCTCGAGAAAGCTGAAGGTCACAGAAGCCGAATCCGTGGGATAAACCAGACAATATAAACGCTACAGCTCCTCACGACTGGGCTGCTCACACAGCCTTCTTCGCAGACCCCCGAAATCTTTGGCGGAAATGAAATTTCGGACATCAAAACTATTATTCACTGCAAAAACGGACCCGACGGCAAATAAAATGAGCATTTGAAATTGGAATGTGAGCTAATATTCCAATTCCACCTTTTCAAGTGGAAGATGATATGCCCATTTTTTGGGTAAAATTGGAATATCAAAATTCCAATTCCATCCTTTGTTGTCGACCCCAAACAATGGATAGCGTTTTCGGAATATGGTATTCTGGAATATCGGCCGATATGCCGTGGTCCAAACGGGCCCTAAATGCTAATGGATGCAAAGTGTGAGTGAGTAGATGTGAATTGGTAGTAAATTGGTGATCTAAATATGAATTGGTGATTTACATTAAGAAATGTCTTTTATTTATAAGAATTCCCAAGGGTAGGAGGTAGAGTGATTTAACCATGGTCAATATATGATTAAGGTTAAGGTTGAGTGATGTGTCCCCTTTGTGTAAATTGCAATTAATTCATAATAGCTTGAATTTGATTGATTTTTGCTTTGACTTGCATTGACCTGTAAATTCAAATGGAAAACACCTGCGTGAGCTACAGCATAGCTTCAAGGCAACCTAGATAAATAAAAATTCGATCTTTAAACACGTTTTCTGAATGCAAATATCCAGTCGCCATGGACGAGGGTTTGAAGCTCGGCATTTTTAGCAGCGGCCAATTCAATTCAAAACAGTGATTATTGGTGGACTTTTTTACTTATATAGGCACTCTGTTAACTTAGCCGTTGATGCGCTGAATTTAGCTCTTCCAAGGTAAATTATTTTTTTAATTTAATAATAAGTGAGTGATTATCATCATCCTCTTTAATTATTTTAATAATTGAGTGATTATGATCATCCTGTTTATTTATTTTTACTGTTGTGGTGGTTGGGAACGTGTTTGTAGATTGGGTGAGTGGCTATTAACGTGCCGTCGCATTTTTAAAACTATTTATATTTTGTCTTGTTATACTGGACCATGGTTACGTTCGTTTAACCCTAAAAAGGTCCCTTTGTTTTATTAAAAAGAGAATGGGCACAAAACCGATGTCGGGCTTCCGTTGGTTTATAGTCGTTGGAAATGGTTAGGCTGACGTGGAGGGCAATTTTGGCGACATTCTCTAGTGTCATTGTTTTGTTTTCTTTTGGTTTGCTTTTTTAATTGGACGAGGAAGTGTGTATGGACACCTTCTAGGTAGATCCACTTTCTTCCCAAACACGAGAAGTGCATAATTAAATACTTCTAACATTTTGGGGTGGGGAGATTTGCTTTTTTCTTATATACTTCTAACATTTTCGGTTGGGGGATTTGCTTTTTTCTTAAATACTTATAATAATATTTTCGGTTGGGGATTTGCTTTTTTCTTAAATACTTCTAACATTTTGGGGTGAGGAGATTTGCTTTTTTCTTAGGCCCTGTTTGTTTGTAGGAATTGGAATTGAGTGAAAACCTTATTATCACAAAACCAGGTTTTGAAATCCTGGTTTTGCATCTTGGGGAATTGGAATTTGACTCAAAACCTTATTATATCAAAACCAGGGTAT
>MU223642.1:3255788-3288841 GCA_018584345.1 Thuja plicata
TCTGGACGCAATGGTGGAGTCCTTTTCGGCTCAAACAGCTCTGAAAAATAGAGACCCCCCCAGAACCAGAGACAAAAGCCGGAAAAGCCAGAGAAAGAACCAAACCCTCGAACGCTTCACAAGAACTTGAACAGCCAGCTGCAGAGTGGCTCTGATACCATGTTGAGATTGATGAATGTCAATCAACCAAGATACACCTGCATGCAAAGCTGCTACGAGAATGAAGAAGACAGAAAGAGAGAAAGGGACAGAAGCTATGGCGGCCGATAGGCCAGAGAGTGCAAACACATGTTGACAGAAAAATATGTTCTCTATTCAACAATAAAGATGATTACAAACTCCTTATGAAATACAAAGAAGACAATCCTTATAAAGGATGTCGAAACCCTAAACGGGCAACTGTAAGGAAAAAGAAACTTTCCTAAGTCTAAAAGGAAACTGCCTAAGTGAAACTTAAGCACTAAAGAGTAATTGCTAAATTACTCTAACAAACATCACATAGATATTCAGAAATTAATTTAACTTATTTTGCTTTCCTTTCCTCAGAATCCTGAATATCCATCAGAGGGGTAGAGGGAGAAGGAGCCTCCAAATCTTTTTAGTTTAGAATAGTTCCTATATCAGAATCCTTATTTACCATATTGGCTCCCTTATCTAGTTTTTCAAGAAAAAAGCCACCACCATCAGTGAAGAAGCGAATAGAGAATTCATGAGAGGATGGGCAAGGATCAAAGAAAAATATTGGGGGAGGAGAGGGGTTTAAATCTTTTTCATCTTCCACAATCTCCCCTTCCTCAATATCTGGAGAAATAGGAATTGGGACAAAATTATCCTAAATGTCTAGATTCTTCAAGGATAGTGAAATCGAAATATCCTTATTTAGTGAATCTTCAAAATCGGCATTAATTTCAGAAAGCAAGATAACCATGTTTAAATCATAAACTGTATCTTGACTATTGATTCTAATAAAAGCTAGGGTTTTAATCCTAATATCCATTTTAGTAATGATAACATTATATGTTTGAGGGTGTCCAATTTCTATCATCCTGATATATTTGCCATAATGATTAGCTATATTTAAAAAAAAATCTAGGCTAGTTAGCTCCATAGGGACATTAGGAATGAGGATAGTGCGTTCAACAAAGTAATCATTCAGTAGGCCAGATCTAAAATTTGGCCTCTAGTCTAAAAAGGAGAAATTATGACCTTTAAAAATAAGGTTTTCTTCAGTAAGGAAATGACGCTTAATTTCTACAGATTTGCATTTTAAAAAGAAAAAATCATCTGATAAGGCAGCAATACTTACCTTATCATTGTATTTACCCTCAAACCAATTTATAATGTCTGAAGGAGAAGAGCCAAAACCATTCCATCTAGCAAAGATACCTAGTTTTTTGCATAGAGCCAAGGTTTTGATAAACCTGTCCTCATTAATTTGGAAGAGATCAAGTGAACATTGAGGCATCTCCTCAGAGTGAGTAGCATGGTAAACCAACGGAACTGATTTAGCCAAGGAAACATAAATATCCTGTGATAAAATGCTAAATACATTATTCATGGGGAGATTAAAGCTGAGATTATGATGCGGCCGTGAAGAGGAAACCTTTCCCTTCCTGGATTTAACCTTTGTCCATGACTTAGGGCAATCTTCATATAGGGCCTCAACAAACCAAGGGAAAGCCAGAAGCTGAGAACAATCAGACCTAGGACCAAAACTCACGCCAACCTTTGAATACTTAGTTCTCTCGAAAAAGGAGATTTCTCGATCAAGGTTTTCCACAGAAAAGGAAGTAAGACGCGATCTTGAACTAAGATAAGAAAAACATCGTGAAGAGGAATGAAGGCCTCCCTGACTCCAAGCTCTCACACAAGAAGAAACAACAAATGTTATTCCATAGGATAATTTACCTTTGTTGTCGTGAGAGAGTGGAGCGCTCAGAGGCCTCGTGCCAAAAGCAGAGACGAAGCCATGTTGATTTGGGTGATTGCGAAAAGGATGATTCATAAGGTGCGAAAAATGGCACATCTTGCATAATATCAAAGAATATTTGTTTAATGCAAAAATCTATATTGTAGACTGAGTTCAAAACTTAAAACAAAACAACAATAAATTTGATGAAATTTGATGTTCTTTTAACTTGGATTCAATTGTTCACTTCATAGTTTTGATATTGTTGTGGGTGTCTTTGGCTAGTACTGTAATTTTGGTTGTATTCCTCTGTTCTATAGCTGTTTTCATGTCAACAATATTCTGTGACAGTGTATTCTTAATCTCGTAAAATAAAATAAAGAAATATGGAAAAAATGATTAAGGAGATAGCTGTCAAGGAGAAAACAATTATTTTGCAGTGAGGGAGTTGGTAAGGATTTGGAATAAAAATTGCTTGAACTGGACAAAGTGACAAATTAGGGTTTTTAACACACACAAAAAGGCCTAAACTTATGCAAGGTGAACAATTCTAACTTCCTAAGTTGAGCCACATCTGAAATCGGCTGAAATCGGCTAAAATGGATGAAAATTTCAAGATAGAAGAAAAAAATCAATATGCAAACTTATATAAAAATTTCTCAAAGATTTGACTGTACAGACAAAGTATAAACAGATACAACCACTAAGAAATCAGTCAGATCAACGAAATGTCAGAGTAGATTTCTTTAGAAAAAAGGAAAATTGAACAAAGTAAAGGGAGACCACATCTATTATGTTCAAATCGACTAAAATGGATGAACTTTTATAAAATTTTCTCAAGATTTAGCTGCATAGACGAAGTCTAAACAGATAAAACTAATGAGAAATCACACAAATCAATGAAAACGAAAAAAATATCAAAGCATATTTCTTTGAAATAAAGGAAAATAAAACGAAAGAAAGGGAAGGGCACCTGATGACCAAAGCAGATTTTGAGAACTTTGATCCACATTGTATGCAGAGGCTGGAGAAAATGACAGAGGTCCAAAATCCACACATCGTTTCCATGCAATAATGCCTTATATTCCTACAAATCTGTAAATGCCTCACTTACTATGGTGTCAGTCATATTTACTTCTGATGAAATCTACTGTAGGATTTAGCTTTGATGCATTTTGATAGGTATTTACAATTGTAGGTACAAAAGATTTCATATTAGAAAATATTTTTGTATAGATTTTATGTAAAAAAACTTTTGTCAGCAATGTCACATATGTCACCCAAAAAAATGTTTACCATTTCCATCTTTGAGACATCTGCATCCGAAAACTAGCGTCTACTCTGGTTTTCGAGAGTCTAATATGGTTTTCGAGCATGTAATCTGGGATGACCGTGCGTGAGACAAAAAATTGGGAACAAAGGTATGGGAGACTCCGCTGGGAGAATGATGAAAATAAACCGCATACGAAATGACAGAGGTGCACAAAAACTACCAGTTTCACCAAAACCTCTCGAGAAACCATTTTCAGGCGTGAGATAATGTGAGAAAAATCTGGGATGGTCGTAGCTTCCTCACAAGGGAAGCCTATCAAATTATATATATATATATATATATATTTTTTCAAATTAATTTAATTTGTTTTATATAAAATTATATTAATTATTAATTTTATAAGCTTAGATTTGTACTTACTAGATTTTATTATAAAATATATCATAAATAGCAAATATAATTAGTAGAATATATATTAATTATATATTATATTGTAGCTATATTTACTATTTTTAATCTAAAATCTAAAATATAATAATAAATATAATTATCATATTAATTTACGAATAATTTGACATTATATCAAATGAATTTATATTCTAGTCCCTGTGATTGACTAAATTATATATATATATATATATATATATATATATATATTATCTTTGGAAAAATGGGAGGGTTGGGCGAGGGGGGTCTTAAATTGTATGTAATTCAGGGTGTGTCTAGAAAAGGGGAATAATTTTATAATGTTGAGGGGAAGAATTTTATTGCATGTATTTAGGGTGTCTAAAAAAGGGGAAGAATTTTGTTATGTTGAAGCGTTAAAGTCTTTAACTGTATGTAAGTAGGATTCATGTCTAATAAAATGAGAAAAGAATTTGTTCTATGAATGTTAGAAGATAGAAAACACATAAGACACTTAAAATTCTTGACTTCAAAATAAATAAACTTCTTGAATTGCTTCTCTAACCTTGTGTCAGGAGTCTTCGTGTCCTTCCCATTTGCAAATAGAGATGATTTTTGTTCTAAAAAAATTGTAAATACGTGTTAAAATTATTCTAGCATTATGCAAAATCAAATTACCCCAACAAGGAACAAGGGTTTTCCAATCATCATATAAGAATTTGTTAAAATAGAATCTTTTTTTTTATATACTACCAATAAATTTTAAAACACCTAACTCTAAGATGCACCATGGCTAGCAAGGCAATAAATTACAAAAAGATATATAAAAATTCGTAGAAATCGCCTAAACAATGACAAACATTTTGGCTATATATGATTGCTCTTTGGCCTCCTATGCTCTTGCATTAATTTGATGCATTTGTCAATGTTTGATTTTTTAGTAGCTTCATAAGCATTAACACCTTTTTTATGAGTTCCTTAGGTTTTTGGTCTCTTATCAAGACATTGAAGAGAATCTTGCAATGAGATGCCTCTTTTGTGTAATATCAAACAATTGCAAATGTTGCTTAGCATTTTCTCAAGGATTACACAAGTATGTTCACTTGATTTCTCATTGTACAAATACATTTTATTAGGTTCTCTAATGTCCAAGCCATGTTTGAAGAATTGGATTGGATTGGACATTATTCAAATTTATCATGTATATGCCCATTAATGGTAATAATGGTGGCACAAATCGAACAATAAAAAAAATCTAGTTTTATTGACACATAGTAAGGAAGGGAATGCATTAGGGTCCTTGCCAATGACCAAGAAAACCAAAGACATATTTTGTTGCTCTCCTATCCACAGTGCATTCTCTTCTCTACAAGAACTGAACAAAAACAATGATAACACTATATAGTGTTTTGCCTTGCCCTTCTAGATCTTGTACCATTCAACTCAGCTCCAACTCAAGAGATAAGCATGAAAGAGAAGTACAATATATTAGAACAAAAGAAAATTTGGAAGACTAATAGATGTCACATTAAATAAAAGTATGATCAGTTTGAGTTAAAGGTATGTATGGATTTTGATTTAAGACAAAGTCTATAATGTAAAGCATATAAATGGTGCTAAGTTCATATCTTCTTTATAAAAAAAACAAAGAATTAAAGACTATTAGATTTCTTCATAAAAATTAAAAAAAATTAAAAAAAACAGAATTAAAGACCATTAGATTTCTTCTTGTTAAAAACTAACAAATTAATTATCATTATAGAGCACACATTCTGCTGATTTTCCAAGCATGAAAGTAGGGTTTCTAAAACAAAATTACTTCTGTGATACAGGCACAAAGGGCCAATAATGAAGTTGTAAATAATTTTTAAAATTCTGTTTTGTTTTCTTAAATTTCACTTGTTAATCTTTGCTAAATAGAAGAACCCTTCCTGTTCTTGTAGCTACAAATGCAACCATATAGCTACAAATTAGAACAAACATGTAACAGGAATAAAAGAAGGAAAGCATCTGAAACCCTTACATGCCTTAGAAAAGAAAATGAAAAGCGCGGCCATGGTTTGTTCCAGATGTTTCTTAATTACGTCAAAAATTAAATAATTATGTTGTCATTGAGGCGTGTGCGAATCTGCTTGACGTTATAGAATATTATAATAAATAAAAAGTTTCACCTGCACCAGTGGTCTAGTGGTAGAATAGTACCCTGCCACGGTACAGACCCGGGTTCGATTCCCGGCTGGTGCATTTATTTTTGTCCCTCATTCAAATGTGAACTATTGACCGTTTTAACGGTGAGTGTTTAAATACCATAAAAAAAGGTCTAGACGCATAAAACCAATGATTATGGTACATAATCTAAACAATAAATTCATTGTACTTTTCGATTTGACTTTTTTCTAATAATTTTTTATTATTATCTTGTCTTTCTTTCTTTCTTTTTAAAAAAAAAAATTAATAATAATTGTTGTACTAGTAATCACACTTTGGATGAAGAGGTATGAGAATTCAATTAGAAAGTATTTTGGTATATCTTTTGCATACATGTAGTAGATGAGGTCAATTGACAAACTATTTATCAAATGATTGTGCTTGTCTCAATGAAGAAGTGATAGAAGAAATATAGAGATGGATATAGGGGAATATGTAGAGATTGAAGGGATAAGGAAGGAGATAGAGAGATATTGAGAGAAATAAAGAGATATAGAGATAGAAGTAGAGAAAGATATCCTTTCATATTAAAAATTGGTATCTAGTTTCTATTACAATCAAACTAAATATATAGTCTCTAACTTTATGAAACACTTATTTCAAGTAAATTGTGTCTATTTTAATTTCTAATTTATTGAATTCAAACACACATCCAAAATTGTGTCTCTTGCTATTATGTTATTTAACTATTAACTCAAATGACACCTCAAATTTAGTAATTAACTACCCCTTAAATCTAGTTCTTGAGTTAGAGCCATTTTGAGTGACTCAAATGATTGATGGAAATTAGTAGACCATTCAAACTGAAAGTCATTTATTAACAATGTATAGAAAGGATATGCTATCTTACTAAAATCCTTGACAAAACACCTATAGTAACCTACATGGCCTAGGAAACTTTTGACATCTCTCTACTTCTATTGTACTGATAATTCTTGAATGATCTTCACCTCCAATACCTTCTTCCATCATCATGAAACACTTCTCATGGTTTAAGGAAAGGTTATTTTCTTGGCATCTTTGTAGTATCTTTTCTAAATTAGCTAATGCTTCATTATATGAATTATTGTATGTTGTAAAATCATCCATGTAGATCTCCATTGTGTCATGTACATAATCAGGAAATGTGCTAAGAACAACTCTTTGGAATGTGGTTGGTGTATTATGTAGGCCAAATGTTAATAATAAATAAGCATATGTCTTATGGGCAAGTGAATGTTATTTTATATTGATCTTCAAGAGCTATTTTAATCCGGTTGTAAACACTAAACCCATCTAAAAGGAGAAATACCTTTTTCCAGAGAGTGAGTCCAGTAATTTATCAGTAGAAGGCAATGAAAACTGATCATTCCTAGTAGTTGCATGTAGTTCCTTGTAATCAACAGAAACTCCCCACTTGCCTCCTTTCTTTGGCACTGTAACTAAAAGTGATACAAATTTACTATCAAACATTGTGTAAATAAACCCTATATCCAATATTTTTTGCAATCTAGTCTTCCCTATATCTCTTAATGCTAGATTCATTCGGTTCTGGGGTTGTCTTATTGACGTACATTTGTCATTATTGTAGATTTTATGCATGTACAGACTTGGGTCTATTCCTTTCATTTCATTGTAATCCCATGCAAAATCAAAAGTATGATCTTGCAACATCTTTAGAAGATCTAAGTGTTATGTGATAGTCAACTATGAAGTGATATTTAGTGTCTTTCCTGGAGTAACTTCGACAAGAGTAGAAGCAACAATAAAAAAAATGCGACATCTAGTCTAGTTATGTTGAGGCTAGAATTTGTGGGTAATAGATCATAAATCATGGCTACTAAAGATGCATCACCTTTAGCCAACAAGTTATGAAGTGAACAAGTCAAACAACTAAAAAATTCTTCCTCCTTTGGATATAATCCATAGGAATTTTGGAAAATATGAGCAAGAATATCATCCTCACTTGATTGTCAAGCATTGGGCTTCTCTTAATCATCATCAATATTTGCAAGGAATATTGTTGTTCTTCTTCTTATATTAAAGGCAAAATGAGTTGCTCATTATTAGCATGAGGTTGAGTTGGTGGAAAGAGAATAACTTCTTGGAAGCATTCCCATTATATATTTTCATGATGTTGGATCTAAAACCAATGAAGGCATCTATTGTGGCCAACCACAACCTTCCAAGAATTAGGCGATACCCTCCCAAATTAGATTTAGGCTACAAAATAATGAAATCGATAAGGTATTTCCATGATTCTACAATGATAACCAAGTCCTCAATGACTCCTAGTTTAACTATGGACCTATCAGCCAATTATAAAACAATTGTAGTTGGCCTAATATTTAATAGTTGAAGAAGGTTCATTGTTTATTTAGTCATGACATTGATGAATGCTCCTAGATCAATTAAGATATTTTTATGAGAGTACCATTGATGTGAACATCTGCAACTAGACTATTTAGGAAAAACTAGGGTACCAAGCATAATATCAACCAATCAACCTATAAAATAAATAGTTTGAGTCTAAGATAGAAGATCTAAGTGTTATGTCATAGTCAACTATGAAGTGATATTTAGTGTCTTACCTAGAGTAACTTCCACAAGAGTAGAAGCAACAATAAAAAAATGTGACATCTAGTCTAGTTATGTTGAGGCTAGAATTTGTGGGTAATAGATCATAAATCATGGCTACTAAAGATGCATCACCATTAGCCAACAAGTTATAAAGTGAACTAGTCAAACAACTAAGAAATTCTTCCTCCTTTGGATATAATCCATAGGAATTTTGGAAAATATGAGCAATAATTGTTAGAATTCATAGAATTCAACCACCAAGATCCACTGCATGCAAAATAACTTGTTACAAAAGCAAAGTCTGGAGACAAGAATGTTTTGAAAGACAAAATGTTTATTCAGAGAGGGAATGATAAAATGTAAAGAGATCAATCCTTATAAAGGAGATTGAACACCAAGTAGGTGGAGAAATATAGGTTGCGTGAATAATTAATAAAGAATTAATTATTGCATGCCTAAAGTTTAGCTTAAGTGAAATAGAGATAAAAGGGACTTAATAATTAAATCAAATGATGATTTAATTAATAAGTGAAAGGTGACTTAATAATTAAATAAATAATTATTTAATTAATAAGTGAAAATACCCTTTTAACTCAAACACCACCCCTTAAGATAAACTTAGGGAGAAGCTAAAAAACCTAGAAACAACTACATAAAGCAAGAAAGATGGGTCCTGACAACATGGCCTGATAAGGTACCCAAGTACAAAAAATCTTTGCAAAGAGGAGAAAAGGAGAAAACCCAGTGGGAAAAACCCCTCTCCAAAAAGAGATGAAGTCTAGTGAAGGATTGAAGAAGCCTCCAAACTAGAGAATGCTCCAGAAAATAGGAACAAAGAAAGAATATGAAGAACACCTTTGAAGCATGAAACTGCAAAACACTGTTAAATAACTACTCTGTATGAGTGCCCTCAAATGACACTACTTGAATCTGGATGGCAAACAAGGCAAACATTGAAACTCAAAGATACAGATGGAAAAAATGCCAAGTCTGAAGCCTCCAAAATAGGAACGAAAGAAGAGTGTCCATATGGTAGATGATCCATCTCACTGAAAACCATAGGACCAGCCACTACATCCGCCTAGTACATAGGAACAAATCCTGAATACATAGCTCACTCCATCGAACCAAGGAAACATAAGAACCAATAGTAATACCCCCCCCATAATGCTGATAGGGAGAGGTATAACAGATACATTGAGAGACTACCAAGAAAAATTGCATGATGAAGAACATACAAGTAGAAATAAAGTATGTGTCGAGGATGATCAGTTGCTGACACACATGAGGCTAATGTCATGGAAGGAACACTCACTTGACAAAGGTTCAGCAACCCCACCATGGCACTTTATAAATCATGCGAGTACAATCAGGCACAAAATGTGCGGAATCCCAAGCATGCAAGATGGCACTTTATCTCAGTGCATTTGCAAAAAGCTACAGAAAAGGATGTATACAATATCTAGGAATGACTGAAAGCAAAAGAACCATATGTAACTGCTCTCAAAGAGTCATCCCATGCACAGAAAATGATCCCAAGACCTAAAACACCTAAGATATCCACCAGAATCCAAAAATGCAAAAAACTGAATAACAAATACCTGGAGCAAATTCTGGGTGTGAGACCCATACAAGAAGAAGGAGAATAGAACCAGCTTTCCAACACCATGTGGAAGTAAAAAAGAAAAGAGTCTAAAGGAGCAAGATATAACTCCCAGAGTGCAAAATAGATCGTTGAATTTGACTACCAAAAAAGACTATAATATGGAAAAATAAGAAAATCTAACCTCTAGAAAAGCGTCCGGCTTGGAAAGAGCTTTTCGGCGATATAAAGAAGTCAAAAATCGACCTCCGTTTGCTCTAGATAGAGAGAAAAAACCACATGTTGCTCATTATGAAAAAAAGCAAGTAAAATGATGGTTTCGTGGCCGTCAAATTTAACCTCACTGTCAAACCTGCAATTGTTGACATTAGCGACACTGAAATTGAGGTGACACACAAATTAAAGTAGCACACAAATCGAGGTGGTACAAAAAAATTAAGGCAACACAGAAATCAAGGTGGCACAGAAATTGAGGTGGCCTTTTGCCTCGTAAAGCATGCCAAGGGTCATGCATGCAAAAATACTGCCCAAATTTCAACTCTGTCCAAATTGGACATGCCTTATATGAAAATTGGGTTTCTTGGGCCTTTCAGACACAACCCAGATGTCGGTTTTTGCCCAAAGTGCTCCAAAAAATAAATCCTCCCAAAATCCACAAAAAATCTAAGATAAAAACTTTTTGAAAACACAGATTTAAAGAAAAAGGCCAAATCTCTCATGAAGAGAATAAGGGCATGAAAGGGCGGAGCTCTGATACCATGTTAGAATTCATAGAATTCAACCACCAAGATCCACTGCATGCAAAATAACCTGTTACAAAAGCAAAGCTTAGAGACAAGAATGTTCTGAAAGACAAAATGTTCATTCAAAGAGGGAATGATAAAATACAAAGAGATCAATCATTATAAAGGAGATCAAACACCAAGTAGGTGGAGAAACCTAGGTTGCATGAATAATTAATAAAGAATTAATTATTGCATGCCTAAAGTTTAGCTTAAGTGAAATAGAGATAAAAGGGACTTAATAAATAAATCAAATGATGATTTAATTAATAAGTGAAAGGTGACTTAATAATTAAATACATAATGATTTAATTAATAAGTGAAAATACCCTTTTAACTCTAACAAGAATATCATCCTCACTTGATTGTCAAGCATTGGGCTTCTCTTAATCATCATCAATATTTGCAAGGAATATTGTTGTTCTTCTTCTTATATTAAAGGAAAAATGAGTTGCTCATTATTAGCATGAGGTTGAGTTGGTGGAAAGAGAATAATTTCTTGGAAGCATTCCCATTATATATTTTCATGTTGTTGGATCTAAAACCAATGAAGGCATCTACTATGGCCAACCACAACCTTCCAAGAATTAGGCGATACCCTCCCAAATTAGATTTAGGCTACAAAATAATGAAATTGATAAGGTATTTCCATGATTCTATAATGATAACCAAGTCCTTAATGACTCCTAGTTTAACTATGGACCTATCAGCCAATTGTAAAACAATTGTAGTTGGCGTAGTATTTAATAGTTGAAGAAGGTTCATTGTTTCTTTAGTCATGACATTGATGACTGCTCCTAGATCAATTAAGATATTTTTTATGAGAGTACCATTGATGTGAACATCTGCAACTAGACTATTTAGGAAAAACTAGGGTACCAAGCATAATATCAACCAATCAACCTATAACATAAATAGTTTGAGTGTCTCATCTTTTATGACCTATCTTTTTAAGGTGTAGTTCTCTAATAGCCTTAGTATATATGGGAACATATTTGATAGCTTGGATGAGTGGTATTTTAAGAGATTTATTCTTGAGTTTCCCTATTAGGTGAATGATACTTTTGAGCAACTAGTCATTCTAGAAATGGAGAGTTTTTAGTTGAGTTATCATGGTTAAGGGTTGAATTTGGTTGTACTTCATTAGTGATGTCTACCATTGTATCATTATTAGATATATCAATAATTTTATGAGTAGTTGGTCCAACAAGAGTCTTCCCTCAATGAAGATGGACATCACTAACATCAACCGTATAGGTTGGGTATTGAGTGACATTGTTAGAATATGATTGTTGAACATGATTATTATTAAGATTGGGTGTAGGTTGAGTAGGAAGCTATGGGGATATTAGTTGTGTGGAGGAAGAAAAATTTGGGTTCAACATAATGGCTTGTTGTTGAGGGACTATATTAGGCATAAGAGTAGGTTATGGATTCAAATTTTGTTGTGGTTGCGGGTATGTCATATTGGCTGGTGGCCATTGTTGATTCCCTCTCCATGGTTGTGACCATGGATTCTAGGCTCCTTGCCACTAACTATAATTGTGTGCTTTATACTAAGATGAATGAGGCCATCTCCCTTTTTATGTTGCCCAATTATAGTTAAAATTACCTTGCCATGTTGATTTAGGGGTCCCCATGATTGAGCATTTTATCTTATAGAATTTTGATTGAATATAAGAAACTTATTACCATAAGATAGTGGATGTGGAGGCATATCTTGTCTTTCTTGCCAAAGGTTTTTGTTGAGCGATGTAGAACATTCATGAAGGGTACTCCCTTAGTCACCCAAACACACACACCACAATAGAGAAATACACAAAAAAATGTAAGAACAAAGATACTTTCTTTCTATTTTATTCAATAACATAAAATTACAACATTCCATAAATAACTTGCTACAACCACACAGGGCTTCTTATTACAATAATCTACAAGCCAGAGCAAACATCTGCACTACCAAGACTATCCCAAGTAACCCCTCTTTACCCTTTTTATCCTAGGAACTATAACCACCATAGAATCTTTTGGAAGGTGTTGGTCGGTCTCTTTTCTCTCCTTTCTCTTGCCTTAGAACATGTCAAATATATTCCCAAATGGGTTTTAACATTCACCATAATATTTTAATTGTTTTTCCCTCCCATAAGTAGTGTAATTTTCAAAGGCTATTATTTTTTTATCTGGGAACCTAATGGAGCTCTATTTTTTAAAAAATTGAAGATCTTAAAGAGATCTACACTGTGCTTTTCTAGATCGTGAAACAATCAAACCTTGTCAATGTCACATTCAATTGTTTGAAGGTCTGAAATTCAATTTGAACATTCTATAGCATTTTCAAACCCTAAAACATTAATATCTCTCAAACCATACATGATTCTTTTTCCAGTCATTATATTTTCCCATTTTAGTCCTTGGGACTAGTTTTTAGGTTATAGTATGCACATATAAAAACTTACTAAAAATAGTAAACTTTTCAAAAATACTAACCTTGCTAAAATATACCTTATTGAAAAACTAAATAATATTTTTGGGTGGTGCAAGATTTCTCTTACACTCTGGATGCTCCTACATTGGATACTCGAGGAAATCTAAGAAGTGACATTGTCACATCTTAGGTTTTAAGAGGAAAACCAAGGTAGTCAACTTATGCTTTTGATAGCCATGATTAATCTTCAATAGGTCATCCTTTCCATTTAACCTGGTGTATCATCCTAAAAACTTAGCACCTCTAATTGGATTCTCAGTTAGGCCCCATTTTTTTTATTTCAAGATTTCATGTTCATTATGCTTATTCTAGCTATCTATCTCCCCCTCATCCATCATCTATCCTATTTTCCTGGCTCCCCATTTAAATTCTAGTGCTTTTGTTGGATCTAAAACCAATGAAGGCATCTATTGTGGCCAACCATAACCTTCCAAGAATTAGTAGATACCCTCCCAAATTAGATTTAGGCTACAAAATAATGAAATCGACAAGGCATTTCCACGATTCTACAATGATAACCAAGTCCTCAATGACTCCTAGTTTAACTATGGACCTATCATCCAATTGTAAAACAATTGCAGTTGGCCTAATATTTAATAGTTGAAGAACGTTCATTGTTTCTTTAGTCATGACATTGATGACTTCTCCTAGATCAATTAGGATATTTTTTATGAGAGTACCATTGATGTGAACATCTGCAACTAGATTATTTAGGAACAACTAGGGTACCAAGAATAATATCAACCAATCAACCTATAACATGAATAGTTTAAGTGTCTCATCTTTTATGACCTAGCTTTTTAAGGAATAGTTCTCTAATAGCCTTAGTATATATGGGAACATATTTGATAGCTTGGATGATTGGTATTTTAATATATTTATTCTTGAGTTGCCCTATTAGGTGAATGATACTTTTGAGAAGCTAGTCATTCTAGAAATGAAGATTTTATAGTTGAGTTATCAAGGTTAAGGGTTGAATTTGGTTGTACTTTGTTAGTTATGTCTACTATTGGCTCATTATTAGATATATCAATGATTTTATGAGTAGTTTTTCCAACAAGAGTCTTCCCTCAATGAAGATTGACATCACTAACATCAACCGTAAGGTTGGGTATTGAGTGACATTGTTAGAATATGCTTGTTGAACATGATTATTATTAAGATTGGGTGTAGGTTGAGTAAGAAGCTAAGGGGATATTAGCTGTGTGGAGGACAAAAAATTTGGGTTCAACATAATGGCTTGTTGTTGAGGGACCATATTAGGCATAAGAGTAGGTTATGGATACAATTTTTGTTGTGGTTGCAGGCATATCATATTTCCTGGTGGCCATTGTTGATTCCCTCTCCATGGTTGTGACTGTGGATTCTAGGCTCCTTGCCACTAACTATAATTGTGTGCTTTATACTAAGATGAATGATGCCATCTCCCTTGTTATGTTTCCCAATTATAGTTAAAATTACCTTGCCATGTTGGTTTATGGGTCCCCATGATTGAGCATTTTATCTTAAAGATTTTTGATTGAATATAAAAAACTTATTACCATAAGATAGTGGATGTAGAGGCATATCTTGTCTTTCTTTCCAAGGTTTTTGTTGAGAGATATAGAACATTAATGAAGGGTACTCCCCTTAGTCACCCAAACACACACACCACAATATAGAAATAAACAAAAAAATTTAAGAACAAAGATACTTTCTTTGTATTTTGTTCAATAAAATGAAATTACAACATTCCTTAAATAACTTGCTACAACCATAGAGGGATTCTTATTACAATAATCTGCAAGCCAGAGCTACCATTTTCACTACCAAGACTATCCCAAGTAACCCCTCTTTACCCTTTTTATCCTAGGAACTATAACCACCATAGAATCTTTTGGAAGGTGTCACCTCTCCAATTTGTGGCCGGTCTCTTTTATCTCCTTTCTCTTGCCTTAGAACATGTCAAATATATTCCCAAATGGGTTTTAACATTCACCGTAAAATTTTAGTTGTTTTTCCCTCCCATAAGTAGTGTAATTTTCAAAGGCTATTATTTTTTAGTTGGGAACCTAATGGAGCTCTATTTTTTAAAAATTGAAGAGCTTAAAGAGATCTACACCATGCTTTTCTAGATCGTGAAACAATCAAACCTTGTCAATGTCACATTTGATTGTTTAAAGGTCTGAAATTCAATTTGAACATTCTATAGAATTTTCAAACCCTAAAACATTAATATTTGTCAAACCATACATGATATTGACATGATTCTTTTTCCAGTCATTGTATTTTCCCATTTTACAACTTGGGACTAGTTTTTAGGTTATAGTATGCACATATAAAAACTTACTAAAAATAGTACACTTTTCAAAAATACTAACCTTGCAAAAATATACCTTATTGAAAAACTAAATAATATTTTTGGGTGGTGCAAGATTTCTCTTACACTCTACATGCTCCTGCATTGGATACTTGGGGTAATCTAAGAAGTGTCATTGTCACATCTCAGGTGTTAAGAGGAAAACCAAGACCTGATCAACTTATGCTTTTGATAGCCATGATGAATCTTCAATAGGTCATCCTTTCTATTTAACCTTGTGTATCATCCTAAAAAGTTATCACCTGTAATTGGATTCTTAGTTAGGCCCCATTTTGGTGATTTCAAGATTTCATGTTCGTTATGCTTATTCTAGCTATCTATCTCCCCCTGATCCATCATCTATCCTATTTTCCTGGCTCCCCATTTAAATTCTAGTGCTTTTTTCTAGGTACATAACGCCCAAGGCTTTATGTTCCTAGGAACAAAGCACCCATGACCTTTTTTCCCCCAAGGATTGGGCCCAAATTTGAACCAAGACTCCATTGTAGTGTTTCAGTGGGAAATTAGATTTCATGGTCAACCTGAATTAATTTTGAATATTTTTTTTCTATTAATAATATAGAATCAACTGTTTACAAGTATAAGAACACTATGAAATATTCTGACAGTACTAGACCTATAGATTACTTACTTAAAGTTCTATGCTCTAGAATATACCATCTGAATATGGTTTGATGCCAATAAAGACTATACAAAATTATATCCAAGCTGGATGTATACAAAATTATGTGGAATTCTTGGTGGATAAGATTTAATCAATTTCATTGCTTTTCCTTTGTTCATCAACTCCTCATTTCTCATTATTGTTATATGTATTGCTTGTGCCTGGAGTGTTTCCATCCTTGTGGACTGTCTCTTTAATTCTACTATCTCCTATCAGAACATTAGGAGGTCTGAGTTCATTAATGTCAGACCTATTGCCGTTGGTTCTATTGATATCTACCAAAGCAAGTACCTCATTGGTGGCAGTGGAATTTTGAATATATTTTGGAAACAGTATCATAGCCCCTTCATCAATCAACCTCTGGAATCTTTCTTTGGAGACTTGTATGGTCGTTGTTACCTGTTTCAAGATAGAAAAATGTGTGAGTTTTGGATTAAAATATGTAAGATCCCTCTTCTTAGATTGAATATATCTTCATTTTTCTGCCTCCAGATGAGCCATAAGACTTCAGTGGTGAAGCTCAACCAAAATTTATTAAGTTTAATATCAAAAGCATAAACATAACCAGCCAAAACTTCATGCCAAGACATATCATGTTTATGAGTCCAACAAAATTTATTACCAAAAAATACTAACCAAATCATACCAGCCCACTGACAATAAAAAAACATGTTCATAAGTTTCAGCACAGTTGCAAACAGAGAAAAAAATGGGATTCTTTACACCTTGGGAAACAAAGTAACCAATAGCATGTTTTTTCAAAAGAAAAATCCATTTAAAGGAGATCTTTTTGGGTTCAACATGAGCATGCCACAAAAACTCAAAGCCCAGATGTCATTTATTGCAAGACCAATTCAGACCTCAGGCTTGGTTGATATGACCAAAGATATTATCATTGTTATTAAGGAGTAAGTATAGCTGCTTGCAAGAGGATTTTCCAAACAATGTTTCATCCATCCATTTAATGTGTTCCAAACTCTGAGAAGAATAAATACATGTGTTCGGAAACCAGTTACCCATAGATTTTGTAATGAGAGTGTAGGTTTTTTTCTGAAAGGAAGGAATGTTAAATTATTGCTCAACTCTTCCCAGGTGAGTATTCTTCTATTCTCAATATATCACTGATGAATGAGATGCCTTTGCTATGCCAAATTTTGGAAAAGCAACACTGTGTAAGAGCAAGACGCTTATTATTGAGTATAATCCCCACCATATAGATATGTCTAGAACCAAATAGTAAGGGCTCTTCCCAATGGCATTTCTAGAATAGAGGAATGTTCTGACATGCCTCCATGCTTTCCATAATGCAGAAAAAACTTTAGAACCTGAGACCTTCACCTCAAAGTCCCCCAGTAATATATCCATAAAAGGGACATTGTTCCAAGATTTGACCCTTTTAATGGTGGCATTGGCAATATTGTTTCTAATAATTATTTTCCAAGGTTCATTATCAGAAGACTACTTTGATGATACATTTGGTTGCCAAGACTATACCTTGATTTTTGATATCTTTGATCCCCAATCCTCCTTTTAACTTTGGGGTGCAGCACCATTCCCATTTGACATTATGCCTTTTCCTATTGCTAATTCCATCTAACCATAGAACATCTCTAAGGATTTTTTCCAACTTTTTATTTTAGTGGTTGGAAAACAACCATGTTGAAGCATGATATATAGCATGGGATGCCAATACCTTTTGTACCACTTGCACCCTGCCTTCTAAGGATAACATGTGGGTTTTCCACTTCAAATGTTTCTTTTTAATTTTCCTCAAAATCCAAACCCACATATCATTAAGAGAAGGATCAAGAGAAAATGGTATTCCTAGGTATCTTACAATGGTGTTGGGGCCAGACCATTGCCACATATTGTGACTGATCCAAGAAGGAGGGGTGTTATTCCATCCAAGGATAACAGATTATGAGGAGATATTTTAGCTCCAGAAGTTGTACAAAAGAGTTGGATTCTAGTCACCACTCTGTCAAAAAATTTCTCTGAGAGGTCCAAAAAAAGAGCAGTGTCATCAGCAAAATGTTCAATGAACAAGATGTCATTATTAGGTAGGGTGATACCTTTGATGGGAGGTCCAAACTTAGAGGCTTTAAGGATATAAGTCAGTGCATCAACAACAATCACATAGAGGGAAGGAGAAAGAGGGCATCCTTGCCTGATGGATCTAGAAAGGGGGATGGCTTCTAAGAGTTCTACCTTGAATAACAATATTAGAGTCTTTGAACAAAAATTTAACCCATTTGCAAAAGAAATCTGGAAACCCCAACTTCTCTAACATAACTAGTACAAAGTTCCATTCAATCCTATCATATGCCTTTTCAAAATCAAGAAATATCATAGCAGCATTTTGTTTATTGTCATTGGCCCATTGCATAGCCTCCCAGCTAGTGATAAGGGTTTCAAGAATATACCTGCCCTTAAATGAAACCAGTTTGGGTGACTGAAATGATATCATTAAGGACTTCAGAGACTCTCTTAGCCAATAACATAACTATCACTTTATATAAAATGTTTAAAAGGGTGATTGGTCTCCAATTCTTCACTTGGTTTTTGTCTCCTTCTTTAGGGGGGAGTTTAATTAAACCTTTATTGGCATTACTCCCCAAGGTCCCAATATCAAGGGCATATTTGTATAGATCAAAGAGTTCAACTGAGATCCACTCTTTATTTGCTTTGTAGAATTCAACACGTAAACCATTGATATCGAGGGATTTTCCATTGGTCAAAGCCCCAATGGCATATCTTTTGGAAACAATATCATAGCCCCTTCATCAATCAACCTCTGGAATCTTTCTTTGGAGACTTGTATGGTCAGTAGTACATATTTCAAGATGGACAAATGTGTGAGTTTTGGATTAAACTCTGTAAGATCCCTCTTCTTAGATTGGAAGATATCCTCATTTCTCTACCTCCAAATGAGCCATAAGACTTCAGTGGTGAAGGTCAACCAAAATTCATTAATTTTACTATCTAAAGCATCAACATAACCAACCAAAACTTCATGCCAAGACATATCATGTTTATGATTCCAACAAACTTTATTACCAAAAAATACTGACCAAATCATACCAGCCCACTGACAATAAAAAAAAACATGTTCATAAGTTTCAGCACAGTTGCAAACAGAGAAAAAATAGGATTCTTGACACCTTGGGAAATAAAGTAACCAACAGCATGTTTTTTCAAAAGAAAAATCCATTTAAAGTAGATCTTTTTAGGTTCAACATGAGCATGCCACAAAAACTCAAAGACTAGATGCCATTTATCCCAAGACCAATTCAAACCTCAGGCTTGGTTGATATGACCAAAGATATTATCATTGTTATTAAGGAGTAAGTATAGCTGCTTGCAAGAGGATTTGACAAACAGTGTGTCATCCGTCCATTTAATGTGTTCCAAACTCTGAGAAGAATAAATACATTTGTTCGGAAACCAGTTACCCCCATATTTTGTAATGAGAGTGTAGGTCTTTTTCTGAGAGGAAGGAATGTTGAAATTATTGCTCAACTCTGCCCAAGTGAGTATTTTGCTATTCTTAATATATCACTAAAGAATGAGATGCCCTTGCTATGCAAACTTTTGGCAGAGCAGCACTGTGTAAGAGCAAGATGCTTATTATTGAGGTATAATCCACACAATATAGATCTTTCCAGAACCAAATAATAAGGGTTCTTCCCAATGGCATGTCTATAACAAAGGAATGTTCTGACATGCCTCCATGCTTTCCATAATGCAAAAAAAACTTTAGAACCTGAGACCTTCACCTAAAAGTCCCCCTGTAATATATCAATAAAAGGGACATTGTTCCAAGATTTTCCCCTTTTAATGGTGGCATTGACAATATTGCTTCTAATAATTATTTTCCAAGGTTCATTACCAGAGACTACTTTGATGATACATTTGATTGCCAAGACTATACCTTGATTTTTTATATCTTTGATCCCCAATCCTCCGTGTGACTTTGGCGTGCAACACCATTCCCATTTGACATTATGCCTTTTCCTATTGCCAATGTCATCTGACCATAGAACATCTCTAAGGATTTTTTCCAACTTGTTATTTTGGTGGTTGGAAAACAACCATGTTGAAGCATGATATATAGCATGGGATACCAATACCTTTTGTACCACTTGCACCCTGCCTGATAAGGATAACATGTGGGTTTTCCACTTCAAATGTTTCTTTTTAATTTTTCTGAAAATCCAAACCCACATATCATTAAGAGAAGGATCAAGAGAAAATGGTATGCCTAGGTATCTGACAATGGTGTTGGGGCCAAACCATTGCCACACATTGTGACTGAGCCAAGGAGGAGGGGTGTTATTCCATCCAAGGATAACATATTTATGAGGAGATATTTTAGCTCTAGAAGTTGTACAAAAGAGTTGGATTCTAGTCACCACTCTTTCAAAATTTTGCTCTGAGAGGTCAAAAAAAAGAGTAGTGTCATCAACAAACTATTCAATGAATAAGCTGTCATTATTAGGCAGGGTGATACCTTTGATGAGAGGTCCAAACCCGGAGGCTTTAAGGATATAGGTCAGTGCATCAACAACAATCACATAGAGGGAAGGAGCAAGAGGGCATCCTTTCCTGGTGGATCTAGAAAGGGGGATGGCTTCTAAGACTTCTCACTTAAATAACAGTATTAGAGTCTTCGAACAAAAATTTAACCCATCTACAAAAGAAATCTGGAAACCCCAACTTCTCTAACATAACTAGTACAAAGTGTCATTCAATCCTATCATATGCCTTTTCAAAATCAAGAAGTATCATAGCAGCATTATGTTTATTGTCATTAGCCCATTGCATAGCCTCCCAGCTAGTGATAAGGTTTTCAAGAATATACCTGCCCTTAAATGAAACTAGTTTGGGTGACTAAAATGATATCATTAAGGACTTTAGAGACTCTCTTAGCCAATAACATAGCTATCACTTTATATGACATGTTTAAAAGGGTGATTGGTCTCCAATTCTTCACTTGGTTTTTTTCTCCTTCTTTAGGGAGGAGTTTAATTAAACCTTTATTGACATTACTCCCCAAGGTCCCAATATCAAAGGCATATCTTTATAGATCAAAGAGTTCAACTAAGATCCACTCTTTATTAACTTTGTAGAATTCAACAAGTGAACCATTGATATCGAGGGATTTTCCATTGGCCAGAGCCCCAATGGCATATCTTATGGAAACAATATCATAGCCCCTTCATCAATCAACCTATGGAATCTTTCTTTAGAGACTTGTATGGTCATTATTACCTATTTCAAGATGGAAAAATGTGTGAGTTTTGGATTAAACTCTGTAAGATCCCTCTTCTTAGATTGGAAGATATCTTCATTTATCTGCCTCCAGATGAGCAATAAGACTTCAGTGGTGAAGGTCAACCAAAATTCATTAATTTTACTATCAAAAGCATCAACATAACCAGCCAAAACTTCATGCCAAGACATATCATGTTTATGATTCCAAAAAAATTTATTACCAAAAAATACTGACCAAATCATACCAGCCCACTGACAATAAAAAAAAAACATGTTCATAAGTTTCAGCAGAACTACAAACAAAGAAAAAAAATGGGACTCTTGACACCTTGGGAAACAAAGTAACCAATAGCATGGTTTTTCAAAAGAAATATCCATTTAAAGTAGATCTTTTTGGGTTCAACATGATCATGCCACAAAAACTCAAAGACTAGATACCATTTATTGCAAGACCAATTCAAACCTCAGGCTTGGTTGATATGACCAAAGATATTATCATTGTTATTAAGGAGTAAGTATAGATTCTTGCAAGAGGATTTGCCAAACAGTGTGTCATCCATCCATTTAATGTGTTCCAAACTCTGATAAGAATAAATACATTTGTTCAGAAACCAGTTACCCACAGATTTTGTAATGAGAGTGTAGGTCTTTATCTGAGAGGAAGGGATGTTGAACTTATTGCTCAACTCTTCCCAGGTGAGTATTCTTCTATTCTCAATATATCACTGATGAATGAGATGCCTTTGCTATGCCAACTTTTGGCAGAGCAGCACTGTGTAAGAGCAAGATTCTTATTATTGAGGTATAATCCCCACCATATAGATCTATCCAGAACCAAATAGTAAGGGTTCTTCCCAATGGCATACCTAGAACAAAGGAATGTTCTGACATGCCTCAATGCTTTCCATAATGCAGAAAAAACTTTAGAACCTGAGACCTTCACCTCAAAGTCCCCCAGTAATATATCAATAAAAGGGACATTGTTCCAAGGTTTTCCCCTTTTAATGGTGGCATTGGAAATATTGTTTCTAATAAGTATTTTCCAAGGTTCATTACCAAAGACTACTTTGATGATACATTTGGTTGCCAAGACTATACCTTGATTTTTGATAGCTTTGATCCCCAATCCTCTCTGTGACTTTGGGGTGCAACACCATTCCCATTTGACATTATGCCTTTTCCTATTACCAATGCCATCTAAACATAGAACATCTCTAAGGATTTTTTCCAACTTGTTATTTTGGTGGTTGGAAAACAACCATGTTGAAGCATGATATATAGCATGGGATGCCAATACCTTTTGTACCACTTGCACCCTGCCTGCTAAGGATAACATGTGGGTTTTCCACTTCAAATGTTTCTTTTTAATTTTCCTGAAAATCCAAACCCACATATCATTAAGAGAAGGATAAAGAGAAAATGGTATGCCTAGGTATCTGACAATGGTGTTGGGGCCAGACCATTGCCACACATTATGACTGAGCCAAGGAGGAGGGGTGTTATTCCATCCAAGGATAACAGATTTATGAGGAGATATTTTAGCTCTAGAAGTTGTACAAAAGATTTGGATTCTAGTCAGCACTCTGTCAAAACTTTGCTTTGAGAGGTCCAAAAAAAAGAGTAGTGTCATCAGAAAACTGTTCAATGAACAAGCTATCATTATTAGGCAGGGTGATACCTTTGATGGGAGGTCCAAACTCAGAGGCTTTAAGGATATAGGTCGGTGCATCAACAACAATCACATAGAGGGAAGGAGCAAGAGGGTGTCCTTGCCTGATGGATCTAGAAAGGGGGATGGCTTCTAAGAGTTCTCACTTGAATAATAGTATTAGAGTCTTCGAACAAAAATTTAACCCATCTGCAAAACAAATCTAGAAACCACAACTTCTCTAATATAACTAGTACAAAGTGTCATTCAATCCTATCGTATGCCTTTTCAAAATCAAGAAGTATCATAGCAGCATTTTGTTTATTGTCATTGGCCCATTGCATAGCCTCCCAACTAGTGATAAGCTTTTCAAGAATATACCTGCCCTTAAATGAAACTAGTTTGGGTGACTGAAATGATATCATTAAGGACTTCAGAGACTCTCTTAGCCAATAACATAGCTATCACTTTATATGACATGTTTAAAAGGGTGATTGGTCTCCAATTCTTCACTTGGTTTTTGTCTCCTTCTTTAGGAAAGAGTTTAATTAAACCTTTATTGGAATTACTCCCCAAGGTCCCAATATCAAAGCCATATCTGTATAGAACAAAGAGTTCAACTGAGATCCACTCTTTATTAGCTTTGTAGAATTCAACACGTAAACCATCAATACCAAGGGATTTTCCATTGGCTAGAGCCCCAATGGCATATCTTTTGGAAATAGTATCATAGCCCCTTCATCAATCAACCTCTAGAATCTTTCTTTGGAGACTTGTATGGTCGTTGTTACCTGTTTCAAGATGGTAAAATGTGTCAGTTTTGGATTAAAATCTATAAGATCCCTCTTCTTAGATTGGAAGATATCCTCATTTCTTTGCCTCCAGATGAGTCATAAGACTTCAGTGGTGAATTTCAACCAAAATTCATTAATTTTACTATCAAAAGCATCAACATAACCAGCCAAAACTTCATGCCAAGACATATCATGTTTATGATTCCAACAAACTTTATTACCAAAAAATACTGACCAAATCATACCAACCCACTGACAATAAAAAAAACATGTTCATAAGTTTCAACATAGTTGCAAACAGAGCAAAAAATGGGATTCTTGACACCTTGGGAAACAAAGTAACCAATAACATATTTTTTCAAAAGAAAAATCCATTTAAAGTAGATCTTTTTGGGTTCAACATGAGCATGCCACAAAAACTCAAAGACTAGATGCCATTTATTGCAAGACCAATTTAGACCTCAGGCTTGGTTGATATGACCAAAGATATTATCATTGTTATTAAGGAGTAAGTATAGCTGCTTGCAAGAGGATTTGACAAACAGTGTGTCATCCATCCATTTAATGTGTTCCAAACTCTGAGAAGAATAAATGCATTTATTCGGAAACCAGTTACCCACATATTTTGTAATGAGAGTGTAGGTCTTTTTCTAAGAGGAAGGAATGTTGAACTTATTTCTCAACTCTGCCCAGGTGAGTATTCTACTATTCTTAATGTATCACTGATGAATGAGATGCCTTTGATATGATAACTTTTGGCAGAGCGGCACTGTGTAAGAACAAGATGCTTATTATTGAGGTATAATCCCCACCATATAGATCTGTCCATAACCAAATAGTAAGGGTTCTTCCCAATGGCATGTCTATAACAAAGGAATGTTCTGACATGCCTCCATGCTTTCCATAATGCAGGAAAAACTTTAGAACCTGAGACCTTCACCTCAAAGTCCCCCAGTAATATATCAATAAAAGGGAAATTGTTCCAAAATTTTCCCCTTTTAATGGTGGCATTGGCAATATTGTTTCTAATAAGTATTTTCCAAGGTTCATTACCAAAGACTACTTTGATGATACATTTGGTTGCCAAGACTATACCTTGATTTTTGATATCTTTGATCCCCAATCCTCCCTGTGACTTTGGGGTGCAACACCGTTCCCATTTGACATTATGCCTTTTCCTATTGCCAATGCCATCTGACCATAGAACATCTCTAAGGATTTTTTCCAACTTATTATTTTGGTGGTTGGAAAACAACCATGTTGAAGCATGATATATAGCATGTGATGCCAATACCTTTTGTACCACTTGCACTCTGCCTGCTAAGGATAATTTTCCATTTCAAATGTTTCTTTTTAATTTTCCTGAAAATCCAAACCCACATATCATTAAGAGAAGGATCAAGAGCAAATGGTATGCCCAGGTATCTTACAATGGTGTTGGGGCCAGACCATTGCCACACATTGTGAATGGGCCAAGGAGGAGGGGTGTTATTCCATCCAAGGATAACAGATTTATGAGGAGATATTTTAGCTCCAAAAGTTGTACAAAAGAGTTGGATTCTAGTCACCACTCTATCAAAATTTTGCTCTGAGAGGTCCAAAAAAAGAGCAGTATCATCAAAAAAATATTCAATGAACAAGCTATCATTATTAGACAGGGTGATACCTTTGATGGGAGGTCCAAAATCTGAGGCTCTAAGGATATAGGTCATTGCATCAACAACAATCACATAGAGGGAAGGAGAAAGAGGGCATCCTTTCCTGATGGATCTAGAAAGGGGGATGGCTTCAAAGAGTTCTCACTTGAATAATAGTATTAGAGTCCTTGAACAAAAATTTAACTCATCTGCAAAAGAAATATGGAAAACCCAACTTCTCTAAAATAACTAGTACAAAGTGTCATTCAATCCTATCATATGCCTTTTCAAAATCAAGAAGTATCATAGCAGCATTACGTTTATTGTCATTGGCCCATTTCATAGCCTCCCAGCTAGTGATAAGGTTTTCAAGAATATACCTGCCCTTAAATGAAACCAGTTTGGGTGACTGGAATGATATCATTAAGGACTTCAGAGACTCTCTTAGCCAATAACATAGCTATCACTTTATATGACATGTTTAAAAGGGTGATTGGTCTCCAATTCTTAACTTGGTTGTTCTCTCCTTCTTTAGGGAGGAGTTTAATTAAACCTTTATTTACATTACTCCCCAAGGTCCCAATATCAAAGGCATATCTATATAGATCAAAGAGTTCAACTGAGATCCACTCTTTATTAGCTTTGTAGAATTCAATAGGTAAACCATCGATACCGAGGGATTTTCCATTGGCCAGAGACCCAATGGAATCCTCAATTTCTTGAATGGAGATTTCCTTGTTTAACTTGCTATATTGATCTTTGTTAATTTTCCTTTGGATGATACTAGTGCATTATGCCATACAAAGGAAATTTCCTTCATTGTGTTCAGAGCTGAATAGATTTTTATAAAATCTCACAAATCTATTCATAATAGTATTACTATCACTGCTAATTCCCTCTTCTGTTTGTATACCACTAATAACTTCTGTGCTCTATTTTGCTCTAATAATGTTAAAGAGATATTTTGTGCCTTTGTCTCCTTCTTTAATCCAAATGGGCTTAGCTTTAATCTTTTGTCCCTGAATTTTGTACTGTTGGATAGATCTCAACTGTCCATTAGTTTTAGTCAACTCTTTTTCTAGGCTCACATTGTCTCCCTTTTCTTGTAGCTCTTTTTCAATATTGATAAGTCTGGAATTGAGATTTTTTTCCTTGAGATTTCTATCTTTAGCTTCTTTAGTACCAATGGTTTGAGAAGTAGTTCTCCATGCCTCAACAATATTGTCCCATTTAGTAATAGGTGTGGAGTCCGCAGACCAGAATTTAGAGAGGATAGTCACCATCCTCTAAGCACCCAAGTGATCCTCATTGCCAAGTAGGGAGGTATTGAGTTTGAAGAGTTGTCTCTTAGGGAAAGTCTTGGGCTGGTCTGCTATGCTTTTGAGGGTGATACAAGCACAGATGGGGGAGTAGTCAGACATACTAGCAGGAGAGACACCAATGGGGTACTGTCCTTGGTTATGTATCAGCCAAATGTCAAGCAAATTAATATAGATTATGTCAAGTCTTCAGTAAAATCTGGATTTGTTGCTCTAATTATTGCACCAAGTAAACCAAATGCCATCACCGTTGCCTCTAAGCCCATCCATGGGATCATAAATAGAAAAGTGTCTCTTGAATCTAGCCCAAAATAAATATTCATTACCTTTCCAATCAAATTTGTCACCTCCTGCTTTATCCCTAGGAGATTCAATCATATTGAATTCCCCAAAAAATGTCCATGCAGCCTCAGGTAAGTTGGTAGTTAGCCAATCCCATAGTTTTTCCCTATCTCTATAGTCATTAGGAGCATAGATATTGCAGATTCCTATAGTTTTTTCATTCTTATTTAGGGTGATCCAAAGAGCCCTATTACATGGTGAGATCCCTTGGTCCATGAGTTTGTCACTCCAAAATGGAATGATAAGTGTTGCTAGACCCCCTTTTCCTCTATCATGTCTTGAGTATAAGCATTTGGAGTTGTCCCAGACAAGGTTAAGTACATTAAAGGCTTGATATCTATTGACTTTTATCTCTTGTAGACAAATTATGTCCTTACTAGGAAGGTTATTAATTACGTCCTTACTAGGAAGGTTATGTCCATATTTTAAAAATATTAATATGCATGTAATTCACAATCCTGTGGGAATCTATTCATAGTCGTTTCCTCTACTCTTTAATTTAACCTGTGGCGGATTCTCTTCTTAGAAGCTTTGGCGGATTCCATTTGTAATATGTTTTTCAACGTGTCCACAACCTGTGTATCAGAGGCCTTTTTTCTCTGGGCTTTTTCACTAATGTGATGACTATATTTTGGGAATTGTGAGTTGGTAGTGAATTTGAAAGGTTTCTTTTTTCTTACACCATTTTTTTGGATGACCTCCTATAAGGGGTTTGATGCCATTGTAGGTTACGCTTCTTGGCGTAATTATTTTTGTTAAATTAAACAAGCCTTTTGGATATATTAAAATGATAACATATATAAAAAAACAAGTTCTATAGTGAATTAAAAATTACTTAGCGTGAAGCAAATCACAACTAGTCTATGATAACATTTTAGCTAATTTGATTGAAACAATATATGCTGAAATTAATTTGTTTAATGTAATACATATTTTTTCTAATTGAATTATGCAGATTTGAACTTAAGAACTTTCAATTGAGAGGCTTCTGTGGGGTATTTTAAAAATGTAATTTTTTAAATATTGTGTCGAATACATTGCTCCATGTGGTAAATGGTCAATCAATGCTTGAAATGCATTAGTGGCAATTTTTTAACTTTTTTTAAAAAAATTCATAATAAAGGTTGCATGCAATATGGCTAGCATGTTCTTGTTTTAAAAATAGTCCATCCACTGTTTGTTTAGTAGATTGTTTCTAATTTTTTCTTTAACTTTTAGATTTAGTTTCTTTTTGTTTTCTTTTATCCATCTGTGTAATGTAGATCATATGCCTTTAAAGACAACTTTTTGTCAATGCAATCTTTCAAATGTTCTGAAAAGTAAATTATTTCTGATATTTTCAATGAGAGTTAAATGATTTGTTCATTTTAGAAGGATTATTGGGAATTATTACTCATGAAACATAAGTCCACAAATTTGACTCGAAAAATACACAGTTGAATTCTAGTAAATTGGAATGTATCTAAGAAATTCTCTAAGAAAATATCATTGTATAAGTAGATTGACTTTAGAAAAATATATAATAAAGATAAAAACTTTCATAATATTTTTGAAATATGACAATTTATATATAAATAAATTATAACAACCACATTTAAATTTTCTATAGCTAATATTATCTATAATTTATATTTTAAAATTTGATAATTTTTCATCTATTGTTTGTTGTCAAGTGTTGATATCAATTATGGAATTTCAAAAATAAGTTTATAATGAGAAGTTCGTTTAGTTCATAAAAGAAATACAAACACAAATTCAATAAAAAGAGGAGAAATTAAATGGTAACTCTAAACTCGTGGAGGAAATGGAAGATGAGCCTCGAAAGGCATCACCGAAGTAGGGCAAAGTATTGGAATTAAAAAAAATTTAAATTCAATTTTGGTTTCCCTAAGCCTCCTACAGTTTCCACCTACTTGTGAGGAATTTCTAGTTGCCAATAGCACAGAGTAAATGAATCTCAGATCCCACTGGATCCTGATGTGCAATAAGTTTCAAATGCATTTATTTATGGTAGGTGAGTTTGAAATTTGAAATTTTGTGTGGGAAGTTGTTTGGACAACAAATATACAAAAGGAAGAATGTTCCTAGAATTATGAGAAGTTGAGCAATGTTTTTTGTGCAGCAGTAGAGAGAATTTTTGAGATGTCTCAAACTCAAAAATATCATGATGCCAGACCAAAGATTATGAAAATGGAATCCCTAGGTCTTCTGAGAAGATTGAAAATGCCATCTTCTTTTAAGCTTGTCAACCATTAGGAGATGAGGATCCAACTAGTCATAACCTATTTTGGGTTTGTAACTAGAGAGAGGAGTCCAAGGATACCACTTCCAATCCTTCCACCAGGGCTTGAAAGACTCGATGCCAATCTTATACAACAAGTGTGTAGGAAATGCTGAGACTAGAAGGTCAAAAGTCTATCGATCTAGGTGTGAAAGACAAAACTGGACTTGCAAGTCATCCCATGACCGGAGGTTCATACTGGATCCAGAGAACAAGTCCTTGAGTGTTATAATGCCACATTTATGAAAATACAGAGAACTAACACCCTGGATTTTGGCAAGAGCAAGCCCATGCAGATGAAAAAGTTGCAACCAACAGAGGTTTTGTTGATTGATGGAAATCCCATCCTTGAATCCATCTCTAGCTCAATGGAGCCAAGGTTTGGCACCCTCCTAAGATCTCAAGATGCTTTTAGCAATAAAATTATCCTCAATCTAAACTAGTTCTTTCATAATAAGAAGGGTTTGAAAGCCAATCCCCTTCCAAGAAGGTCCATTGATAGGAAATCCTGAAGAGATGCAATATCTAAATAAAATATTCCAAGCCTCATCACCAACTAAAGCTTGGATGTCCCATTTGGTACACACGAACAAACCCTATTTATGAGTGGAAAGAAGGCAAAGACCTCTAGAGTCCTTACGAAAACAAAAATACTCCCAGGAAACTCTATAAAATCTGTGATGATCAGCTCTAGAAGCCCAAAAAAAATCACACAACAAATTTTTGAGTTTCATGTAAGAGTCTCTGGAAGGACCCAAGCATGAGGAGTAGTAGACATGGGTGGCCTTCAAAACTGTAGAATAAATTGGAAATTGGCCAACAAGAGAAAGAGGCTTGGTAATCAAATATGACAATTTTTACTCAATTTTGGATAACACAACATTACAAAGATCTACTGGCAAAGCTTGGAAGGAAAAAGACATACCTAAGAAGAGAAATATCTCACCATGTTGTATCCATTTCTAGTAGTACTAAATAATCCAAGGTAGAGCTAGAAGGAAAGACTACCTGTAGCATTGAGTCTTGTTTCATTGAATGGCAAAGCTTGAAGCTAGACAAAAAGTTTCAAGGCATTGTAAGGAAGCTTTAACATTGTCCTCCTCTTCAATTAGATCGAGGAAAGAATCATTGGTGAAATGCCCATTGACAAGTTGATTAGATGACCCAGGCAAGAAAATTCCTTTGACAAGATCAACAAAGATTGTATTAGCAAGAAGGTAGCCAAAAACCTCGGCAACAAGAACTTATAAATAAGGAGCCAGTGGGAAACCTTGGCGAATGGACCTAAAAAGGGCAAAGGCATCAGATTGGAGACCATTGATAGTGATACAAGCAAAATCATCACTGAATAACATGTGTACAAATTGAATATATCTAGAGCCATTCAAAAAAATCATAGGCTTTAGAAAAATCAATCTTAAGAAATATTTCCTTCTGTTTGGACCACCGAGCCCATTCCATCCTTCCCAGACAACAATATTGTTATTGAGGATAAACCTAGATTTGATGAATCCAGTCTGTTCTTGTCTAACAATCAAACACAGGATATGACAAATCTTGAGAGCTAAAGCTTTGGCAATAATCTTGTAAGAGACATTGACTAAAGTGGTAGACCTCCAGTTATAAATGTCTTCAGAATCTCTTGCCTTGTGTATGAATTTTATGTTTCCTTTTTTGATATACCTTATGAAGGTCAGGGCCAAAAGACTCCTAGAGTGCCTTGTAGAATTCATAAGAAAAACCATCACACATAAGGGCTTTATCATCTGCCATGGAAAAGGAAGCTTCCTTAAGGTGAGTAATAGTGAGAATTTGATCAGAAAAGGTTTTTTGGGTCACGGAAATCCATTTAGGAAATATTGCTAAGCAATCTGATAAAGCCTTGTCACTGGAAAGAGAGCTTCCCTACGTTGTGAACACCTTCTCATAGTGACGGAAAAAGGCATGAAGAATATATGTTAGCTCAGTGAGCACAAACTACCCTTCTTTGATTCTTTTAATCTCCAAAGAGGAGTGACAAGCTCTCAAAGCCAAGAATTCTTTGGAATCTCTATCTCCCACAACTTTTAATAGGCAATGTTCATACGAATTGATGGAAGAAAAAATGCAATATTTATGTTTTAATTAAATTTTCCTATTTTTCATTTTTGAAAAACAAAATAGTATAGTGTTTTATAATTTTTATTAGAGAAGGCATTTTGAGGTGAACTCTTTTGGTGTGTAACTTTCAAAGGGCATTCTTCCAAAGAAAGGAGATGAAATCTGAAAGGACAAGGACAAATAAGACTTCATATGAGTAATCACATGGGATGGATTAAAGATATCATGAAAAGATATCATAGACAAAAACTTTGTATGCATCCCCCCTCTCTCTCTATTAACTTTAATTGTTAAATATACAATTCTAAATTACTCTCTTTTTGTTTCCTTTTTCCTTAGCTAGAAGAAAAGAGGAATTTAAATACTAGAGTAAAGAAGGACAAAGTTTAAGAAATTGATTTTATATATGGGTATGGTTGAGCATAAGAATCTAGCTCAAAATGTGAATAGAAAAAATCTTATATAAATTTAGATCATTTAGATGTGGAAAATTGAGATTTTGAAATGAAAAACCTAAGACTTAAATTTTTGAGGTTAATGAATACAAAGTTAAAGAAAATAAATTTTCATTTGAAAATATTGATAGACTTAAACAATACCAATTGTTATCAATTGTACTTCTTTTTAATGAGTTAGAAGAAAACATTAAATTTTCTAGGTGTAGATATCATATTAAAAAGGAGGAAAACCTCTCACCTACACAAAATAATTGTTGAAAATATGAAGAAAGTTTGGGTTCCATTGGGAAACAATCTTGATTTTTCAATAAGTAATATCAAGAAGACTAATGTTGAAATCTATTTTAAGTAAAAACTTGTTGAGAAAACACAAATCTTTTAACTTTCATCTGAGATTAGTTTTCATAGAAAAACTGATGCAATCTCATAATAGTTATTAGTGTGTTATTCAAAGATTTTTAAGATTAACACGCTTTTAATGATATACAAGATTATGAATTCTAATATTAATGAAAATAAAAGTTCAATTTTATTTTTAAAAAAATAGGATTCAAATAATATAGAAAAAGTGTTTATAAAAAAATATTGAAGAATATATTTTCTTATATAAACAGTGAGATTATTAAAAATATAATTCAAAGGAATTATAATTAATGCATTAAGTATTTCACAATGAAATCAAGTGAAAAATTTAAAAAAAATCGTAATGTAAGTAGTTATGGCTTCTAGATATTGACTGTGTAGCATTTTTTTCCATCAACGTTTCAGATCACACTGCATGATCCATCATCAAGATGATAGCTAGAAAAGAGAGGAGGAAAGAATGTAGCAGATCAGGGAGACTAAAAAGAGAGAGGGAGGGCAGGAGGAATAAGGAGAGGAAGGTCAACAAGACATAAAAAGAAAAGAAAAAAAATAAACAAAGGGGGAGGAAAAGAGAAAAAAATTAGAAA
>MU223642.1:3314833-3342491 GCA_018584345.1 Thuja plicata
CCAGCCTTGATTGGATTTTCACTACTACCAATTGCTGCCATTCTCTTGTTATGCTCTTCATATTCCATGGCATACTTAACATGAAGACATTCTTCCTTTGATTTCCATCTCACTACTGATATTTCTTTTCTGTCTATGATCTATTTTTCATAAACCTTACCAATATGCTTTTCTATAGTGTCAAGCTTTAGCTGCACTTCTTCTCTCTTTTATTTTTCTAGGTACAAATCTTACACCTACATTCTATTGGTTGTTCATCATTGTTTAGGAATGGTTCAATGAACTAGTACTATGCTACCCAATCAACCTTAAAATTTCTTGTCATTTCCCACTGCCGCCCCATTTTTACTTCCCTTTTTTCTTTTCTTCCTACCAACATCATTAATATTATTATCTTCATTGCTAGCATTTTCATCCAACTGGTTCTGCGTATCCCTTATAACATCTTCTGTCATGCCACCATTGTTATCCTCATTTGAAGCATTTTGATTTTCATTTAAGTCAATGACAATCCCAGCTTGTGGAAGTTGTGGTAGTGGTACTGGTGAGCTACTGTGAATGGCTTTTGCACTTGGTATTGCAGAATTTGATGGAGCAAAAACATTGCCAAGTCCAAAGAAAGCCTTTATGGTAGTACCTTTAAGTTTTGGGTGCTTTGATGGCCTCCCAGACCCTATACTTCCCTGAGGAGTCTTAGCCTACCCTTCACTACCCTGACGATCAGGAGTCTTACCCTTGTCTAGCTTTCGAATACCTTCACTACCCTGAGCACAGTGAGAAGTCTGAGTCTCAAGTTCAACCTCCCCTAACATCTCAATCCCTTCAGCAGCCTGATGATACTCAGGATAGTCACCCTTATCTGACATCTTGACCTCTCACTACTCACTAAGAAATTAATAGTCACTACTCACTAGGAAATTAATAGCAATACTTTTACTGTGAAATGTGAACAAATAATTGCTTACCTTGGTCTAGCCCCCTCTAAATTCTTATTCTCTGTAATGCTGAATCGTCTATTTACTGTAATACTGAATCATTTGTTTACTTAAAAACTAACAAATCTCATATTAATTTATATCAATCCATGATTCAAATTTCCATTTTTTTAATTCCTGGGCTTTTGGCGAATATGGGCTGACCTGAATGTAGTATTAACAAACGGATGGAAAAATAAGGTCGTCGGTGATAAAAAAATTAATTAAGGGTTGGCGAAATAAGGTGGTGGGCAAAATAGAAATTAATTTACGGTTGGCGAAATAAGGTCGTGGGAAATATAACAATTAATTAACGGCTGGCGAAATAAGGTCGTGGTCTATATAACAATTAATTAACGGTTGGCGAAATAGGTTGTGGTCTATAAACCTATTATTTATCGGGTGGAAAAATAGGTCGTGGTTAAGATAACAATATAAAGCATTTTTCTATTTTAAATTGTATATGCAATTCATAATTAATACCCTGGGTGAATAAGAGACCCTTAAAAAACCACGTCAGATTTGTTAAAGGCGAATAAGAGACCGTTAAAAGAACCACGTCAGATTTGTTAAAGGTGAATATATTGGTCAACCGTGTCAAACGACAAATCTTATTGGTGATTCCAATTAATATTTAACCATTTACGTGTCAAGATTGAGCGATTTGGGTCACTATATAACATGCGCGATTCACCAATTCCGCGATACTTATTTCCTAGAATTTGCCAAAAGGTTAATATTCACCACTAAAAATTACTCTGAATATGTGCGATCTCAATATCCATTCATGAAGGTATTGGAAAGGTAGATCTAATATTTACCTTCATTTTTACTTTCCTTTATGCAATTTCATATTAATGTCAAGGTTGATTCCTAAATAAGAGTTTGACCAAGGCAAACCCCTTTCCACAAGATTGTCCCCATTTTTTGTGTGCAGGAACAAGTGGTGCAACTAGAAAGACTTAATTCAGAAAGATTCAGATCTATGGGATTGACTTATAAATTTTTAGGAAAAATCCCTGGAAACAAAATGCCCTAGGCTTCTTCTTCCCAAGAAAAAAAGGCCCAAGGCAGTTTATATCTGGAAAATCACCTTCAGATTCAGATCTTAGATAAGGATAATTTCCAAGGTCCCATTTCAAGTCACTACATCTTTTTGTATGTTTTTTGTTATATTTTTTGAAACTGTTTATATTTTCTTATTTATTCATTTATCTTTCATCACGGGGTCATTTTTATCCATTTCATTCTTAATCATAATCAGTGAAGGAAATTATTTTTCCCACTTAGTGCTTGAAACTAACTTTGAGCCTAGTGGGGTATCTTCCTTCTAAATTGTTCATTAAGAAAAGGTAGATAATCCCTTGCATTTCACCCCTAACCATATTTTCTCTATGTACATTTGGTACTCTTCATATTGCCCATTTCCTATGCTTCTACCCACACCACTATCCAAGATATCCTCTATCTTCTCTTCAACTAAAGTAGGTGTTGGAATATTCCACTATGCTTCTATTATTTTGTCTTTTATCCTTCCTTCATGATACTCTATCAAATATAAATTATTAAACATGTGTAAAATATTAAGTTCTCTTAGCTACTGTACATCATAAGCATTTACAAAATCATGCTCCTTAGGGATTTTGAATCATTTAAATTTCTTCATCTTCAATTGATTATATGTTCCTAGTGGAAATCTCTCTTTTTACGAACGAACCATGACTTCAACACGAATCTAAAATTCCTTATATCTCCTCTTATAATTTTCCTTAGCCTTGTACTAAATATTCATCTTATTAATATGGTTTCTCACCTCTTCATGCCAATTCTTTAGGTATTTTGCAAAGTCTTTAGCTTTAGCACTACTATTTTCTCCCTTATCAAACTTCCTTAAGTTTGAAGCATTTCTAGGACTTATTCCATATACAATCTAGAATGACAATTTACTAGTGCTAGGACTATATTGACCAAATTATTGTATGCATATTTTTTCTATGGTAAAATCATATCCTACCCCTTGGGTTTATCGCCTACTAGGCATCTCAAAAATTTCCCCAAACTCCTATTCACCACTTCTATTTTCCCATCATTTGTGGGTGATGCCCTGAACTAAAATTCAAATTTATCTTCATTTTTTTCTGCAATGTCCTCCAAAAGTACCCAACAAACTTAGTGTCTAAATATGAAACTATGCTCTTTAGTATACCATGTAGTCTCACCATTTCTTTGACAAACAACTCTACCACATGAACAACGTCATTAGTCTTTTTACAAGGAATACAATGAGTCATCTTTGAGAACCTATCTACTACCACAAAAATGTAATCATGTCCTCTTTGAGTCCTCAATAAACCAAGGACAAAGTCCATGTCAATATCCTCCCAAGGCCTCTCTACTATAGTTAATGGCTAATATAATCCAGTATTCTTCTTGCTTCCTTTTTCCATCAGACATAGTATGCAACTCTGCACAAACTTCTTGACATATTGCTACAATGATAGCTAATAATAATGCTCACTAACAAGAGTAATGGTTTTATCATGACCAAAGTGTCTAGTTGATCCTCCTCTATGCTTCTCTTTTAGTATGTTATCCCTCATAAAACTCTTTGGAATTCACATCTAGCTTCCCTTGAATAAATTATTTTGGATTATAAAATCCAACCACTTGGTCATGTCTAATGTAGAAGGATCTATGCAAGCTCTCAAAGCATTTCCAAAATTAGGATTCTTTGGATACAAACTTTGAAGTTCATGGATCCTAACAACTTTGTTCTACATATCTATTAGCAGATTCTGCCTCCTATTTAGGGCATCTTCAACTTTGTCCTAGACTTTCCACTCCTATGCTTCAAAACAAAAGTGTAACTTTGCAAAAATTCAACCCATTTTAAATGCCTTTGACTCAACTTTCCTTGACTATTCAAATATTGTAAATATTGATGATCAACAAATAAAACAAACTCTTTAGGAAAAATATAATGTCTCCACTTCATGAATACCTGAACTATAGCATAAAAATATTGATCATAAACATAATATTTTATTTTGGAATCTTTCAACTTCTTGCTAAAATGAGCAATGGGTTTACCTTTGTGACTCAAAACAACTCCAATGGCATTTCCAATAGCATCACAGTCTACTTGAAATACCTTATTAAAATATGGAATTTCCAAAATAGGTTGCCCTATAACTTTTTTTTTCAACAAATCAAAACTTTTTGGTGCTTTTTTGTCCACTTAAACTCTTTTAAATCACATCTTATTATTTTAGTTAGGGTTCTACAGATACTACTAATTTATTTTATAAAAGTTCTATAGAAGCTATCCAATCCATGAAAAGATCTTTACCTCAATAACACTCCTTGGATTAGGCCATTCAATCATAGCCTTCTCTTTCTCTAGGTCCATTTTAGAACCATTTTTTGAGACAACAAATCCTAGGTACACTAACTCCTTCACAAAACTACACTTCTTTAGGTTGATCAATAACTTTTATTCTCTTAACCTCTCAAAGACCCTACGAATATTCATTATATGATCTTCCAATGTCTTATTAAAGATAATAATAACATCCAAGCAAATAATAACAAAATTACTATAAACTTATTGTAATACCTCATTCATGAGTCACATGACTGTGCTTGGTTGCATTGGTTATCCTAGAAAGCATTATTAACCACTCATACAATTCCTCCTTTGTCTTGAAGGTTGTTTTTTATTCATCTACTTCTCTAATATATATTTGGTGATATCCACTCTTCATATCTATCTTTGAGAAGTACTCGACTCAACTCAAACAATTCATAATGCGATCCAACCTTGGCAAGGGAAATCTATACTTTATAGTAATCTTATTGATAGCTTGAGATTTTGTACACATCCTTCATTCTTAATTTTTATGCGGTGCTAGTACTTATGGTATTTCACATGGACTCAAAATCTCTTGAATCAACCCTTTCTACAACAACTGTTGCACTTTGTTTTCAACTCTTCACTCTATATTGAATTCATTCTATGGGTTTTCGTATTTGGAAAAATGGCTCCAAGAATCAAGTCCATTTGATGACTAATATTTCTTATTGGTGGTATTCCATTAGGTACATTATCAAATAGAATATTTTGAAACTCATCCAACAAATCCACAACTTCCACAGGTACATCTTCTACTTCCTATTTATCAACTTTTGGAATTAAAGCACAATACATATGCTCATGCTTCATACCTTCTAGAAAATTCCTTCCATCAACTAAACATATTATTTCATTATCGTATACCTTATCATTTGTTTCCTTTAATGGTTTCAAATTGTGTCAAAATTCATCCTTTATCAAAGAATAGGTATTTGCATACCCATCATTTACCCCATGAAGATCAAATTTTCATGGTCTGCCTAACAACATATGAAATACATCCACGTGCATAATATCACAAAATACCTCACCATGATGGTATCCAATTTTGAACTTTACCAAATATTGTTTGTTGAGACTTTTGGTCTTTCTACAACCAAGAAATTCAGTAGGGATTCATATACCTCCTCTCTAACTTTAATTTATTAACCATTTCCTCTAAAATAAGGTTATCAATATTACCACCATCTATAATAACATTATAAAAATTACCACTACACTTACATCTTGTGCAAAATTAGTTCTTCCTTTGAATTGCTTCATTCTCATCATTTAGCAAGGATCTTCTAGTAATAAGAACCTCTCCACTTTTGGTATCTTTAGAATGTAAATATTTGACATCTTCATCTATATGTGCAACTCATCCATTACTCTATTCTCTCCTATGTGTCCTTCCTTGATGTTGGGGACACTTTTTGGCTCTGTGTCCTTCTTTGAATTGGAAACATGGTCCATGAAAGCTTGCTCTTCTCAGTATTCATCCACATCCTCTTCCTCTTTGATCTTCATTAGTTTCATCATGAGGGGGATATGGATCATTTCCCCATTGATTATGACTAATACCAGAGTCTTGTTTTCAACCTCCATAAGACCATTCACAAGTCTTTCCATCATGACCTATTCTATTTTTCTTTCTTTGAATGCTCATGTTTAGCTTCTCTTATACCTTAAAGGCAAATTGATATGCATCATCAATGGTAGACATTCTTACCATTATCAACTCTTCTTGAATAGTCAAATTCAACCCATTTATGTAATGGTAAGAATGTCTACCATCGAGTATGCATATAAATTTGCTTTTAAGGTAGAAGAGAAGCTAAAAATGAGGATTCAAAGAAAGAAAAATGGAATAGGTCATGGTGGAAAGATTGATGAATGGTCTTATGGAGGTTGAAATGAAGACTCTGGTATTAGTCAATCAGAGGGGAAATAATTCCTATCCCCCTCATGATGAAAATAATGAAGATCAAAGAGGAAGAGGATGTGGATGAGTATTAAGAAGAGGAAGCTTTCATGGACCATGTTTCCAATGCAAAGAAGGACATAGAGCCTACAATTGTACCCAACATAAATGAAGGACACATAGGAGAGTAGAGATTAATGCATGAGTTGCACATATAGATGAAGATGTCAAATATTTACATTCTAAATATACCAAAAGTGGAGAGGTTCTTATTACTAGAAGATCCTTGTTAAATGATGAGAATGAACCAATGCAAAGGAATAACTAATTTTGCACAATATGTAAGTGTAATGATAATTTTTACTATGTTATTATAGATGGTGGTAATACTGATAACCTTATTTTAGAGGAAATGGTTAATAAATTGAAGTTAGAGAGCATGCATATGAACCCCTACTAATTTCTTGGTTGTAGAAAGACCAAAAGGCTTAACAAACAATATCTGGTAAAGTTCAAAATTGGAAACCATCATGATGAGGTATTATGTGATATTACACATGTGGATGTCTTTCATATGTTGTTAGGGAGACCATGACAATTTGATCATCATGGAGTAGATGATGATTATTCAAATACCTATTCCTTGACAAAGGATGAAGTCTAACACAAGTTTAAACCATTAAAGGAAACAAAGGATAAGGTATGTGATAATAAAAGAATATGTTTCTCCTTGTTGACATCAAAATGCCTTGTTTTGATTAGCATTAGATAAAAATCTTGTGTATATTATTTGACAAATTTTATTTCTTGCTTCAACCCTTGCATTTTCTTCAACAAATCAAGCTCATAGTCAAAAGGAATGAATTGTCTCTTAAATATTTCTACCATTCAATCCCATCTTTTAATTTTCTCTTTTTTTCTTTTATTCCTCTCTAACTAAGCTTCTCTCCACCAAATTTTAGCATGATCTTTCAGCTTGGTCTTTGCAACCTTGACCCACTCAACATCTTCTACTTCTTCATACTCAAAATAATCTTCCATATCATTGATCAAATCGATCAAATATTTTGGATTAAGATTTCAAAAAAATGAGGAAACTTCAACCTTTGGCCTCTTTCCAATCTTGGAAATGATCCTAAAAAATATAGCCTTGTCAGTATTTTTGACCGCTTCTTTCTCTTCCTCAAACTTCCCTTCTTTAAATTCATCCTCACTTTCATCTCTTGTCCTATATTAGGTCCTCTATTCATATCCTCTTGGAGTAATTTCACTTGTATTTAGAGGGCCTTAAAACACTCTTCTATCACACCATTAATTCTTCCACCATGGTTCCTTCATGGGGGCATTTTACACACTTATCTCTCAGACGTACAACCATAATCCTAGTGCAAAATGCCTCATGTTCAACAATTTGTTTACACACCTAGGAACTTCTACTCTAATACCACTTGGTGTAGGGTACTCCTCTTACTCACCACCCAAACCCACACAACACAACATAGATATAAATAGAAAATTGCAAGAACATAAACACTTGCATTCTATCATCTTCATCTAAAATGACATTCAACATTATAGAGAAAAATACTACAACCACATTGTTATATTGTGGTGACCGATCAGGAAAGTATTATCTAGGAAAGTGTTTTACACTTTTTGCAGTGTGTGGGTGCTCTACTACTACTGTTCAAGGCTATGTTGACTTAGATTTGGTAGGAGATATAGATACCAGGCAGAGTACAACAAGTTATGTATTTACTATTGGTGGGACAAGAGTGAGTTGGATTTATTGGTTACAAAAGGTGAATGCTTTATCCACTACAGAGGCAAAGTATGTTGCTACTACAAAGGCGGCCAAGGAGATGATATGGCTTCAATTATTCATGGAAGAATATGGACATCCACAGGTGGATAACTATCTATATTTAGATAGTTAGAGTGTTATTCATCTTGCAAAGAATTCTGCTTTGCACTCAAAGACAAAGCACATACAGTTGCGGTATCATTTCATTCATTCAGTTTTGGATGATGGGCAGTTAAAGCTGGAAAAGATACATACAGATGATAATCCAGTGGATATGTTTACAAAGGTTGTGACAAGGGAGAAGCTGAATTCTTGTTCATCTTTGGTTGGTCTTCTAGATTGAATAGACTGACAGAACAATAGATTCTAGGAAGGTTGGATCCAGTGGGAGCTTCACAGGGTAGCGGTTTAGCTACATGATCAATCTCCAAGTGGGAGAATTATTGGTTTATGTGGAGTCTGATCAGTCCCCAAGTGGGAGATTGTTATATTGTGGTGACTAATCAAGAAAGTATTATCCATGAAAGTGTTTTACACTTGAAAAAATTTGGGCCTTAATTTATAGGCTGACATGTTGTAACCCTAAAGTGGCATAAAGATTGTATAAATTGGTTTAGGGTTAGGGTTTTACAGTATGTAATGGTTTTTTCTTCTTACGGTGGTATTGAGCTGTAAGGGATTGCGTATTACGATCAAATTGTAATCACTAGATAATAGAAAGATTGGACTTGCCATTTGGTGGACGTAGCCTAGGGATTGGGTAAACCATGTTAAATCTTTGTGTATTGTGTTCACTTCTATTATGTCTTATATTTTCTGATATTGGTTATATATTTCTGCAATTAATTGTTAGATTTATGTCTAGTTAATCCTAACACACATGACCCTTCTTATTAGAATAATTCTCAAGCCAGAGCGACCATACCCACTACTAGAGCTTTACCAAGTAATCCCCATTTCCCCTTTTTATCCCAAGAAGTATAACTGCCCTAGAATCTTCTAGAAGGTGTCAACTCCCCAATTTGTAGCCGATCTCTTTTCTCTCCTTTCTCACTTAAAAATATGCCCAAAATGGGTTTTGACATTCATCAAAATGTTTATGTTTTTTAAATTTTCCTCCCTAAAGTAGTGCAACTTTCAAAGGCCATAAATTTTGATCCAGGAACCAAATGGAACCCCATTTTTAAAAAAACTGGAGATCTCAAAGAGATGTACATCATGCTTTTTTCTCGATTGTGAAATGATCAAATGTTGTCAATGTCCCATTTGATTGTTTAAGTGTCTAGAATTCAAGTTGAATATTTTATAGCATTTCCAAACCCGAAAAATATTAATACTCTCAAACTATATAGGATATTGACATGATTAGTTTTCACTACTCTTTGACTAGTTTTTAAGTTCCAATATGCACATATGAGAACATACTAAAAATAGTAAACTTTCCAAAAATAACAACCCTACCAAAAATATCCCTTATTGAAAAACTAAACAATATTTTTGAGTGATGCAAGATTGCTCTTACACCCTAGATGTTCATGCATCAAACATATGTCACTCGTCATCTTCTACCCTATGATATTTTGAGCATTAAAATTTCTCCTTTAGTATGGCAACCACTTTTTTGGCACTTGCAAGTTGATTTATTTTGTCGATAGTGCCGCTAATATTCAGTAAGTGCAACATCAACCTCCTTTTGATTCTTCTTGATATGCAATCTATGCAGTTTTCTAGTCAGTTGGTTGATTATATCTTCCTTCATGTTTGAAAAAAAATTAATGAGTTCCACACAAGAAACACTATTCGAAGACTTAGAAGTAGGTAGTAGTCTATTGCACCTATTCTTCTTTAACATTGATCTTGAATAATTCTTGGTTAGCTTACATATATATCTTCAAAGTGAATTGAAATATCTCATTATAATCTTCTAGAGTTTCATCTTCCTTTTGAATCATTTTAAAGATGTCTTATTTCCTCATATCCCCACCTCTACAATAGTCCTAATATTTTTGTAGGAATTTTTGCTTCATTATTGCCCAACTAGAAATGACATTTATTCTAAGGCCCATAAACCATCTCAAAGGAGCATCCTTCAAGGTATTTGGAAAGGGTGTAAGTTTGTGGGAATCAATGATTTAGTCTTAGCTTTGACACATAACATCAAATCCATATAGGAAAGTATTAGGGTTTTCTTTAACTAAGCATAAAACTTAGGCAAAGCTAATGAAGGTATATATTTAAGAGAAATAACTCTTTCTTGGTTTGATATAGGGAACTCAAAGGTGATAGGGAATTGTATATTCTCCACCTCCTCATCAACCACATTGGTTTCCTTATTTAAATTCTTAGAACTATCTAGAGTGTATGCTTGATCAAAGTTCTTAAAAGGGCCCCATTCTCTTAGTTTTGTGTCTCTATTCTCTCATTCTCTTATAAGCTAAAAATGATTGTTGGTGTAATAAATGTATCCAACATTTTGTCAAGTGTCTAGTAGAGGGAAGAAATTTTCCTTGTGCATATCTCTACCACCACATGTCGTATATATTGCAAGATAATAAGTTATCTTCTAGCACTTTCTAGTGGATTATTTTCAAACAAAAATTAATCTGAAGGGATTATAAAACTTGAAAACAAGACAATTATTCTATGGAAGCAGATAACAAGAAAATAAAATTTGTGTTATAAATCCTAAGCCTTAGCACCATCCCCAACAACAGTGCCAAAAATGACTGGTCTCCATTATAAGTAATTGGTTGGTGTAGACACTATTACCCATTTTTATTTCCCAGCTCAATCAAGTGGAACTAGTTATGTTTTATAGTTTTAAGCGTGCATGTATTTTATTAATAAGTATTTTGACAAGAGAAAAATGACATATAAGAATCAAAGATAGATGCAATTGTTTACAGTAAATAATAACCATACAATATTGCATGTTTTAAAAGGGCATTTTCATTATTCATGAATATCCACATAAAATGTAGTCCCACAAAAGTCATGGGAATTAATACTATAGGGAATTATGAAGGAAATGATTCATATAAAAAATAAACATAAATAAAGACAAGGTATCCATCATTGCCTCATGATGACGAACCCCCTAGTTGAGCAACTTCATCTTCAAATCCTTCGTAGAGGTCACCCCATTGCTCCAAAGTACCTACAAGGAGATAGAGAAACTTGTGTTAAATTTTAGGATAAAAATCCTTGCATATACATCATCATTACATGTATAATTTACTCTTATAATACATTATATCAGATTGCAAGTGTTGTACTAATCAAAAAGGAAAGCAAGGAACAAATATGAAATTTATGGTTTTGTTTAATGAGTTTGTTCAATATACAAACATAGGTAAAAAAAATGGTTACTAATTGCTTCATTTAATATTTCAACATGTGGGGTGAAATGGGCTCCTACAAGGGTAGATCCTAGCATGCTATCGAACAACATAATCATGCTACACGATGAGAACTTACAGCTACAAGAGAGCTTATGATGTGATGCTACAGAAAAATAGTGATACCAAAAGCTATTATAGACACCTAAATATGATTACACAGATTCGTAATCTAATTTAGTTTCCTCCTAGGGCATTATTGACTAAATATTTAATATTTAATTAATTTATGTCATCCCACTAATTAATTAACTAGCTAATTAATTTAATTAATTAACTATAGTCTAAATTAATTATCTAATGGCAACCCATAGCCAGATAATTAATTAAATCTCCCCTTTTCTTCTATTAATTTAAATGAATATAATTAGCCCATTTAAATTAATTCCCAATTTTCCCTTTTGATTAAATAAAACCTATTTAATCAATTTGAGCACATGGCTCCCAACTTTAACCCCTAACTTAACCTATCTCAACCACCTAAACCATAGTTCTAACTCTACCTAACCCCTTCACACATAATAACCTCTCTTAATTAAGTAAATATCATTACTTACTTAATTTATCTCTCCACTCATTCTCTCTCCTCCCATCACATCCTCCTAATTATCCCACTTTCCCTCTAATCCAAACCTAAATTACCCCTTAAGCATTTGCACAATCGTAATCCATAGATTAAGAATCCTAAGCCAATCCTCAAGTCAAACTCATGTCACTTCCTCTTAACTCCCAACTCCCTCTCCACTTGTCAGGCTTAAATTCCCTTAACCCCCAACCACATTCTTACACCTTTGTCCCCCACTTGCAAATCTTGAGCCTCACAAAGCATTTAATGCTAAAGTTGACCTCTTTTACAAACCCATGTATCCCTCATGTGGCTCCTATGTGGATGTCACATAGGTGCCACCTCATCCAAGCCCTTCTCTTCCCTCCAAAAATATATAAATAGAGGTTTTCTCCTCTTGCATTTCATTTCTCATTTATGCATTGTTATCATGTTATTTTAGCTCTAGAATCTCATAGTTTTCTTTCATGTTCTTAGTTCTTTTGTTAATCCATTTAGATATCATATACTAGGGTAACTTGGTAAATGAATCTTGTTTGCATCTTGTATACTATCTTAGTTTATCATTTGCATTTGCATTTCATCTTTATGGAAACTTTGAGACTAGCTTCTTCATGCTAGTTCTTGAGCTATTTCATTATCCATTAGCTTTGCATTCTAGTTTTCTATCCACAATCAAACAAGCATTATCATTTGGGGATTTTCTATTTGTGTTTTTGAGAGAGAACACATCCACATTTACTTTTATAAGCAAATCAAACAAGTCTAAATAGGGTGCAAAAACTTGTTTTATACTTAATCTAATGTTATGTTGGATTTCTTTGTTGTTTTCTTGATCTTTACATGATTAGAATTGATTCTATGTGCTAATCCACTAATATTGCATGTTTAAGCTTTCTCCCAATAGGTTTTAGGCATTAAGAATTCCTCATACACATTCTAGCATGCCCGGTGGGACCCATGTCCCTAAAACTTATCAAAATTTCCTCCATTATTCTCAAAAACATGTTCAGTTCATAGACATGTGTCTCCGCTTCTACAGAGGCGGCTCTGACAGAAAGATGTCTCTGCCTGTACATGGGTGGCTCTACCTGCAAATAGAGACACTATCATGAAAACATCTATAACTTTCACATACAAGCTTCAATTTTGATGATTTTAAAAGTGTTAGAAATCTGACTCAAAGCCCTTTTAAGATTTGTAAGCTATTAATTCATATTCCACTTCAAAACTTTTGTGCACATGATCAAATTTAGTCTTTTATTTTCAATTTCAATTTCAAAAGCTCGTATCTTATGCTAATGAAATAATTTTTTCTAGTGAGTTCTTTGTGTAGATCACCTTTATCACTTGTCAAATATTTGTAAAAGCTCAAACTACTAATAGTTAGACTTGCAAGATATTTCTCGAAGAGTTTGAAAAACACTAGACTACTCACTTTGTGTCTTGCAGGCTGCCTAGGGGATACAAACAAACATTGTGTTTTCCTTAACTTTTTCTTAGGAACCTTAAGAAGGGTTCACTTGTAGTGTTTTATTAAGTGATAGAGGAGTATGCTCTTGTCTTTTATGAGAAAATAAAAAACCTAGACTCATTTGATATTTCACTTAGAAATTAATCTTGGGAACGAACAATCTCATAGATGTGTTTGGGAAAACAACATTGGATAGGAGAGTATGCTCTTTTCTCCTTGTGGGAAAATCGGAAATGCAGACTCCTTTCATTGCCAATCCATGTTTTTAAATTAATCTTTTAGTTGGCCCTACTAGTTGAGGGAAAAATCTCCCAAGAAGGACCCACGTGAGAACAAGGTGTAAGCCCCACTACTCCAACTCACGTTAAAAAATTTACTCTTTGGGGCCAAAGCCTCGAGAGTCAAATATCATTTGAGATTATACTTGGCTCACGCATAACACAAATTAGGGCCACGAGGTCCCAGTCACGTTCATGTGAATTCTTGTGCCAAGGTACTTTGTGGAGCTATACGCCTCAATCACGCTTGCACAGACACAAAGGACATATTCGAACGTAGAGCCATACTAAGAATTGTTACAGTAGAGGCCTACCTGATTCACCTTCAAAAGTTTGATAATGTTTTTACAAGGAGGATAGTAACCTCCCCAAGATCACTCACACATCCGTGCCACCTTGAGTGTTTGGAGTCGGATAATATGACATCATGACTGGAGCCATTGGGTGCTTGGTGACGGTCGTATTCTAATTAGCTCTTGTGTGTATACCTACGTTTGTGGGAAAATATTTTCAAGCTAAGACAATTTCCTTAGGTAGGCATGTGCTTGATTGCTCTCAAAAAATTGGTGACTTGAACATACACAAACTTCATATTCATCAAAATCGTCACACTTGCATGTATCCCTCAAGGTTTTTTTGTCCCTTGTTGGATTGTTTTCAAACACATAAATGTTCCTATTTGAATCAAGGTATACTTAGCGTAGTCAATGCCTTTGATGTTTGATTAAAACTTGTTCTTTCCATTGAACACATACGACTAAGAATTCATCAACAATGATCCTCAAAGACTTGTTCAAATATCCTCATTTTGAAGACTTCAAACCCACACTCGTAACCATACAAATATTCATTCTTGGTACATGTCAGATTCAGGAAAACACAAGAAAGTCAAGACTCAATTACCTCCAGTATATAGAGAACAAAAGACCGCCACTCGCGAAGCTAAGAAATACTAACACATCGTCGATTCCATCAAGAAAGAGATCCACACATGCGAGGAATACGACAAAATAATCTACAATAACAAGCTTGTAATTTTTATGACAAAGTATCATTTGAACTACACCTTTGTCAACTTCGAGCAATGTGACTAGCTGGCACATCACAATATCTCAATTTTCTCCTCTTCTTTCTCCATTATCTTGTGTCTTAGGAACATCATCTTAGTCTCTAGCTCTGCAAAACCAAGGTGAGTACACCTAATCCAGCTCAACATATAACTCTTTACAACTCTGTATTTTAAACAACATATAATGGTAAGAAAGTACTAAATTTTAACCACTCATTCATTGACTCTCCATTACCATGAAGGACACAGAACCAACAACCACAAAAACACAAAAGAACTTGGAAATGGTTTTGATTAAACTTTTGCAGAGTATAGACAAATCAATAAAACATGTATCAATAGAGAATGTACTAATTTATGATCAGTGCTTTATCCATTGGGCAATATTTCTAGTTCAGGAGCAGAATATAAAAACCAAATTTTGTTAAGGACTCAAAACCATAAACACAAATAATCTCATACCAAACACTACTTATAAGATCCTTGTGCAACACCAAATGAACTTATGTTTTATCCAGAGCAGTTTTAATTTGATCCTAGATCAAAGCTAAGGACTAACAACATATACATAGATAAATCTTATGCAATGAATCAGAAAATCCACAACTCAAGAAGTGAGCACAAAGGAGAGACTTGAATATGAAATATTGTATTAAGTATGAAGAATCATGCTTCTATATCAATTTGTTTCAAAATACATACCACTTCAATAAAATGAAAAAGACATAAAACTTTCTATTCTATTTTGATACAGTCTAAAGAATCTGCTATATTCCTGACTGAAAACATATATATAACATGCAAGGTCTCATTAATCTTTCTTAGTTTTTCTAGCCCTTTCAAAATGATCTTGGGAATCCTCTTATAAGAGAAGGATTGCAACAAGCTTTGGATAATTTTAGGGAAAAAGACTAACAACTAGGTCGTTCAAGATATTAAATGCATTGACTCGCTTCAACTACCCTGCCTTCATCGAGAAGTAAACTTTTTCTTCAATCCATGTTGCACAATCTGATTTGTAGCCGCCAGTGATTTTAAAATCTTAAAGAACATTTCCTAAAAAAGGAATATGGAATGTCTTTGTTTGTCTCAACTCATCAGGGAATGTATGTCTTCTAAGGAAATCTAATCCTCCAACCACCAGACTTGGGAATAGATCCACCATTAAAGCATAAAAGACAGAGAGCCATCTACGGGTTTTAAAATATCTTCAAATCTAATCAGAAACCCTAAAATACCATTTATATCATAAATGTTCCCTGAAAATATTCCAAGCAATCAGATTTTAATCTTGGTAGCATTCCCTAGTTGCATTTATACAACCTAGAAGAGCAGATCATAAATTTACTCTTCTGTTGCATAAGACACAGAACCACCACTTCAAAACACTAGGAAAACATTTAAAAATTCAAATATCAGATGCAACTGCTACACCTAGAACAGAAAACTCCATCGATGGCCAAGATAAAACCCTTTATTAGCTTTTAAAATGTGGTCTTCGATCCTCTTTTAAACACCCATGAGCCAAGATCAAATCTAGACACATGTTAAAAAGGCATGATGCCTTGAATAATATCTATCATTCAACTTTCCTTTGAGGCAACGTGCCAACCGCATGATTAAAACAAATATGCCTTAACTTTATGTCTTTCCAAAGTCTCAGACCCATGATCTGAGAAAGCCATGTGGCGAACAGGCATGATACCTTGATGACTATTATCCTTGCATCTTCGCTTTAAGGCATGGCGACAACTGTAGGATCAAAATAGATATGACCTACCTTTAACTTCACCTTTAACCGTAGTCTGGCATTGCCATGGACATGTGTCTCATAGGCATGATGCCTTGATAAAATAACCTCCATGCATCTCTACATTAAGGGAACACACCAACCATTTAATGGAATTTGATCTGACGAACTACAACCTCACTAGGCATTTGATCTCAATACAACACCTATCAACACGACACAATCGCGTGATGAATAATCATCGTGCAAATTTTTTTTAAGGGATAGTGCCCATCGTTAGATTGAAAATGAACCACCCAATTCTTTATGTCCCTTAGCCTGACCACTTTCCACGTGTCACACAAGCATGATGTCATGAAATATATCTTCCCCACAGCTTGATCTTTGCGGGATCACACCCACCATTGATAAAATCTGATTCCAAGGTGCTCCATAACTGTTGCTAGCTTTGAAAGAAAAGGGCCTGCCATCATCTGGAAACAAACACTTGGAAACCTATCGTGAAGCCTTGAAGGATAAAGTGGCTGCATCTTTTGATCGCAGGATCACGCCCGCTGTTAGATAAAAAAGAACTTGCTCGACGCCTGAGAGAATTACAAGGCCACGGTGACTTTAGGACTTTAGGAAAAATTAAAGTAAACCCTGCTAGGACTTAGGAAATATTAGATGGCCCTACTGATGATGACTTAAAGCACATGGGTAAAGTCACTTAAGTGACTTGAAAAAAAGGTAACATTATTTTATAATATACTCAGGGGTTTAGGGGTTAAGAACCTTTTTTCCAAGATAGACCAAGGGTTTAAGAACCAAAGACACAAAGGACTTAAAACCAGACTCAAACACTTTGAAAAAACTTAGAACCATGGAAAAAAACTACCCTACAGCAGACATAAAACAACAGAAAGGAAAACTATGCTACAAAAAATGGAAAACAATAGAAAGGAACACCAAAACTTATTTACAACTGACTATTCATGGATGTTGAGAACTTCAAGAGAAGTAGAATTTTAGGAACTATCCATGAACTGGCAATTCCAAAATATTTCTAGTTAAATCTTTTAAAATGTAAGAATAAAAACCCCACTTACTGTCAATGATATATGTTCCTAACTAGATAGGATTGAACTTATTGTGTTTTCCTTTATCCTCTAATCTGGAATTCCACATTAAGACCAAATCGTCAGTCTCAAAATTTCTCACTATGGTTATTCTGTCATACAAATTCTTACATTGAAGCTGCAATCTGACATTTTGATCATGTGCTTCCCTTCTTGATTCATACAACTGTATCAAGTCATCCAATCTGATTCTCATTTCATCATCCAATTCCTCATCATAACTTTGGACAAACTTGTACATCTGCAACAGGTTATTTTGTGGAAACCTAGCATGTATACCATATACTAGGTCAAAAGGAGCACAACCTATAGCCTTTTTCAAAGTCACTCTATCAACCCACAGTGCATGTTGCAAATTTGAATCCCAGGCCCTTTTGTTCTTATCCAACACTCTTTTCAAAATCTTTATCAGGCTCTTATTACTGGATTCATCTTGACCATTCCCCTATGGGTGATATGGGGAAGAATAAGAAACTTGGATCCCATACTACTGGAAAAAAACACTAAATTTTTTAGATCTAAAACACATTGCATTATCTACCACAATAGTTTTTGGACAACCAAACCTAGTGAGGATATTCTGCAGATAAAGTCAGTCACAACTTTACTAGTGGCTCTTTTGGTGGGAATTGCTTCAACCCACTTGGTAAAAAAAGAAGTTGCCACCATAATCCATGAATGACCCCCACTAAACTTGTTAGGAATATCTCCAATGAAATACATTCCCCATTTTTTAAAAGGTGCCTCAACTGTGATAGGCCTCAAAGGTAAACTTCCACTAAATTTGAGCTTACCAACAAATCTTTAGCAAGCATTACATTTCTTGAAAAATTAGCGAGCATCCTTAAAAATGGTAGGCCACCAACAACCAGATCTTAAAATCTTATGTGCAGTGGTCTTAGCCATGAAATGGCCTCCACACACACCATTGTGCATTTGTTCCAACAAGTCCTTGGACTTGTTCTAGTCTACACACTTGAGAAAAACTCCTTCATTACTTCTCCACCATAGTTTGCCTTCAAAAATAGCATACTTAAGAGCATACAACTTAATTGTTCACTTATTATTGTCATCCATCTCAAGAGATAACATCATTTTATGCAAGTATCCAATAATCTCCTTGTACCATTCACAACAATCCATATCACAGATATAAGGCCTTCGTTCTTCTTCTAGCATGTTTACATGATTAGCATCTAAATTGCTCTGAGCCATAAGTTTTGCAAGTCCTAGGCCTCTAACCAAATTTGTGATCTAAATTTCAATGTTAAATTATTGGATCCTATTTATCCATCTACATATTTTTCCCAAAACCTCCTGTTGTACCAGAATATCCTTTACAACAACACTAGGCACAAAAGAAACAATGGTCACTCCTACCAAGTAACATCTAAAAGCTTTAACAGCCTTGACCAAAGCATATGCCTATTTTCCATTATATCATACTTCAATAATGCTACTTGTAATAATTTTCTAAAAAAGGAAATGGGTTGTTCAAAGCCCTCTGAATTCTTTTGTAACAATACTGCAACAATAATATTGTATGAAGCAAAGGAGAAAATCTACAAAGGCTTACTATAATTAGGTGTCCTTACAATAGGAGCATCTTTGATAGCTTATTTAATACATGGGAAGGCCTTAGATTCTTCTTCATTCCATTCCACCTTAGCTCCTTTCTTCATCATTTTGGAGATAGGGGTACTAATTTCTGTAAAATTTGTAATAAATCTTCTTAAGAAATTTACTTGTCCAAAGAAAGACTGAATGCCTCTAACATTCTTGGGCTGAGGGACTTTATCAATAGAAACAACCCTTTTAGGGTCAATCCTTACTCTGTCTTTAGACACAATATGTTCTAGGAGCTTGCCCTCTGTAACCCCAAAAACACACTTCTTTGGGTTAAAATAAACCCCATAATCCAAAGCCTTCACAAAAATCTTCTCAAGATGACCACAATGTTGATATTCCTTTGCTAAATAGGTTGTAAGATCATCTTGATATACTACTAAAAACTTATTAATGAATTATTCAAAGGCCACATCCATGGCTCTCGAAAAATTTGCCCCAACATTTGTCAAGCCAAAAGGCATTCTAACATATAAATAGGTACCCCAAGGTGTAGTAAATGTAGTCTTGAATTGTTTAGATTCCTTAACCATGACCTGCTTATATCCTGAAAAATCCATCCAACATTGACATTAGCTCAGATCCAGTGACTCTCTGTAACATGGCTTCCATATTGGGCAAGCCATATTTATCCTTTAATGAATTGATGTTCAAATTTATAAAATCTACGCAGAGTCTGATATCTCCATTCTTTTTTCTTACTGGAACCAAGTTTGACACCCATGTAGAATGTCTGATAGGTTTTATAATTTTAGCATCTCTCATCTTTTTTAATTCTTCCTGCATTTTTGGTGCCAATGTGGGATTAATAGGTATCAACTTCTATTTGAAAGGCTTTATTACTTCCTTCAAAGGAATCTCATGTTGAAAAAGATCTTCTATATAAGCTTGCAGATCATCATAAGACCATACAAAAACATGCTTATACTGTCTGAGATCAACTAACAATTTTTAAAGTTTAGGAGACAACTTCTTACCAATATATACCTTTTTAGGAGCTTCAACTATCCCCAAGTTTACCTCCTCCAAGTCTTTTGGTTTGTTTATAGTCCTTTCAGATAAGGGCTTGTCCTTATTATCAAATGCTTTGTCAAGAACAACTAATCCCTTTGGAACTCTATTTGATTTCAGTTGTAGGACTTCCTTACCAATAATAGTATTCTTACCATCCAAGGTCTCCATACATCCACTGAAGTCCATATCCTTGTTTCCAAAGATTGCTTCACAATATAAGAATCTCAGGATATCTAAATCATCTTCAAAGACCTGCCAACTTTTAACATTTTTTGGTATGAAAGGCCTAGATTGAAACTCTATTTTGGAGATTCCTGCAAATGTGATATCTTTTGGCCTGAAGGAAATATTGGCCAGCAAGTCTGCCATTTTTCTAACTTCTATCCATCCAGTCAATACCAAATGCATCAAAATTTTCCAACTCATCCCTAACAACATTTCTATATTGCTTTAGTCTTTGGTTCTTTGAAGCATACTTGGATCTTATTTGAGATGTTACTAATTCAGAGTCTCCAATTACTCTCAGATTTCTTATTTGATTTCTTGAGGCTAACCTTAATCCTATTAACAAAGCTTCATACTCTACAATATTATTTTTACATGTAAAAAACAAAGTAAATGATAATTTGAAGGTCGTACCACTAGAGCTATCAACAAAAATCCTTCACCAACTCCCTCTTTCAAGCTTGCACCATCAAAATACATAGCCCATAACTCATGTTGGTCTGCAATATTATCCTTTTCCTTAGATATAATCATATGTTGACCCTCTCCTTCAACATTCCTATCTTACACATGAAAAGACCCAATATCAGTGTCCAAGAAATAATTCATACTATCATCTTCATTTTCCTCAATCATGTGAGGAGTCCTAACTTCCTGTGACACTTTAACATTTTCACTTGAAATATTGAAATTAACAAAGGATAAATCACACTGAATACATCCTCCTATTGATGCACTCTATTTTCTAGATAACAACATTCCATATTTGGGAGGAATATGAACCACTAGGACACTCATTGTCAACATTTTGTCAGGATCAACAACCAACCTATAAGACAAAATCTTAATAGTACCAATGATGTATTTATCTAGAATCCATTGCTTGACATCTTCTGTGAGGAGTATCAACCTACAATCCCATTGAATTCATTACCTCTGCAGGCATAACAGTGTTAGATGCTCCTAAATCTATCATGTAATTTTTTAGCATCTTAATATTGATAACCAAAGTTAAGAAAAAGGGATCCACAATTCCCAAGGGAGTATTTACATGATTTGTATTCAAATAAATCTGAGGTATCTTTGAAATCATTTATTATGACTCTTTCCCCTTACTTTCAGACTTATCTTCTATATTCCCCATTTTATCTTTTCCTTATGGCTTATGAATCCTTGTGGAAGAAATGCTATTTACCCATGTCAAATTATTTTCTTTATGGTCCTCAATCCTCATCATTTCTAATAGTGGAACCTTGATAGTGATCTATGATAACAATTTCCCCAATTTCATCATTTCTTGTTTCATAATAACAATATTTCCATCCTCAACTTGAATGGACAAGCTTGGTTGATTTCTTTTATTATCCTTTTGAAGAGGGGAAACATTTATCTTTGGCATCTTTGATTTTACTTTAAATACAATACTTGGAATATTAAACTTATCTTCATTCCTAACCTTTATTCTTTTGACACCCTCAACAAGTTTTCCCTTTTCTTGAGTCTGCTTAGTGTCTGCTTTGGTTTCCTTAATGAAAATACTAGCTAGTTTTCCATCTTCATTACCAACTATTATATTTATCAAATTATAATTACTCTTGTCTAGAGTAACCATGTATGTGGTGATTTTTTCTATCTCTCTATCAGAAGGTCTTCCTAATACAATAGGTTCTTTACTCCTTTGATCATTACACCTTATGTCATCAATTTCTTCTTCTTCTTCATCAAATGGAACCATATCTTGGCTTTCGGTTTCATCATCAGAATCTTCTTCACCCCTCAAGTGTGAAAAATTCATGGCACAACTAGTATCATCATACAAATCATCTTCCTCCTCTCCTTGATCCTCATTTTCATATACGTTCGAGGCAACATCACAATAATCAGGATTGTATGGGGATTGACAAGCTTCAGACCAATAACCATTATCACACACATTAATAGAATTTATTTGTAGAGGATCAAGATTATTATCATCATGATTTTATTTCCTTTGTGGGATAATAGGTTTCCCATCCTTCCATTGGGTGGTATATGAGTAATTTTGCATTCTTGGTTGATGATTAAAATTGCTAGTGAATGGCCTATCATTTCTTGGAGCCCTATTATTCCTATTTTCTCTAAGCTTTCAATCCTGTAGGGAATTTACAAGATGCTTCATAGTATCCTCCTCTTTAGGCTTCACATTATAAGGCATGTCTGATTCTTTCCTAGTAGGTTTCCATTCTTCCCTTCTACCCAATTTCCCTGATACTTTTCTATTAGTCTCAATGTTAACAACTGTCTTATAAGCTGCTCTGATGTTTCTAGGATTTTTATCTCTAAAAAGATATGCCATTTTAGAATCAAAAGCAATTAGATAGGTGGAAAGACATAAATTATCATCAAGCCTCATTACTTGTAAAAGCATATGCATGGCTCTTTGGAATCTTATATTAAACTCAACCACATCCTCATTTGGATTCTTCTTGATATTATTGAACTTATTCAACATGAACCCCTCATTTGTCTTGTCACCATATTTCTCCTTAAAGAAATCTTTTAGTTCATCCACAAATCCCACTAAATCATGAGGTAACACCTTAAACCAATCCCTAGCATCCTCAACTAGAGACAGAACAAAAATCTTCATAATTACATCCTCATGTACAATCTCATAATCATCCATCATGTCAATAAACCTCTTTAAATTTTCCTCACATGTGATGACATTATTTCCAGAAAATTTAGGAAGTTTATCCCTAATTTCATTTGGAAATGCATTGGGATAACCAGGACTACCATGAAAAGAGAATTGTTTGTACCTTTCTGCATGAACTGGTCTCCTTTGAAATATATCATTAGTCTAGGAGGTAGATGCTAAATGGCATTTGATGTTGCAACAATCTTAGCATCAACATGATAAGGTCTATAAGACTGCCTGATAAAATCAATCCTTTTATTCATATCTAAATTATCATCCTCCAATCTTGCTAATTCAAGTTCTTTGGCCAAGATCTCCTTCTCCCTTTTAGCCCTCTCCAGTCCAATGTCCAATTTAGAAACTGTTAGAATTCAAAGAATTCATAAGCCAAGATCATATGCATGCAAAAAAACCTATTACACAAGCAAAGCTTGGAGACAAAAAAGTTCTGAAAGACAAAATATTCATTCAGAGAGAATAAAAAATATAAAGAGATCAAACCTTATGAAGGTGATCGATACCCTAAAAGGAAAAAATATAGGTTTCACATTAATAATTAATAAAAGAATTAATTATTAATGCACCTAAGAGAAAGATTAAGCACTAAAGAGTAATGACAACTTAACTAATTATATCAACACAATTTAATCAATAAGTCTAAAGGGAAATTATTCAAACACCCCCCCTTAAGCAAAGCTCGGGAGGTAAGCTAACCTAGGATAGCTATGAAAGAAGGAAATGGGTCCGGACAACAAGGCCTTATCAGGTACCCAAGTACAAAAATAAATCTTTGTAAAGAGGAAAAAAAAGAGAAAACCCAGTGGGAAAAACCCCTCTCCAAAAAGAGATGAAGCCTAGTGAAGGATTGAATAAGTCTCCAAACTAGATGATGTCCCAGAAAATAGGAACAAAGAAAGAACATGTAGAACACCTCTGAAGCATGAAGCTGGAAAGACTGTCAAAAAATAACTGTCAGAATCTCCACTGTAATAGAACATGATTAGGTAGAGAAGACTATAAACAAATCCTGAAGAGCTTATCAATCAAACCAAGGAAGCATTAGAACCAACAGAAGATACCCCCATAATGTTGAGTAGGGAGAGGTGTGACAGGTACACTGAAACATACTGCCAATAAACATGGCATGATGAAGAATGTACAAGAAAAAATAAAGGATGGTTTCATGGAAGGAACACTCACTTAACACACATAATGAGGATAATTTCATGGAAGAAACACTCACTTGACAAAGGTAGATGAAAAAAAAGGAAAACATCAAACCCCCATGGCACTTTATAATATAGTGCGAGTACAATAGAATCCCAAGCATGCATCAGATAGCACTTTATCTTAGTGCGTTTGCAAAAAATGCTACAGAAAAAGATGTATACAATATGAAAAAGAGGAAATGATCCCATGACTTGAAACATCTAAGATATCCACCAAAATGCCATAAAGCAAAAAACTGAATACATAGATACATGGAGCAGAATCTGGGTGTGAGACCCATAGAAGAAGAAAGAGAATGGAAGCAGCTTTCTTACGCCATGTGGAAGTCAGAAAAAGGAGTCAGGAGGAGCAAGATATAGTGACCGGAGCGTAAAATGGAATTCTTACTTTGAATGGAAAAAAAACCCTACAAGATGGAAAAATTAGATAACCAAACTAGAAAAACCAAATCGGCCTCGGAACCAGTTTTTCGTCGATATCTCATTTGGAAAAAAACACCTCCATTTGCTCAAGTTATGAGAAAAAAACCACCGGTAGGTTAAAAACCAAATGATCTGGAAGAACCTTAGCCAAAAATGGCGGAGCCTAGATAAACTGGCAAAAACCCTCCAAATATGGACTACCTCCAGAAGTCCCGCCAAAGTTGGCAGATTTTTTTTTTATTTTTAATAGAAAAATAATAATAAAAAAACAACCTTGAAACCCTCGGAGCTCCATAAAATTCAAAAACTCAGGAACGAGCAGCAGTAGCAAGGCTCTGATACCATGTTAGAATTCAAATAATTCATAAGCCAAGATCATCTGCATGCAAAAAAAACCTGTTATAAAAGCAAATCTTGGAGACAAAAAAGTTTTGAAAGAGAGAATCCAAAATATAAAGAGATCAAACCTTATGAAGGTGATCGAAACCCTAAAAGGAAAACCCTAAAGAGGAAAATCTAGGTTGCATAATAAAAATTAATAAAAGAATTAATTATTATATGCCTAAAGTTTAGCTTAAGTGAAATAGAGAATAATAAGTGACTTAATAATTAAATCAATATAATTTAATTAATAAGTGGAATCATTTTATTAATCTAACAGAAACTGGATCCACTGGAACCTTGTGACTCTTAGGTTCATTTATTTCAACTCCTTTCATCTTCTACTTTCCCTTATCCTTAGGGATTTCAGTATAAAAAAATTGTTGGATAACAAGTTTCTCTTCAACCCTCTTAGGTTCTTCAACATAATTTGTTGCTTGATGGTTCAACATTCACTTTCTCAATTGGTCAATTATGATTTTCTCTTGTCTTTTCTTATTTTTCTTCTCTTTGATTCTTTGTTTTCTAATGGACCACTACTCTTGGATGAATCTTTGATATTGAACAACTTCTTCAAAGGAACCCTTAGAGTCTGAGAGAGTGGTTTCAGATCCCTCTTCCTCTATCTCGTCAAGAGATCTGTAATCTCTAGATGCACCCAATCCTGAATCTGCAGCCTCTTCATAATATGATGTATTCCCTTCATGACTGTGTTGGATTGGATTCTCTATCCTAGTGTTCTCCTCTTGTCTCCTTTGAGATGGGTTATCTCTTTTTTTCTTTTCTTTCCTAGGTTGAGCATCCCTCGAAGTAGTTGGAATTCGACCTTCCAATTTATCTTCAGGATGTTCTTTCACCCAAAATTTGGTACTTCTATTACTCATATTGAGGAAGTGTGTATAAATAATAAGTATTACTCAGCACCACTGCAGAGATTTCTTCGAGTCACCACCCAAAACAAGTTGGGAAAATACAACACTAGCTTATATGAATACTTCAAAAGGTTTTACAAGACAAGGATAACAACAAGGAACTAGGTAATAGTAACTCTATGCTTTTCAAGGTAAACTCATGGCTTTATCTTTATACAAATTTAAAACCCCAGAGACTCCTCGAAAGGTTTAACGAGATTTTAGCATCTAGATCCCTAGTAGAGTCACCATTTTGTTGGTTTTTTAAAATGTTTATGCTTTGAAAGCTACCAATATACCTTGAGATGGATTTTAAGAGTGGTTAGCTCCAAATATGGGAAGATCTTTTAGGTAATTGGACAAACTATAGGGACAAGACACACAACCAACAACCATAATAACACAAAAGAACTTGGAAATGGTTTGATTAAACTTTTGCAGAGTATAGCCAAATCAATCAAACATGTATCAACAAAGAATATACTAATTTTTTATCAGTGCTTTATCCATTGGGAAACATTTCTAGTTTAGGAGCAGAATACAAAAACCAACTGTTGTCAAGAACTGAAAACCATAAACACAAATAATATCATACCAAATGAACTGCCTCACAATAGGTGCTCAGTAAACGTGCCTAAAGCCTCTCTTAGGAATAGTTCATTTAATCTAAGGATTACTTCTCCCACCATGAGGTGCATTTAGTTTGTCAACCCAGGGACGTATACTTGAAATGGTACGGCATTGTATGTGCACTATGTCCCTTAAAGATTCATTCTACCTATACTGCAGGAAGGTAAAATATATGAAAGGAATCTATGCTAGAGCTACAGGAAAGGAAACACACTTACTCCTTACTAAAATGAATTCTACAAATTGCAAACTCTACTTAAGCCTATTCTTTCAACTTAGAGCATTCACTATAACTATCCTTGCAAGTGCTGCAAGAACATTCATAAAGTACAATGCTGCAAGAAGAAACTGTAATCTTCTATCTAGAATGATGGGAATGTTGAAAGTAAACCTACTCTACTCTATTATAATCCACCTCCCAAGTGGGCCCCCTTGGTCAACTTCTGCTAATCTATTAACACAGAAGATAAACCAAAAGTGACTTCATTATATTTCAAGAACTGGTTACATAAGAATGATGCATAAAACTAGAAAATGAACTTGTGCAAGATACAACATTGTATTCCCAAAAATTTTGAACTTACAAACTAATAGTCCAATCCCTATAAATAGAGGATCGACACTTTATTATAAAATAGAAAAGGAAAGATCTGACTAAAATCACACCTGTACACACAAAAAGGTGCACTTCTATGAATCCTTACATGCAAGGAAACTCAAGAATGAGCCCTCACAAATCGATCCATAGCTCTCTATGCATGGAGTTGCAAGATTAGTAAAATTTGCTCTCAGCT
>MU223642.1:3344039-3356182 GCA_018584345.1 Thuja plicata
CAAATGAGCTTACATTTTATCTAGAGTAGTTTTAATTTCATCCTAGATCAAAGCTAAGGACTAACAACATATACATAGATAAATCTTATGCAATGAATTAGAAAATCCCAACTCAACAAGTGAGCACAAAGGAGAGACTTGAATTTGAAACACTGTATTAAGTATGGAGAATCCTTCTTCTATATCAATCTGTTTCAAAATACATACCACTTCAATAAAATGCAAAATTCATAAAAATGTATATTCTATCTCGATACAGTCTAAACAATCTTCTATATTCCTGACTGGAAACAGATATATAACATGCAAGGTCTCATTAATCTTTCTTAGTTTTTCCACCCCCTTCAAATGATCTTGGGAATCCTTTTATGAGAGAAGGATTACAATAAGCTTAAGATCATTTTAGGGCAAAAGACTAACAACTAGGTCATTCAAGATATTAAATGCATTAACTCACTTCAACTACCCTGCTTTCAACTAGAAGTACACTATGTCATCAATCCATGTTGCACAATCTGATATGTAGTTGCCAGTGATTTTAAAATCTTAAAGAACATTCCCTAAAAAGGAATATGAAATGTCTCTATTTGTCTCAACTCATCAGGGAATGTATGTCTTCAAAGAAAATCTAATCCTCCAACCACCAGACTTGGGAACAGATCCACCATTAAAGCATAAAAGATAAGAATCCGTCTAAGGGTTTTAAAATATCTGCAAATCTTATTAGAAACCCTAAATCACCATTCCTATCACAAATGGTCCCTACAAATATTCCAAGCAATCAGATTTTAATCTTGGCAGCATTCCCTAATTGCATTTATACAACCCAGAAGATTAGATCATAAATTTACTCTCTTGTTGCACAAGACACAAAACTACCGCTTCAAAACCATGGGAAATCATTTAAAAATTCAAATATCAGATGAAATGGCTATGCCTGGAGCTGAAAATTCCATCAAAGGCTGAGATCAAACCCTATATTAGCTTTTAAAATGTGGTCTTCGATCCTCTTTTAAACACTCGTGAGACAAGATCGGATCTGGACACACGTCAACAAGGCACAATGCCTTGAAGAATATCTATCATGAAACTTTCCTTTGAGACAACACGCCAACCGCATGATTAAAATAGATCTGCCTTACCTTTATGTCTTTCCAAAGTCATGGACCCATGATCTAAGAAATCCACATGGAAAACAAGTGCAATACCTTGATGAATATAATTCTTGCATCTTTGCTTTAAGGCATGATAACAACTATAGGATCAAAACAGATGCGATCTACCTTTAATTTCACCTTTAACCATAGTCTCACCTTGCCACAGACACATATCTCATAGGCATGATTCCTTGATAGAATAACCTTCATGCATCTCCACATTAAGGGAACACGCCAACCATTTGATGGAATTTGATCTGATAGACCACAACCTCACTAGGCATTTGATCTCAATAGGACACTTATCAACACGGAAAAATCTAGTGATGAATAATCATTGTGTAACTTTTGTTAAGGGATGGCACCCACCATTAGATAGAAATTGAACTACTCGATGCTTTACGTCCCTTAGCCCGGCCACTTTCCATGGGTCGCACAAGCACAATGCCCTGAAATATATATTCCCCGTAGCTTGATCTTTACAGGATCATACCCACTGTTGATGAAATATAATCTAACGATGCTCCATAACTGCCACTAGATTTTAAAGAAAAGGGCCCGCCATCATCTAGAAACAAACACCTAGAAAGCTATCGTGAAGCCTTGAAGGATAAAGCAGTTGCATCTTTTGATCGCGGAATCACGCCCGCCGGTAGATAAAAAAAGAATTTTCTCGATGCCTAGGAGAAATAAAAGGCCGCGATAACTTTAGGACTTTAGGAAAAATTAAAGTAAACCCCACTAGGACTTAGGAAATATTAGATGGCCCCACCGATGACAACTTAAAGCACATGGGTAAAGTCACTTAAGTGACTTGAAAAAAGGTAACATAGTTTTATAACATACTTAGGGGTTCAGGGTTTAAGAGCCCTTTTCCAAGATAGACTAAGGGTTTAAGAACTAGAGACACAAATGACTTAAAACCAAACTCAAACACTTTGAAAAATCTTGTAACCCTGGAAAACATATTGACAGTGCTAACAAGAACCAAGCACCAAGCAAACATGTATGGGTTGACCCAAATGAGACTCCCACCATAAGTTCCATGGAAGCATTCATGAGTCATCCTGGACATGCACACATGGTCAGTGTCATTATAGGACACAACAACCACACCATCCTGACCAACTTTCAGCACGAAGGAATCCAAGTGCCTCCTGGACTTCTACCACCACTAATCCCATGACCTATAATAATTCATGGTGAATATTTCCATCCTGTGGTAGAAGAAATTATTGAACCACTTCAAAGGGCATCCCAAGTTACATCTCTCATACCTCATTTACTCCAAACCATATCCACTCAACCCATCATGCACACCATGGCATAACCAACACCATTCTCCATCATGGGGTTGTTAACCTCTAATATTTTTCCACCTCCACCTTCACAACCTATCCAACCTTCACAAAGTGTCCAACCCATTGCTTCCCAATTTCACAACCTATGGCCATCACTCAACTAGTCAACACACAATCAACCATTTCTCAACCCATCAACACCCAGCCAATCATCTCGCAACCAAAAGTCATGCAAACTAAAAGCACCTCTATACTAGTATCCCTTCCAACCATGATACCTATATCACACTAGAAACAACCACAATTCACTACTGGAATGCCACCCATGGGGGCCTTTAACCAACCATTATTTCCACAAGGGCCCATGTTTCATGCTCAGTCAATTATACCCTCACAAAGTGTCCCTACACCGCTTGTGGAGTTACAACCAAATCCAACACTTTTGCACCAAGCCTCCCAAGTTGGCCAAGCCATGCAAGGTGCCTCATCATCCACTTGGAGCTATTCTCGGGATGCCCTGCGAGCACTTGGGATACCAATGTATTCAAATATAAAAAAACCTGCCACTTCCCAAGTGCAACAACCATTTTTCAACCCCTTCATTACCATGTAGCCCATTGTGCAACCCATTCAACAACAACAACCCACCTACACCAATTATTTGGTCATGCCTCCATCTGCAACATCGCAAACCATCCCACCTCCTCAACAACTAAGCATACCCTCTTGTATCAACTACCTCGCTCCTTCTACTAGGGGCATTCACCCACAACTCACACATCCCATACACAATAGTGTTGTCGTGCAACCATCTTATTAGGGTCTGACCTAGACTCACCAAACCTATCTGATACCCTAGCAAGCGCACCCCTTTTATCAAAAACCATCACAATCAAAATAGACTTTACCTTTGATCCCCCATAATACCTCTCTCATCCATAGTTTCCACCTTCGCAACCTGCTTATGTCATCAACCAATGCCCTTAAAACACACATCAATATCCCCCATAGAATCCCCCATACTCACCAGTTGTGTTTGACCCATATCAGGCGCTAAGCTCCAATACATTGCGGGAACCTACCCCACCACCTATCAATCAACCGAAACCAAGACCTTTAAATTTGATGAGGTGTTTCCTTATCCCTTCAATCGATCCATCATAGCCACACCCTTCCCCAAACATTTTGAGACTCAAAAATTTGACAAATACAGGGGAACGGGAGATCATGTCTACCATGTTAAAGATTTTTACATGGCATTCCAAGAGGTAGCATACAACGATAACTTTCTCATGCACCTCTTCCCAAAAATCCTGGAAGGGACAACTCTTGAGTGGTTCTACAAAATCCCCTACGGTACAATCACAACATTTGAAGAACTGTCTGAAATATTCGTGGCCCAGTATGCACATCACATTGAGAATGAACTATCTCTCCTAGACTTGTGTAGCTCCAAGAAAAAGGGAGGCAAAACCCTGGAAGATTACTTACAAAGGTGGCAATGCCTCACCATAACATTGTTGTACCAACCTTCTTAGAAACATTTGATAAAGATATTCATCGACAATCTCTATCTCAAACTGGCACACCATATCCATTTAAACTGTCTACAAACATACCAAAAAATTAGAGGAAAAGGAATGGACCTCAAAAAGGGTCTCATCAATGAAAGAACCATCAAGTTGTACAAAGAGACTCGCCACAAAAGACCCAACAATGATCGATCTTATTATTGGAACAAGAACAAGAATGTTATGACTGACAGTGTTACAGATACTAAACATGTTTAAGTCATTGTATCTGGTCCAAAAGCTCCTACGCCCACATATTATCAATATATATCATGTGCCAATAGGTCGCACCAACATATCCTCCTCGTGGGATAAATTATCAGCCAAACTACCAAACTCCTGTGAACCAAATGAATGCCATATCAGACCCACATGGAAAAACAAAACCTTGAGCCTAGAACGTACAAAAATTCATATTCACCCCTTCGGGTGAAGCCATAGATGTCATCTTCCACATAATGGCTAAGGCTAATCTGATTATATACTCACAAACATAACTGTTTGATGAATCAGAAACAAAACCTACGTGGTACAAAGAAAATGAATACTATGACTATCATCATGTCAAAGGACACACCACCATAAAGTGCATGAACTTGAAGCATTACATCCAAGACCTCATCAACCATGAAGAGATAATAGTAGATTGTCCCGCCCAACTGTCACCAAATACTAGCTACAAATCTATCAAAATGTGTTTCCTGAACACATTTCTGGTAAAGGATATGTGTGTGTGATTTTATGCACCTGCTAAGAAGGACACAACACTTCAATAGATCATTATATTAGTGAAAAATCATAAAAAGAAAGGGTTTCACATAAACCACTAAAACCAATATATTGCTTCCTATCTAGGAGGAGTTTGAAGAATGCAATAATCATGCCCTCAGATTATGTACAAATCAGTGAAATATACAACCTAGAATGAAAGATTTGAATGAAAACTAATCTAGTATGCTCAAGAAAAGTTCATTTTAAATCTAAAATGAAAGATTGTAACAATACAAATAAGAAATAAGCTAAAATGCAATATATAAGTCCCTAAAATATGAGCAACATAAGTTTGCTCTTTCAACTCTCCAAATATGGGCAGCATAAGGATGCTTTCAACTCTAAAAAGTAAGGCCATTTGTGCTCAAAATTCATCCAATTTATAGAAGAAATGGAGGAATAAGGGAAGGCTTGAGAAGTGAAAGCCATTAATGAGGATGTAAGACTCATTAGTGTGGAGTGTGGAAGAGAATGTGTAAGAGGCATAAATTCTTCATTTATGAAAGCAATTATGAGGCATGGGAGAGGGTTTAAGGTCAAGCTTGAGAACTTTGACTTTTAGGAGTGGGTTGAATTCCTAATCACAAAATTAGGAATGTGACATCATTAGGAAGTGGGTTAGGATGAAATTAAGATTGGAAGTAGGCTTAGTATGGGTGAAGGGGTTGGGATTAGTTTGAACCCAGGGTTAAGGTGGTTGAGGTAGGTTAAGTTATGGGGAATATTAATGAAATGATTTATATTTAATATATTCATTCAAAAATAGGGAAATTTATTATTTAAACTTTTGATTGCTTTTGATAATTAATTAGGACTATAGCCAATTAATTAGATTAATTTAGGCTAGGGGATAGGCTTTTTCAAGTGATGAGGTATAATAGGGATTTCATTTAATTTCTTTTTAAATTAATTACCTTAGCCATATTTTGATTTGAATTGATTTGAATTGAATTGATTTGGTTTGATTGGCTAAGGTGATTAATGAAATTTAGTGATTAAATCACTTAGGAGATTAAATCTTAGTTGAATGAATTATGCCAATCGATTGAAGAGTTGTTTTGAAATAATTGGGGGTATGATCACACTTAGGGAAAATAGGGTCTATGGTCAGAGAAGACCAAATTAAGGTGGTTACATTTGCCCATCTTTGTATTGATGTGCAAGCAGTACATTGATTCAAAGAAAGTTTTTTGACGTTAACTTCAAATAGTTTGAGAATTTTTCTCATGATAAAAAAAATGCCTGATGAGATCAGTCTTGCCCTTGATTGAATTAAACTGATAGAATTGACTTTGAACTTGATTGTCGTACAAAGGTTAATAAACAAAGATCTTAAAAGATACCAATTTTGAACTTGGTTGTCGTCTGAGAATTGATAATACCGACTTTGAACTTGATCAAACAAATGTCATTACAAAGCTTCCAGGAGCTTTAATAAGAATCTAAGAAAAGGTAGACATAAGATATCTAACTTGTGAGAACCGAAGCCTTCAATCCAATAGTTTCGACTTGGTCAAGGAACCATCATGCCTTTTAGTTTTTTGATAATGAAGTCATTTTATTGTTGTTTCAAGAAAGAATTTGATTAATGATAGTGTGATCATACCCCCTCGGGAATGAAATAGAAGGAAAGAATAAAATCCTTCTGTTGAAATGATGTATCACTTGCATGGAGGAGTTAGGTCAAGAAATAATGGATTAGAATAAGTGAAGGAATGAAGGTGTGTTAAGAGTAAACACACGGGTACCAAGTTAATTACACAAAAAATGTGAGTTTTGATTCTAATAAAATGACGTCTGACCAAGATTTTTGATGAATAATATGCAATGTGATGATATAGAACCCAAAAAAATGGAATTTCGAAACAGATGGAGCAAGTCTGCATTTTCAGGAGCTATTGCAAAAATTGTATTGTATTGTGTAAAATAATGTAGTTACCTTCAATTTTTTTCTTGATTGATAAAAAAGAGAACAAAAATGGAGTTTCAGTTGTCTAGGAGGAGTTTTGAAACTCCTAAATAGCTCAAAAAGTATAATATATATCTCAAAAATCACTTTTTAACTATTCATTTTCAATTTTGCCCTTAGTAATTTTTAGAGCTCTGCAGAGAAGATGGTGGTCCCGATCAAGAAGAATCATTTTGAGCTCAGCCGTTGACATCAGCGCCTGACCGACTATGCACCTCTAATAAGTACTCATAAATCTACCTTGTGAATTTTGCAAAATTATTTTTTATGCATTTTTGTAGAAGTTATAGCCAATTGAGTTTTGCATCGAATCTAGGATTCTGAATCGTACCCAGTTCAACCCGTGTCGTATCCTATGGATACAAGAAATCCTGCATCGTATCCAAGATTTCTTGGATCGTACCCTATAGAACAAATTTGCATCATTTTTAATAGAGTTTAGGGTGGCGTTTGAATTGCCTCATACCCTACAAAATAGGGTCGTATGCCGCATCCCACGTAGCACCCTATCAATTCTGTGTTGTATTCGGGATACCCCATCATATCCTTGAAATCAGGGATTGTATCCCATAAAAAGGCTCGTACCCTATTCATACAGAATCATTTCTGGTTTTTAGACTTAGAGTTCTGCAAAATGTGAACTGTCTTTGATCTGCTGGCTAGCAAAATACTTAGTGGATCCTGTTTCTATGTAGTCATCATAGATAAAGCACTGATTTTCCTTTGTAATTACTATTTTGATGTGAAACAGGTCCCTTTTGAGGTAGTATCATTCTATGGACCATACCTTGGACGTGTCCTCGCCTTGGCATGAAATTTGTCAGATGATGAGCTAGATATAGTAGCTCGAGTAGGTTTATAGTTTTTGATATATTTACCCGACATTAGGGTAAAGCGAGGGTTGTTGACTGCTCTTACTGAGAGATGGAACTCAGAGCACATCACCTTCCATCTCCTAACTGGGGAGATGAGCATCGCACTATAGGATGTGTGGTGGATACTACGAGTTCCAGTGATAGGTCGTGAGGTGCGATTTGAGGTGACATATGTCATTGCCATTGGTGCAGCTCATCATTTCTTTGGCGATGATACCCTTTCTCAGAGATACATCACCTGGGATTACATGTGTGATCACTATGATCACTTATCTATATACTTAGCTGGATTGATTGGTGGCATCTTGATTCTAGATAGAGGACATCATGGTTTTCTTGTAGGATGGGTAGATATGCTAGAGTAGATGGTTGTTTTGGGATACAAATTCATGTGGGGTAGCTGCATTCTTACCTATATGTATAGGGAGCTCCATGAGATTGTATATCATCATTCCTGGAGTATGGCTATAGGGATACTGATTCTGCAAATATGGGCCTGGGAGCACATCCCAGCTACACAGCCGGTAGTAGACAGGCAGTGTGCACCAGAGAAGCCTTATGTGTATATGTATGCACGTCTTATCCAGTAGCCCCATCTGGGAAAGGTAGAGTACTGGTGTCGCCTTTTTGATGATATGAAAATAGTAGTATGGAGGTCATACTTGGATTATGAGGAGTGGGGATCTGACAGACAACATATGCCATTCTTATTTCAGAGTAGATACTTGATCGACCAGACCTGATACATTATAGAGCATTTCTTACATACCCATGTTTTGAGACAATTCGACCGAGTACAGGGTAGGAGTCAGCACATGACTATATATTCCAGGGTCAAAGATGAGACACCGGAGTGGGGTCCTCATTTGAGATATGAGATAGCTCATCAAGAGATCTAGGATATGGTCAGAGTTTCCTAGGACCTTGGATTAGATGAGGTAGATGTAGGCTATTCTGATGGATATCTAGCACAGATGCTCCAGCATCCCTTTCCACGGTTCACAATACTAGACAAGGCCATTCCTCATATCAAAGGCTCTCTAGATTATGATCCTATCGATGATCATCCTGCCAGAGGCAGAGGCAGAGGAGGAGCTCAGAGAGAGAGGGGACCTAGAGGTAGGGACGAAGGCAGAGATGGTGGATAAGATGGGAGACACCCTCCTCCATATGATGGTGATGATGGTGGAGATGAAATGCGTGGAGGTGCAGTGGGTGGTAGCAGTGGTGCTAGTGGAAGTGAAGAGGGTCGGTGTACCCGATTCAGATTTATTTCTCCTCAGATGGATCCAGGGCCATTACTTACAAGAGAGCTACAAGGACAGAGGCATCAACAATAGCAGCAACAAAGGCCATAGGGCATGATACAGGCAAGGGTTATGGTAGGGATGGAGATCCTTTATCACAGTGTGAGTAGGAGTGAGAGAAGCTCAGGGCTAGGATCAACACTTTAGAGGCCTATCTCACTACAACAGATGCTTTGCTTGTAGGTAGAGATGCGCAGCTTGAGCGGCTCAGGGCAGAGAGGGATACACGGGCCCGTACTGCAGTACACCAAGTGAACAGAGCGACATATTATTATGCTTTATATCACATGGAAGTACCAAAGGGGCATAGAGCTATATCTTTTTCACATTTGTCTTAGCAGTCAGAGGGGGCTATGCTACCAACAACAGCTCCATTTGAACCACCTCCTCCTCCAGATCAGGGAGAGGGGGGAAGTCAAACATGATGTATCTTTTTGTACTATATTTTTGAGGTCATATTGTATATCTGGATCCTTGTGGGACCATTCTTTTGTACCATGATATTCATACATGTATATCTAATTTGTACTGATTCTCTAATACTCTTTTTGTAGACAGTTCCATATTTTTTATTTGTTCCATGATTTTATATGTATCTGATGCAGCTCTTCCTAATTCTAACATGTTCATGGGTTCTTTTTGCTTTGATACATTTGATGTACATGCGATGTATGTTTATTTTGGTCTCATGGTGAGTTAGATTTTTAGATGATGACATCATTTATGTTGTTTGATTGATTAATGATATGAATGTGTTTGTTAAGTGAATATGAAAATGTATGTTTTTTTAGATTTTCTCTATGCAAGTAAATGTATGGATGCATTTTTAGGATGTAGAATAAAATACAATGCTTTGAACACTTTGTTTTGTATTTTCTCTTTCTCATAAATGAATGCAGAATGTATGTTATGCATATGCAACGACATTGATACCAGTAATATTTGATGATGTAATTAAATTGGATTTATGAATGAAATTAGAAATCATTTTGAGTGCAAATCCCTACTATTTCTTTTGTAGTAAAAATGAATCATGCAATCTTTAAATGCATCTATATGCAGACTCTTAGGACTGTCACTTATTTGTAGATATTGTAACATTTTTATCATCATTGGGCGCTTTTTGGAATGGATACCACCTAATAGTACAACAATCACTAATACCCACTGATATTATGAAAGTATGAATACTATGTTTGGATGCAATGTTGAAAATAAAATTACACATCAAGGCACAAAAGCCAAGATGACAAGTTAGTCACTTTCCTTTTACTATATCAGAATTTGTGTAAGGTAAGACATTAGACCTGCAATGACCTTGAAAATTCATATCCTTGGGTACATTATGTTTCATACACCTTCGTGAGAATCTAAGATCTATTTAAGGAAATTGTTCCAACCTCGTTGTAGTTTACACATAACCAAGTTTGAGATATATGCGGCTATCCACTCATATTGGCAGCTCTTACCATAACTTCCAAGTTAGGTAAAATGTATAGGATCATTTGGAACAATCACCATACATAGAAAACCAAGAAAATTTTATGTCCCCCATCCTTGCAACTCTTTGTCTTTACGCAAACATCATGGAGTTGTGTGCTAAAAATGTGTCACACTTCTATGAATCAGTCCATCCAAGGTTGCTCAAGAATGAGGCCTCAAATATCGATCCATAGCTCTCTAGTCATGGAGTGCAAAGGTGTGTAATGGAGGCCCTCAGATTGACTTAGTTAGTGCACATGCAAGTACACCATGAAATGAGAGATTCAATGCATGAAAATGAGATCTAGTCTATATGATTGCAATGCATGAAAGTAAATTAATCTAAATGATGACAATGCATGATTAATCTATGAAAAGAAATATGCAAATCTAATCTATGAAAATAAACATGAATCTAATCTACATGAATAGCCATGGATGCAAGAAGAAGAAGACAAGAAGAGAGAAGTTGCAATATCCAAGCTTCAGTGCTCAAATCCTCCTCCAAAATTGCTCTCCAAACCTGCAGCATAACAATACTATGAAAACCTAATATGAAAATGAGGAGAGATTTCCTTATAAAGAAAAGTGAACGATTGAGATTAAGAAGCAAAAAGAAATAATCAATGGTTGAGATTAAGAGGCAAAAAACCCACCACTTAGGAAGATGTGATGAAAAAGAGATTTTAATTTAATTTAATTTAATTTATTTCTTTTTTCAACAAATAAAGTACTTTAAGTGGGGATTTTTATTTATTTAATTAAAAGAGGGGTTTTCTTTCAATTAAATAAATTAGAAGAATTTCATTTAATTAAATGGGGGAAATTGAATTTAATTAAATAAGAGTAATTTTATTTAATTAAAAGGGAGATTAAAACTTTTAATTAAATAAGAGGAATTTTATTTAATTAAAAGGGAGATTAAATCTGTTAATTAAATAAAAATGATCAAACCTTAGGAAATATTGAAATAATTAAATTAATTACAATTTGATCAAGAAAATTGATTTAAATTGAAAATGTTCTAAAGCATTGATTCAAGAAATTTCATAAATTGATAAAATGATAAATGGGGCCCAAAGTCTAGGCGACCATTTTAGGGTGCATACATTTGCCCCTCTTTGACTAAATGTGTGATCATTCTGGGAACACATGTAGTCAAAGAATACAGTTGAAGTGTGAGATCATTTTGGGATCACAAAACAACACAGACGTGTGATCATTCTAGGAACACATCAGGACAAAAATAAGCAGATTGACAAAGAGAGAAAGTCAACACCAAAATAAGTAATTGACATGTCAGAGATAAGAATCTTAAGCAAGACTGATATAAATGATAAAGCTGAATCAGAGATTAAAGTTTGATAGGTACTACCCCCTCGTGATCGAAATTGAAATGAGATAGAGGAGAAAAACAAATTGATAAATTTGATCAAATCGAACTAAAGATAAGGTTATTGATGTAAGATGAAAGATATAAAGATCACAAAACCAAGGTAGATCATTAAGCACAAAATATTATGCCCCAAGATTGAATTAGAAGAAGAAGAAGAAGAAGTGGGGTGAAAGAAAATGGAAGCTAGAAGTTTGAAAGAGGTGGAAAGAAATGGAGAGAAGAAAGAGAATTTGCCTCAAGAGAGAGAATGCCCCAAAATTAATCAACTGTTTAAGATAGAAAATTTTGATTGAGATCATGAAAGAAGATAAGGA
>MU223642.1:3359988-3398540 GCA_018584345.1 Thuja plicata
AAGGCAAAACATCATAACCCCCCCATGGCACTTTATAACTGAGTGTGAGTACAAACAAGCACAAGGTGTACAAGATCCCAGATATGCAACTGCAGGCACTTTATTTTAGTGCATTTACAAAAGAAAGTTACAGAGAAAGGTGTATATAATATTCAAAGAAGGAAACGATCCTAGGACCTGAAACATCCAAGATATCTACTAGAATGCCATAAAGAAAAAAATTGAATACATAGATACATGGAGCAGAATCTAGGTGTGAGACCCATATAATAAGAAAGAGAATAGAAGCAGCTTTCCGATCCCATGTGGAAGTCAAAAAAATGAGTTCGGATGAGCAAGATATGGCTCCCGGAGTGCAAAATAGAACCCTGACTTTGACAAGCAAAAAAACTTGCAAAATGGAAGAATCAAAAACTCTATCCTCTAGAAAGATGTCCGTCTTGGAAAGAGCTTTCTGGTGATATAAGGAAGTTGAAAATCGGCCTCCATTTGCTCCAGATATGAGCAAAAAACCACCAAGAGGTCAAAATAGAAGTGAACCTCATGAAACCTAAGCCAAAATTGGCGAAGCCCTGCTAAACTGGCAATTCCTCTAAAAAAAGTACTGCTTCCAGATTTCCTACCAAAATGGCAGAAAAAAATATTATTTTTTTAATAAAAAAAAATAATAAATAAAAAAAAAATATTATGTTTTTTTTTTTAAAGAAAAAAAATATAAAAAAACACATGTTTTTTTTTTTATATAAAAAAAACACAAAAAAAAAGATTTTTTTTTTTTTTTAAAAAAAATATTAAAAAATTATGGGCTTGTGGCTGCTGAAATCTGTGGCACGGAAACTGAGGTATATTTTTGCCTCAAAAAATGTGCTAAGGTCATGCAAGCAAAAAAGAGGGCCCATATTTCAACTGTGTCCAAATAAGGCATGCCTTATATGAAAATAGGGGTTTTGGGGGTATTTCGGACACAACCCAGATGTCAGTTTTTGCTCAAACTACACAAAAAAAAAATATACTCCCCAAAACCACTAAAATCTAAGACAAAAACCTCTCGAAAGCACAGATTAAAGAACAAGGCCAAATCTCTCATGAAGAGAACATGGGCATGAAGATCTGGAACTCTGATACCATATTGGAGTTGATGAAAACTGTCAACCCACAGCTCCCAAGAATCACCTACATGAAATCCAGTCACAGAAAGAGAGAAGCAAAAAAGCTATGGAGGCCAAAAATATAGATTGATGGAAGAGGAAACATATTGTGCAAAACAATAGAGAAAAAACTCTTAATGCAATAACATCCTTAATTAATTAATAACCATCGAATTGAATAATTTACAAAGAGGAAATCCTTATAAAAGGATACGGAAATCCTTAAAGGGAAACCCTAAAGGGGAAATATCTAGGTTGCATAATAATAATTAATTATTAAATGCCTAAAGTTTAGCTTAAGTAAAAAAGAGATAATAAGTGACTTAATAATTAATAATAGGTGGTTTTTAAAGACGCATCCTTGTTTCGTGAAAGTGACATTTTGGTGCAAGTATCGAGAAGCACTGTGTTGGAAGGCAGACCAACCTAGGATGACCTAGAAGATGCAACCTAACATGCTAGAAAAGATTCCCCTAGTGCAGAATGATCTGTTCCCTAAGACAAAAATGCAGACAAATCCCAAGCAAGGATAGGATATTTGGAAGGAAACAGAGTCAGCCCATAGCATAGGTGTAATCGTGAAGGCTTAGTATCAACAATGCATTAATAGATAGAGTGCAGAATACAAGTGACACTTGTTTTCTAGGTTTTCACCACTCGACAAAACTTGTTATTCTTTTTAGCTACCAAGATGCCTGTTTTACCAGGTTTTCATTAAGGCAATTTTCTCTTTTTCAATTTTTTGCTATATATATATTTCTTTTTTTCTTTTTTTATTTTTTGAATGTTTTTGTAGTATCAAGGTGCCCGTTGCCAGGTTTTCACCAAGGATACCTTTGTTCAGGACTTTTCCACTGGTTTTGTATTTCTTCAGGATCAATTTTCTGATTTTTTTGGTATTTTTTGAGATTTTTGACTGCATAGGCTCTGCTAGCCAGACATTAAGCGTAGAACTGCTTCAAATGTAGATTATTGATAGGATCCAAAAGGGCATCTCCCTTAGGTGTAGTGAGTTGATAGGCTCTAGTCCCAAAAGTTGCAGTATTGACATAAGGTCCCAGCCAGTTAGGTTAAAACTTTCATTTCTGTTCTCTGTTAGGCTGGTTCTTAGGATTCTCTTTTAAAACAAGATCCCCTAGTAGAAATTTTCATGGTTTGACCTTTTTATTGTACCCTTTTGACATGCGTTTCTAGTACATTTTTAGATGATCAAACACATGTTCCTGCGCTCATCAAGTAAATCTAGTGCACTCACCCTATCGATGTGGTATTGTTCATTAGTAACAAGACCTTATAAAGATACCCTCAAAGATGGGATTTCAACCTCAATAGGTAGTACTACTTCTACACCATAGACTAGGGAAAATGGTGTGGCTCCTGTTGGTGTTCTGATGCTTGTTTTGTAGGCCCATAGTGCTAAATTTAATTGTAAATGTCAATCTCTTCTAGACTTACTCACAGTTCTGTGTAGGATCTTGAGAATATTCTTGTTTGATGCCTCAGCCTATCCATTACCTTAAGGATAATAGATTGAGGAGTAATGTTGAGTAATATGAAACTGTGTGCAAAGGTATTCGATGTCTTGGTTTTTAAATTGACCCCCATTATCTGTTACAATTAAAGAGGGTATCCCATATCTAAAAATAATGTAGTTCAAGATGAACATAGCCACCTATTTTCTAGTGGCTTTGATTAGTGGCATGGCTTTGACCCACTTCATAAAATACTCAGTGGTCGTAATGATGAACTTGTGTCCACTTGAAGAATTAGGATATATTTGTCCAACCAAATCAAAGGCCCATTGCTAAAATGGCCAATGTGTTATGAATGGTATGAGTTATCTGGTAGGAGCATGGATAAGATTTCCATGTGTTTGAAATTTATTACATATCTTTGAAAATTGAATAGCATCTTTTTCCATCGTGGGCCAATAATAGCCTACTCTGAGCAATTTTTTAGCTAGTGAAAATCCATTTGAGTGGGATCCACATACACCTTTGTGGACTTATTTTAATGCATGATCTGAATCTTCATGTTCTAAACATCTAAGAAGTGTACCGTTGAGACCTCATTTATATAATTTATTAGTAATAAGGACATAACACGATGTTGTCCTAATCAAGGCTCATTTTTCATTTCTGGATAGATCATTGGGAATAGTTTGGTCAGTTAGGTAAGCAATGATATTAACATACCAAGATTGGTCTTGGGCGTTCAAAGCACAAATTACTTGGTATTTGGGGGTATCAAAGGTGAGGTAGGATAATTCTTCCACCAAGAATTCATAGCAAAATTGATGTTCCTCTATTTGTAACATGGATGCCAATGTAGCCATAGCATCTGCATCTTTATTATTTATTCTGGGTACTTGCTAGAACGTGATGAAGACAAAGTATTTCTTTAAGTCATCAACCAGTTCCTTGTAGGGCATCAACTTCTCATCTTTCATCTGATAATCTCCATTTACTTGATTGATAATGAGCTGGGAGTCACCATACACATGTAACTCTACAATCTTCCATTCCATAGCAAGTTTAAGACCATTTACCAATGCTTCATATTCAGAAATATTATTTGTGCATGGAAACATTAATTTGTAGGACTTGGGTATTTTGTAGCCTTGAGGAGTTATGAAAAAAACCCCCACTCCTGAGCCTTGTTGCGTGAAAGAATCATCAAAGTACATCATCCACGGATATTCAATTATATGCATAATTGTCTCATCGGGGAACTCAATTCTCAAAGGTTCACCATCTTGGAGTGGTGAATCAGCTAATTGATCTGTGAGGACTTGTCCTTTAATAGCCCTTCAATCCATGTACTCAATGTCAAATTCACTCAGAATCATAACCCACTTTTCCAGTCATCCTGTTAATGCTATTTTGCTTAGGAAGTACTTCAAAGGATCTATCTTTGCAATGAGATTTACCGTATGTGATAGCATATAATGTCTTAATTTTTGTGATGCAAAGACAACTGCTAAGCAATATTTTTCAATAATGATGTAATTAATCTCATAAGATACTAGCATTCTATTGATTTAGTATATTGCTCTCTCCTTTTTAGTCTCATCCTCTTGTGCTATCAATACCCCTAGTGATGTAGTTGTAGCAGAAATATATAGGAGTAAAGGCTTTCCGTGAATGGGTGCCATAAGAATAGGAGGAGTAGCCAGGCACTCTTTTAATTCTCTGAAGTTGGCTTCACAATGTTCATCCCATTTGAAGGTGACACCTTTGTGTAGCATTTTGGTAAAGGGTTGTGTTTTGTCCGCAAGTTGTGACATGAACCTCCTGATTGACTGGAGTCTCCCTTGTAATTTTCTCATTTGACTAATGTTGCATGGATGAGTCATGTTTAGTATAGCTTTGAATTTTTCAGGTCTACCTCTATTCCTTTTGCTGAGATAATAAATCCTAGGAGCTTTCCTGATTGGACCCCAAAGGAACATTTCTTTGGATTGAGCCTGAGTTGAAATTGCTCCATATGATCCAATATCTTCCTCAAGTCATTGATATGAGTAGTCCATTCTTTTGATTTAGCTAAGGTATCATCTACATAATACTTCATGTTCTTATGCATCATATCATGGAATATAGTAGTCATAGCTCTTTGGTATGTAGCACCTGCATTCTTTAAGCCAAATGGCATAGCGTTCTAGCAAAAGGTTCCCCATGCTCATGTAAATGTGGTCTTCTCTTGATCTTTGGGAGTAATTTTAATCTGGCTATAGCCTGAGAAACCATCCATTAATGAATACATTTGGTAGCCTTCTGTGAGATCTATGATCATATCAATATTAGGTAGTGGAAAATCATCTTTAGGACATGCCTTGTTTAAGTCTCTGAAGTCTATATAGATCCTGATAGATTTATCTGATTTAGATACTGGGACCACATTGGAAATCCATCCTGCGTAAGTGATGACTCTGATGAATCCAACTTTTAATAATTTATCCAGCTCGGCTTTTACCAGTAATGCAACATGATCTTTCTTAATTTTTGTTTCATGGGTTTAATCCCAGGAGCTATAGATAAATGGTGCATTATTAATTCGGGATCTAGTTCAGGAATATCTATGTAAGACCATGCAAACTTGATCTTTTTCTCTTTCAGGAACTTAGTGAATTGTGTCTTCTCCTCATCTAACAAAGATTGTGCTAGATGAACAATTTTAGGAACTTTAGTTGTGCCCAAGTTAACTGGTTTTGTTGGTTCTATCAAAACTGAAGATCTTTCTTGAAAGTGATCCTGGAGGATATCAAGAATCTCATCTTTTGGCGCCTCTGAGATGTTTTCACCATCAGATACATCTTTTATTTTTACTATTTTAGAATCTGACACTGCCACAACGTGGTTTTCACCATCAGTTCTTTTCCTCTTTTTATTTTTCAATTTGTGATTGAGAAACTTGATATCCGCCTGTGACATGTTCATGCTCCTTGCATTGGTGGAAGAAGGGTAAGGTTCACAAGCATTTAGATAGCAAGCCAAAGTGTAGTCATTAGGGAAGTCTAGGATATGAGTAGGATATGTATTAGTCCAATCAATTAGGTCTAGGTTTATTAAAGACAAGGAGTCAGATCTTGGGAAGGACAACATTGCGTCAACATCAAGACTATTAACTGACATGACATGGTCTTTTAAGTCTATCTCATCGATGTCTAGATCAATAAGAGTCAGATCATCATTATCAAAGTCGTTGTTAGTTATATGTGGATTGAACTCTAGTGACTCATTAGTGGAACCTTCATCTTCATCTCTCCGTAGAAGGAGGCTCTGAGCTTGTAGCCTCTGAATTTCTTCTAGGTCTAGGAAAATACCAGTTTCTTCATCAATGAGTCGGGGAAGGATACCTCCTCCGCGTCAGGAATATCAACACTGTTAGGAGCAGTGCTAGAATGCTCTTTGTGTTTTGATGGATTTGCAAACATGTGAATTAAATATATTTCAATGTATTTTGTGGCAACAGATAGATCATCCCACTCATAATCATGGGATTCTATTATTTCGTCATCAGACCAGTTCAAGAATTCAGCAATGGTTACCTGATGTACTCTATTAGCCACTTGTAGATAAAAGTGTGGTGAATTGAGGACATGTGAAACTGTGACTAACTCCCCCTAGTTAGGATGTGAATCCTATTGTCGGGGTGTGTCTTCAGTAGACATTTCCATCAATGGCACCTTTGGAGTGTCTTTTGTTGTTGCTTCTACCTCTTGAATAGTAACCTGTGTTAATAAAGGGATATGAGTGTTTTGTGGTACCTCAAAGCTTGGCACATATCTTTCTCCTTGATATTTGGGATTTGCTGTACCAATATGTAATAAGCTCTCATAGGACCATTGTTCTAGTTCTGTTTCTTCTGCTTCATCACTCCCTTTGTCAGAGATTGGACTATCTTGTGAAGTAGGTTTTTTATGATTGAAACCCAGTCTTGTTTTATCTTTGGTTTCCCTGAATTACATGTGTATAGGTTCAATAAGTCCTTTTCCTTTGTCTCCTAAAGGTCCTTTTACTTTATACCCCATTTGTCTGAGAAGATTGTATCCTTTACCATACTTTTCCAGGGATATTTCCACATGTATTACCTCTTTTTCCTTTGGTTCCCCCTAGTAAAGCCAGGCCAAGATAGCTTGTTATCCTTTGTCATCCTCGTGAGAGGTAGATGCTTTAACCATACCAGTTGCTTTGTGAATTTCTAGAATTTTAGATGTAGTGGGTGTGAAAGATGGGGAAGGTTTTCCATAGGATCTTAGTGACACTAGAAGCTCTGTCAATGATGGGGTTATGTCCAGCTTGTATTCTCCCATACTAGTTTCTTCATGTTTTAAGGTCTTTCCAAATCCTTTCATAACCATGTCTCTGGTAGTCTCATGTACAATTTCTTTTGGAACCTCCTTGTTATGCGGGACCATACTACCTACTTTAACATTGTTGCAAGTATAACTGGCATCCACAGGAATTGTTACCTCCACCCAATTATCTGGGAATTTCATACACTAGTGGTAAGTAGATGGTAATTTTTTCATTTCATGGATCCAAGGTCTCCCTAACAGTATGTTTTAAGCCAAGGGTAGATCCAGAAATTGATAAATTATATTTCTTTCAACCAGTCTAATTCTAATGGGTAAAAGAATGAGACCTTTAAAGGATCTTTCTTCTTCATCATAAGCTTTGATAGTGATTTTACTTCTTGAATCAATGGTTTGTTATGAGAGACCTAGTTTCTTGATTAGATTAAGGGTACAAATGTTCAACCTTGCGCCTCCATCTATCAATACACATCTAACACGAGATTTATGAATTAGGACTTCAATATGAAGGGGTTGATTATGTGGATGTGTCAATGATTTATCATCTTCTTCTAAAAAATAGAGGTAATGTGGTGCTGAGATGTGATTAACCATTGCTTGGAATTTGTCTACATCAAGGTCCTTTGGCACATTTGCTGCATGCACGGCTTGTTCAAGAATTCCCCTATGCACTGAGGAGATTTTAAGTAACTCAAAAATGGAAATTTGAGCAGAGGTTTGTTGCAATTGATCCACCAAACTATACTTCGTTGCAGGAATAGTAATTGTTTGTCTTGTTGCTACTGGTTTGGGAATAGTGATAATGGGTACCTTGGAATTTGTTGCTGGTTTGGATGAGGAGTTAGGCCCTTTGATCACGACTTGTGCTTGACTTCAGGTTACCACATTTAATTGGGAATATGTGTCTTGAACACCTTTGATAGTGACCACATTAATTGATTCAGTTTTAATGTCTAGCATGTTGATTACATTATCATTTCTAGAGTAGGCGTAGTTCACTTCATTTCCTTTTCCTTTAGATGCTTCCCCTTTCTCATAATAAGGGAATGGCTTGTTAAATTTTGTATGGTCTTCATTAGTGGTGTGCCCTTCCACTTCAATATTTCCTCCTTCAATAAGGTCTTGTATAACATGTTTGAGTTTAAGACAGTTATTAGTCTTGTGTCCCTTGTTCTTGTGGAAGACACAATAAGAATTGTCATCCCACCATCTTGGTTTGACTTCTAGTTCCCATGGTTTTGAATCCAGGATCGTGAGAACTTTGTTGTCCAAGAGTGTTTTTAAAATGGTCTCAAGAGGTTCTCCCAAAGGAGTAAATGTTCTTTGAGGTTTGGAAGTCCATGGTCGACCCTTGTTATTTTCATTGTTTGATTTACGAATTATAGTTGTTACCTTGGCATCTTTACTTGCTTGCACGCTATTCATTAGAATGAACACCTCGGGCTTAGGATTAACATTAGATGCATCTACTACTCCATTGTGGACAACATTTTTGTTTTTTTCCACCATTTAGGCTTGTTGTTGGAGTTGGTAGATTTGTTTTCACTTTGGAGAGTGATTTCTCCCTTTTTAACCATGACTTCTTCAATACGGACGACATTCTTGATCATCCTATCAAAGTTGGGGGAATCTTGCATTTGCAATGTGTAGTTCAATTTTGGTATCAAGTTATTAACAAAGATTTCCATTTTTTTGGATTCGGGAATAACTCTTGAATATCTTTCAAAGATTTTCCTCTACCTTTGTAGAAATTGTGTAAAGCATTTGTCGATTCTTTGTTTTGTGTTACACAGATCCATCATGGTTATATCATGTTGTATATTGTAGGAGTAATGTTGGATAAATCATTGAATTAACTCCTCAAAAGTGTTTACCTTAGGCATGAGCTTTGAGAACTGCTCCATGGAATTTCCACCTAGGCTTCCTGAAAATAGTCTCATTAGGTATGTAGGTTCATGCATGTACTCTATGCTTAGAGCAAAAATTTCTCTCACATGGTCATGTGGGTCAGTCTCTCCCATATATTTGTCATATTTTGGCCTTGCCATGTTGGGAGGAAATGGAACCATATTAATACTTTTATCAAAAGGAAATGGACAAATGGAGTCCAAAGAGTATTTTGTCTTGGGTTTAGCCTTCTCTTATTTGAGATTTGCAAGCTCAGTTTGCATCAAGGTTAGTTGTTTGGCAAGAATAGAGATAGGATTTGATACCTCTTTTTCCTTTAGTTGTTCAACATCATAATCTTTAGGTAATTTTACACCAGTGGATTCTAGATGGAGAAAGTATTTCTCTTTATCTTCGCCAATTATCTTTTCCAATGTTTTTTGGAATTTATTACTTTGTTTGAGTTTATTGTATTCTTCTTCAGTGATGTCTTCCTCACTGTCTGAACCAAACAAAGGATGGTCAATGTTTTGTTCTTATTCACCATCACTCTCTTTGCATCTTTAGTTTTCATCATTGTTGTATTCCTCAAAAGCCTCACTCCATTAGTGAGTGGGTCTTTCCATTTATGGGGAGTCTAAATCAAATAGAGAACTGCAAGATGTTTCTCCTTGTTGAAAGTGTAGTGATCTTGGAGGTACTTTTGATTCTTTAGAAGTGTACTTGTTGCATCTTGTGTTAACCATGTATTTGTATCTCAACTTTGTCAAAGTTTCTCGATAGTGTCAAGTAGAGTCTCAAATCGTTCAAGTGAGTGTGCCTAGGTAAAAGTGTTTTTTGTGTTTTGGTGGATGTAAATGATTCCAACGTCAAAGGACTAGAATGCCCTAATAGTGAGTTGGGAATCAAGTTGTTTTGAAAAGCTGATAGACCACACATATTGAGATGGATTGTGAGAGACCGATAGGACATGCAAGGTGAACCTGAAATTTTTTTTTGATACAGAAACAGTGAGACCAGAAAAAGAAATAGGGACAGACTAAAGATCCAAAAGGGTATCTAGATTCAATGAATTTTTTTGAGAAATCAATATGTATGTGCCCAATGTCCTAGATGTGAGCCTCTGCATGTGAGCCAGGAAATACAGGATGCGAGCTTCTGATGAAATAAATGTGACCTTTCTTCCTAGATAAGATGAAAGGCTGACCAGATGCGATGCAGGATACTAGATGCGATATTGCACAACCTAATACGAGCCAAGACAGACTAAAAATGACTGTTTGTAGTTTTGGAAATCTGGTGTCTGATTTGTCTTGAAGTTCGTGTGAATTTGCTTGATAATAGGTTTTTTTTAGTCTTTCCAGTGAGTGAAAAATATAGCATGTAGCCAAAGGATTGAATTTTGTCGCTTGTTTGAATGATTTATCTTGTTAATGAAATTTCAAACACATCAAGCATATTTTCATTGTTAGGGGTGAACAGACACATCCTTAAGCCCTATTTTCTAAGTAGAGGATGAAAATCCTTGCTTGTTGACTTAGGTACACACTCAAATGCTAATCAAAATATGGCCATCACCAAGTATGCAATGGCTCTAGTCATGATGTCATATTAACCGACTCCAAACACAAGTGAGGGCACGATATGATGAGTGTCTTGGGGCAATTACTTTTTGCCTTGCACAAGGATTATCACCCTTTCGGGGATGAATAAGGTAGTTTGACTACAAATTTTGTTGTTTATGATGGGGAAATCTGTTCGAAACTGTCTCCCATAGAATTGCACAAGGAAAAATTGAGGCGTATAGCCCTATGAGTACTCAAATAGGTGTAGTCTCACAATCAAGATTCAAGCGGCTCTTCTCTACACATACCCAAGCATATTCAAGGAATGATGTCAAAATTTCAATAACAAAACCAATTCCATCTTCCGAGGATTTGGCCTATGAGGAAGCAATTATTTATAGTGAGGTTGAAGGGTTGGCATAAAACCTATCCTCACTTGGGTCGTTCCCAGGAGATTTTTTTCTCAACTGGCAGGCCCTCTAAAGTTTAATAAGCATACAAAGGATTGGCGGGCGTAGGATTTCTAGATTTGTGATTCTTCAAAAGAAGAAGAGCATACTCTCCTAGTCCATGTTTTTTTCTCCCAAAGCACTTCAAGCAAAGATCCTAAGTTAATGAAAGCATCAATATTTGAAAGCAAAGTTTGTTTTGTTCAGTTTCCCCAAAGTTAGGTGATTTGGTTGTTCAATTACTATCCAAAATTTAAACAATGAAGTTTGTTTGTTCAAATAACCACAATGTTAAATGATTTGTGTTGTCCGATTTTAGATCCAAAGGGAATTATATGATGTATTGTTCAATTATCCCGCAAGATTAGTGACTTGCTTTGTTCAATTTTTTATCCAAGGGAAATTTAAAACAATGAAGCTTGTTCAACTAGTCCCACAAGCTTAGTGATTTGCTTTGTTCAATTACAATATCCCAAAATGAATTAAATGGTGAGTTTGTTTGCTTTGTCCATTTATCTCCAAATTCCTTCACAAGTATTAAACCAACTTTTGACTTTCTGATTTTCCTTAAAGGAAAAGAGCATAGTAATCTGGTTGATTTAACAAATGATTAGAAAATGTGTTAAGTGTTTTAAAACTATGAATAAGGGAAACAAGTTAATCTATTCAAAACACCTACAAACAACAAGTTAGAAAAGTCTTCCTACCTTCTTATCAGCAACCTGCAAGCAAGAGTTAGGCTATTTAAAGAGCAAAGACATAATAGATCAAAGCATTAGTGGTTAGGCAACAAGATTTTCAAAATTTTAAACCAGATACGAGCCTAGAAATCCAGGAAACAACCTTATCTATAGGATGCGATGAAATACCCCAGAAGTGATGAAATGAAAACCAAATCTGAGCCTTTACCAGAAATGACTTAGGATTTTTGGGGTGGGAGCCTAGATTCTGTGATGCGAGGGCGTATTTTAGATGCGAGCCTTTACCACCAAAAATGTCTTTGTACCTAAAACCTGTAAAGATAAATTAGTAAAAATGGATGCAAAATGAGTCAAAATCTGAAAAATGCCCCACGGTGGGCGTCCAAAATGTGTGTGTGATTTTATGCACCTTCTAAGAAGGACACAACACTTCAATAGATCATTATATTAGTGAAAAATCATAAAAAGGAAGGGTTTCACATAAATCACTAAAACCAATCTATTGCTTCCTATATAAGAGGAGTTTGAAGAATGCAATAATCATGCCCTCAGATTATGTACAAATCAGTGACATATACAACCTAGAATGAAAGATATGAATAGAAACTAATCTAGTATGCTCAAGAAAAGTTCATTTTAAATCTAAAATGAAAGATTGTAACAATACAAATAAGAAATAAGCTAAAATGCAATATATAAGTCCCTAAAATATGAGCAACATAAGTTTTCTCTTTCAACTCTCCAAATATGGGCAGCATAAGAATGCTTTCAACTCTAAAAAGTAAAGGCCATTTGTGCTCAAAATTCATCCAATTTATAGAAGAAATGGAGGAATGGGGGAAGGTTTGAGAAGTGAAAGCCATTAATGAGGATGTAAGAATCATTAATGTGGACTGTGGAAGAGAATGTGTAAGAGGCATAAATGCTTCATTCATGAAAGCATTTATGAGGCATGGTTGAGGGTTTAAAGTCAAGCTTGAGAACTTTGACTTTTGGGAGTGGGTTGAATTCCTAATCACAAAATTAGGAATGTGACATCATTAGGAAGTGGGTTAGGATGAAATTAAGATTGGAAGTAGGCTTAGTATGGGTGAAGGGGTTGGGATTAGTTTGAACCCAGGGTTAAGGTGGTTGAGGTAGGTTAGGTTATGGGGAATATTAATGAAATGATTTATATTTAATATATTCATTCAAAAATAGAGAAATTAATTATTTAAACTTTTGATTGCTTTTGATAATTAATTAGGACTATAGCCAATTAATTAGATTAATTTAGGCTAGGGGATAGGATTTTGCAAGTGATGAGGTATAATAGGGATTTTATTTAATTCCTTTTTAAATTAATTATCTTAGTCATGTTTTTATTTGAATTGAATAGATTTGGTTTGATTGGCTAAGATGATTAATGAAATTTAGTGATTAAATCACTTAGGAGATTAAATCTAATTTGAATGAATTATACCAATTGATTGAAGAGTTGTTTTGACATAATTGGGGGTAGGATCACACTTAGGTAAAATAGGGTCTATGGTCAGAGCAGACCAAATTAAGGTGGTTACGGGACCTACCAATCTCGCTCAACCCTCAAACCAAGGGAAGGGAAAACAAGGAGATCATGCCGATAAAAAGGACTATACCAATGCTTATATTAACTATGACCAACTCATCAGTTCCATATACCAAGTCAAACCCTTGGTCAATGTAATTCATGTCGAAGGCACAGATAGCCAGTGTGTAGTCACCACTCGCTGAGGAAGAATATCTGTCGCAGGTGATAATAATGCTCCATCCGCTGGAACACAATACAATGTATTGGAACACCTAGGGAATACCCTTGCCTAGATTTCCATCCTAGATCTCCTCTACACTTCACCCATCCACTGAGAAATCCTTAATAAATCCCTACAAGAATCACGTGTCCCCAACGACATTGACCCTACTCAATTCCAAAACCTTGTAGGCCACCTATCCATATTTTGTGGGATCTCCTTCAAACAAATATACATGCCATCTATAGAACCTAACTACAACCTTTCTCTTCGCATCGTTGTCATGGTTAACTATTTGGCCATCAAATGGGTCATGATAGATAATGGTTCGGCCCTCAATTTATGAACTTTGAAGTTCATCAAACAATTGGGGTATATTAAAGTAGACATAATTAATGATATCATTACTATCAAGGCTTATGACAATCTACAACGCATATTTGAAGGTACCATCTCACTGCCCATCCAGTTGGGCCCAACAGTGCAAAACACAATCTGCCACGTTGTTGATCTTGACCTCCCCTTCAACATCCTCCTTAGACACCCATGGATTCACTCTATGCAGGGTATTCCCTCCACCTTCCATTAGTACATAAAATTCCCACACAAAGGAACTGAAATCATGATCTGTGCAGATCCCCAGCCCTTTGCATACTGTCGTGCATTGGAAGCTTCCTTCCCACATTCAGCTCATTATCCCAGAATTAACATCAGTACTTCTATTGTCAGTTCTTCCAGTCCTACATTGATCCTAAACTATCCTCTCATCCACTCTCTCCACTATCAATATCAACAACAAAGTTTTTAGTGAATATAACATATCAGACACATTCATAGTTGGGGCCCTACCTATGGACCCAAATACACAAGGACACCCATCCCATCAAGAATCAGCCCAAGAAAGTGAGCCACAGCCAAGCCAATTGGGCCCCTTAACATTCATGTCTCATGGAATCCTAAACAAAAATGAAATGGAACTTGACATCAACAGATGGATATATCAGGATCCTAAGGCCCCGGATGAAAAGCTCCTTGGATTTTTTTTTAAAAATACCCACACTCCCACAAGCTAGCATCAGAAAGGTAAAATTACCAAGTAGGTGTCTTATGCTATGAAGAGGGTGGAATGAAGGCTCCGATTAAGCCTCCCCATTTTCCAAGAAGTCAAGGACTACATTTTGGTCTTGACACAACTGGTGGCACCAATGAAAGCGGTTGCACCTATCATAATACCGTTGGTGAAATTATCAAAGTTGAAGACATTTAGGAAGAGAAAATTGTGAGAACCTACGATGATGCCCTTGATGATGAAACATTTATGGGAAATTCCATCCTTTGCCAAATTCCCATCAACTTCATTGACCTTCCCCTCATCTACCCCAAACTCATAGACTGGGACCAACCAAGCATTGTACACATCGATCAATTCCAAAGCAAGGATGCACTCCTAAGATTCATGGGGGCAGTAGAACAAAAACTAGATTGGGGGCATGATTCAACAAATGTATACAAACTTGACCCAGAGGCATATTTTGGAGAAGAGGAGGTCTTCGGTTGCAAAATTGAAAATGAAAGATTAAAAAAGAAAAAGAAAAAATAGATCTCTTAGTGAAAACCCTTCCAGGGCACTATCTACTCACAAAAAAAGAAAAAACAAAGGGCGTATCTACTGATGAAAACCTCTTTGAGGTGCCAGAGGATGAAGATCCTCCTCTTCCTCTCATCCATTATTACAGGCCTGAGTAGTCATCAATTCTTATAGAGGAAACTAAACCTGTCAACTTGGGAACAAAGGAGAATCCTAGAATCACTTACATCACAACATCATTATCAGAGGGTGAAGAAATAGCTCTCACTACTCTACTTTGAGAGTATATAGACAAATTTGCATGGTCCTATTCTCACATGCCTGGATTAAACCCTGGTTTAGTAGTACACCATCTGGAAGTGGATCTAAATATCAAACCAGTAAAATAGAAGCTCCGAAAGATGCATCAAAAAGTAGCATTTTTAGTCAAGGAAGAATTAGAAAACCTCCTCCAAGCTATGATCATCCGCACCATTGACTATTCTAAGTGGATCTCTGACATGGTGCCTGTATCCAAACCAGACAAATCAATTAGGATATGCATAGATTTTCAGGATCTTAATAAAGTATGGCCAAAGGATGATTTCCCCTGCCAAATATAAATATGAGAGTGGACCTTACCGCTGGACATGAGATGTTGTCTCTCATGGATAGTTTCTCTGGATACAATCAGATCTATATAGTAGAAGAAGATCAGCATAAGACAACATTTATAACTACCTAGGGCATCTTCTGCTACAATGTGATTCCATTTGGCTTAAAGAATGCAGAGGAAACTTATCAGAGAGCCATGATTGTTATCTTTCATGACATGATCCACAAAATTCTTGAAGACTATGTAAATGACATCCTGGCTAAGTCAATATAAAGAGAAGATCACCTAAATGTACTAGAGTGTGTATTTGATCAACTCAGTCACTATGGACTAATGCTCAACCCCAAGAAATTTGTTTTTTGGGTCACATCAGGAAAGCTCCTAGGATTCATTGTATCAAGAAGAGGCATAGAAATAGATCCAAATAAATTCAAGACTATCATGGAAATGCCTCCACCAAGAACACTTTTACAATTATATAGTCTACAAGGAAAGATGCAGTCTATACGTCTCTTCATCACTCAAATTGTCGATAAGTGCTAGCCATTCACTCACCTATTGATTAAAGACACCAGCTTTAAGTGGGATCCACTCTGTCAAAGAAGCTTTGATAAAATCAAATAATATCTAGAGAACCCACCCATTTTGGTACTACCAACACCAGGAAAACCACTCATTCTATACATATCCACAACTACTAAGACACTGGGGGCACTTCTTGCTCAATTAAACGATAATGGAAAAGAATGATCCATTTACTATATCATCCGCACACTAGTGGGATATGAGCTCAACTATTCACCCATGGAAAAAGCATGTCTGGTAGTGGTTTTTGCCACTCAAAAACTCCATCACTATATGCTCAGTCACATGGTAAATCTCATCTCGAAGGTGGACCCTCTTAAATATCTACTGTCCAAGACTACTCTAACAGGCTGTATGGAAAAGTGGGTAATACTCCTAAGCAAATTTGATATCTAGTATGTGGTTTCAAAAGTAATCAAAGGACAAGTTATCATAGATCAGTTAGAAGAAGCATCATTGGTTGATTCCTATCCCTTGGTCATGTAACTCCCAGATGAGCACTTGTGTATGGTTGAAGAGAATTCAACTTGGAAGTTTTACTTTGACGGGTCCTATACAACCCACGGTTCAGGGGCAAAAATACTTTTTGTAACCCCACAAGGTGACTACATCCGCAAATCATTCAAATTAGGATTCCCCTACACAAACAACATCGTAGAGTATGAAGCACTCATCATTGGAATTAGAATGGAAATCCAATGGAATATCATATAAATACATGTCTTCGGAGACTCACAAATCATCATTAAACAAGTTCTCGATGAGTTTCAAACAAAGGACGAGAAGTTTCTGCCTTACAAAGAGATAATTGAAAAAATGAAAGAACACTTCCTAAACCTATAGATCACCCAAGTGCCTAGATTACAGAATAAAGTTGTAGATGCAATGGCCACTATTGGCTCCCTGTTGGAGCTTCCTCAAGACACAACATAATATGAATTCTTAGTCGAGCAACTCCACACACTTTCTTATGAAAACATCAATTCTAAAAGGGTACATATCTTGGTTGGTCCCTAGTCCCCATGGTACCATGACATCCACTCATATCTAAAGACTGGTATCATATCCCCCCATCTCACAAACACCCAACGTCAAAACCTCATTTTTAGATCTTCCCACTACACTCTTCTAGAAAATACCCTATATCATCGAGGCTATCATAATATTCTCTCTAGGTGTTTAGATGCAAACAAGGCCACCCAGGATTTACATGAGGTACATGATGGGATTTGTAGTGCCCACACAAGTGGCATGGTCTTAGCTAAACAACTTGTAAGAGCAGGATACTACTAGCCTACAATGGAACATGATGCCTGTGAATTCGTAAAGGAATGCCTACCCTGTCAACAACATGCTAATTTGATTCATGCTCTAGTGTAGGATCTGCATCCCATATCACCTCCATGGCCATTCTCTTATTGGGGTTTTGACCTCATTGGTAAGATCACCCCCTATCCTCAGAAAGACACAAGTATATCATCACAACAAATGAATATTTCACAAAGTGGGTCAAAGCAATTCCACTCACCCTTACAACAAGTGTCCAAATATCCAAGTTCATCCTATATCACATTGTTTGTTGTTTCGACATCCATTATGCCATCTTCACCAATCATGGTACGCCATTTGAAACAAGAATATAGAGGATATATATGAATACCTCCATATCCACCATCGCTTCTCCAGTCCATATTTCCCCCAAGGTAACGACCAAGTTGAGGCAACCAAAAAAACCCTCCTCAAAATCCTCAAGAAGGTTTCCAATGATATTGGTCATAACTGGCACCTCCAAATTAATCCTACCCTCTAGGCGTATCTCACTTCATACCACACTCTCACATGCATCACTCCCTATTCACTTGTCTATGGTGTTGAAGTCATCTTACCAATTAAGGTTGAACTACCATCATTACATGTGTCACTCAAGAACTTGATTACAAATGATGACTATCGTGTGGCACAACTCACGCAACTAGACTTGTTAGATGAAAATTTCCAACAAGAATATGACCACCTGATTATTTATCGAAACCATCTCAAGAGAACCTACAACAAGAAAATATTCCCATGATAATTTTAGGTAGGGGATCTAGTCCTCAAATAAAACTAGAAGGTAGGCACAAATCGAGAAAAGAAAGGTAAGTTTGAGGTTACCTAGTTGGGTCCATATGTTGTCACAAAAAACTTTGGGTCAGGGGCATATCAATTATCAACACCCAAAGGAGAACCTTTCAATTATCCCATCAACATCATGCACCTCAAATGGTTCTATGTCTAAGCTATGCAGTGTACCCCATTTATTTGAAAAAAATCATAAAAAGTATAAAAAGTCCTAAAAAAATCAGTATCTTGGTGAAAACCTAGTAAACAGGCACCTCGATGATAACAAAAAGCAAAAAAAAGCAAAAAAGCAAAACAGTAAAGAGAAATAAAATTGTTCAATGTTGAAAACTTGGCAATCAGTCACCTTGGACAAGTATGTGTGGTGAAAACCTGGCAGATAGGCATCACACATAATGGATCATTTCATTATGTATCAAAATCGTATCTCCCCTCCATTGCATCTACCTAACCCCAATCATGCCCCCATAATACATCCTGTGTTCCTTGTGCGTTCCACATATCACATGCATCGGTTACAAGATCAACCTCATCCCACTCCCTAAGCTTTTGTACATATCACTTGTATATAACCACCTGTTCTAGTCCTATTCAGCTACACATCATAGCCTACCCCAATTCCTGAGATTTGCCATCATTTATGTATATTGTTTCCATAACAATCCCTTTCTACAGCCAAAATGCCTAAAAAATTCTAAAATAAATAAAAAATTTGTAAAAATCCTAATCATTCAAAAATCAGACAAAAACCGCAATAAACCCAGCCACCAACCTCTCACCTCACCCATTCATTCCGCATCACTCACCATCCTATGCTTTACTACAATTCCACTTCCTCCCCTCGCCATCACCTTTCACTTCACCCCACCCTTCTCCGCATCGCCCGGACATAGTGACTACAATAACGTATTTCACCAAATTAGTTTTGAGACCAACTCTCCTTGTTCTCATTCTATTCATAGCTTTTGCCAGCGAATATCTAGTTTCACAAACAATCCAATCCTGGATCATTAGGGTGTATCCTCTTTGTGTCGGCTTATCAAATCCTCCACCACACAATCTTGTTCATGGAAAGAACTTTAGACTGAATGACTACTTGGTCATGCAGCCTTTTTGTTGATTTTATCTTTTTGTGTCAAGCAAAACCTACTCATTACCATCCTGATCTTCTATATCTTGGTGTGTTGTGACTGGTGACTATTGATACATGTGCCTTTTGCAGTATGATCTATTTTTTGGTATCTTTATTACCTTTTAGTGATCATGCCATTTGGATAATGCCTGACTTCCTAGGGGCAGGGTCTTGTACATCTCCATCAAGTCCCTCAACAAGACTTGGGTGTACTCAATCTTCTTTTGACCGTCATCGCATTGGTTCCCTCCTCTCTGCACAATCTCCATATATGATCCTAAACTTTACCTCATATGTCTAAGCATGTAGTCCACACAAAGGAACCATTTCATCTATGTTTTCTAACACCTGATGCATTCCTCCTCTTGAAATATCAAACTAGGGTGTGCTCTCCAACATTGACACAAATGGATCCCCAAGTCCCATTAGCTATATTTATATTCATGCTTGCATCTTGCATTTCAGAAGGATTCTATTTATTCACTTCTCCCCTCTTCTCCCTTCCTCCTCCTTTTTGTTGTCCTTTTTTGAGAAAATTCCACAACGTTTCCCTTGTTGCATTCTTTTTGTGAGGGGGCACAACCTTATACTTGTCGACACTTTAGCATGACTCCTAGACACCTTCCTTCCCATGGGGCAACTTTTTCTTCTTCTTTTCTTTGACACAACTCCACTTGCGGCGCCACATCAAAGAGGGGCAAAATGTAGACACCTAAATCTGATTACACAGATTTGTAATCTAATTTAGTTCCCTCCTAGGGCATTATTGATTAAATATTAAATATTTAATTAATTTATGTCATCCCACTAGTTAATTAATTAATTAACTATAGTCTAAACTAATTATCTAATGACAACCCATAGTGAGATAATTAATTAAATCTCCCCTTTTCTTCTATTAATTTAAATGAATATAATTTGCCCATTTAAATTAATTCTCAATTTTCCCTTTTGATTAAATAAAACCTATTTAATCAATTTCAGCACATGGATCCTAACTTTAACCCCTAACTTAACCTATCTCAACCACCTAACACATAGTTCTAACTCAACCCAACCCCTTCACACATACTAACCTCTCTTAATTAAGTAAATAGAATTACTTAATTTATCCCTCCACTCATTCTCTCTCCTCCCATCACATCCTCCTAATTCTCGCACTTGCCCTCTAATCCAAGCCTAAATTACCCCTTAAGCATTTGCACAATGATAATCCATAGATTAACAATCCTAAGCCAATCCTCAAGTCAAACTCATGTCACTTCCTCTTAACTCCCAAATCCCTCTCCACTTGTCAGGCTTAAATGCCCTTAACCCCCAACCATATTCTTACACCTTTGTCCCCCTCTTGCAAATCTTGAGCCTCATAATGAATTTAATGCTAAATTTAACCTATTTTCCAAACCCATGTGTCACCTATGTGGCTCCTATGTGGATGCCACATAGGTGCCACCTCATCCAAGCCCTTCTCTTCTCTCCAAAAATCCATAAATAGAGGCATTCTCCTCTTGCATTTCATCTCTCATTTATACATTGTTATCATGTTATTTTAGCTCTAGAATCTCATAGTTTTCTTTCATGTTCTTATTTCTTTTGTTAACCCATTTAGATATCATATGCTAGGGTAACTTGGTAAATGAATCTCATTTGCATCGTGCATATTATCTTAGTTTAGCATTTCCATTTCCATTTCATCATTATGGAAAGCTTGAGAGTAGCTTCTTCATGCTAGTTCTTGAGCTATTTTATTATCCATTACCTTTGCATTCTAGTTTTTTTATCCACAATCAAACTAGCATTATCAATTGGGGATTTTCTATTTGTGTTTTTGAGAGAGAGCACATCCACATTTCCTTTTATAAGCAAATCAAACAAGTCTAAATAGAGTGCAAAAACTTATTTTATGCTTAATCTGATGTTATGTTGGATTTCTTTGTTGTTTGCTTTCTCTTTCACGATTCGAATTGATTCTATGTGCTAACCCACTAATCTTTCATGTTTAAGCTTGCTCCCAACAGGTTTTATGCATTAAGAATTCCTTATACACAGGTATATATAAGAGTATCAGTCATAAAAGATATAGAAGGGGAAACGTTCATAACAAAAAGCATGACAATATCATTGAAAATACAACTATAGGCATATGGTAGCATGCTAAGGTACACGGATCAAATATGAAAATAATGTCAAAAAATGTTGAATTTTTGCAATATAGAGAAAAGAGAAATGGTAAGGATAGTTCAAAACAGTTATCAATCCATCAAGAGAACATGTCGACATTGTTGTTCATAAAACTGTAATAAAGTTAATGGAGTAACAAAAATAACTATAGCATTATCATTAGCAGAAAGTAGAGCATCAAAAGCTACTACAATGATCATTAAGGACACAGTGATATGCAGTTGCATTTAAAAGACAACATACAAGGAATCCAATCATTAATAATAATGATACATTCTTGTCACTAGGATTATAACAATAAATTTACATATTATAACTATCATGATAAAAAAAATAACTATCAAGAGTTGTGTAATGGAAGCTTCTACAAGAGAAAATCATAAAGTAACATGTATATATTATCAACTCAAGAACATAGCTTTCAATTATAATATGGTGTAAGGTAGTAACATACATGAAAATGGAAAAATAAAAAGCTATCATTTGAGAGGTCTGATGTCAAGAAACGATGGTAGGATAGAAAAGGAGGACTATAATCATATTCTTCAAATCTAAAATTTTTGAGTGTTATAAAATCTGGAATAGAGAGAGGAGTCCAATGCCAATTCTCAATGTATGATCAGCAAGTCAAAATTCCATGAATAAGACAGTGCGATATAAATAAAAGGTACAACACCACATGTCCAAGAAGCAATAACTTCAAAGTTTTTGATAGTCACAATGGAGGTAGCAACATAATCACACCATGGTCATGACAATATTTTTAATTTGGTCACACAATGCTACAAGAAATTCATATTAGTCATTTTTTTTTTATCATTATGGCCTCGCATTAATACACTCAATTCCCTCATACATCTCATAAAGAGCCCCTAGATATTTTTGAAACAATAGGTAATTTTGACTAAAAATAACCTTCTAAATCCAATAGTGGCCTAAAAATCTTCAATATTTTCTTTCAACATTTTCTCAAAAGACTATCTAACAATGCTCAACAAGCTCTGACACCATATAATATTTGGCTATGGAGATAGTCACCCAAGATCTAGGGGCCTAATAGAAAGCAAAATAACGAGAGAGAATGAATATGACAAGAATAAATTGAATTCTCACCAAGAATGCAATACGATCAATGATAGTACATAGGACACCCCTCAATTAAATAGACCAAGGTGAAAACATAGGAAGGAATAGATTATGAAAAACATTGTGATCTTATTACATGATAGCCAAGAGATAATATGTTGCCCACCTAAGGTAGATAAGTGAAGGAGTTGCATGTCCACTAAAGATGGATCACCTCCAAAGTGGATTAAAGTATGTGCAACACTTATTCTAAAGATGGATGGTGATAAAGTGATCAGTGCAATAAAGGTGAAGTTAACACATAAATTAGAATGTGCTAATATTATAAAACCACATAAAGTCCAAATGATCCTAAAATCCCAGTCTCTAAGTAAACTTAAGTAATATGTGTATATATATCCTAGGAGAATGAATTACTAGGTACAAAACTTAAACATGCCAACACACATCAAGAGGTGTAGAGTGATCCTTTGTAAGGTCTCTCAATATTGGGCACTCGTCCTCTTATTTGTCAATAAGAGATATGTAAAGGTGTAAACTAGAAGGTGATTTTAGTGTTCATTTCCTTATTTCTCATTTTATATTTTTACCATATATTTTTTTCTAAGATAATTATTGTGTCATATTATTGAGTGTTTTTGTATGTGTATTTTTCATTATTAGATCTTTTATACATGTCTCTCCTCATTAGTTAGTGTAAGAATTTTTTTGAGTATCCACTTGCTTTCAATATTAACTCAAGTTTTTTATTTTTTAAGGGAAAAAATCACCCCCTACATAAATCATCTAATTAACCATGATACTTATCTATAGGATATATGATGGATGAATGATAGTAATGATGTTTTGAATCAACTTACTATCATCATGAGATTTACTGCCTTTATTTGAAGAATGTCTTAGAGTTTTAATTGTCTTAGTAAATAATACAAATCAATTTTGATTTCCATAGACATGATATGAAATAAAAATTTGATTCAAATTTTACAAATTGATGTTATAAAATGAGTGCTTGAATACTTAGTTGCCTTTTCTTTTGTAATATTTGAAACTAATGCTTCACATTGTCTAAAAAGACTTTTTAGGAGCTTCTTGAATCAATAGTTTAATAAAATCTCATAGGCCTTACCTCTTGGTGGATCAAATTAGCAATGATTACAAGATTGCATATAACATTACATACATGCATCTAACATATATAATGATGATGCATCCTTGATTAATTAATTGCCTCTTAGAACAAAGTGTGATCTAATTATTCTCTTTATCCTTCTTTTTTCCTAATAGAATTAAGTACAAAATGAACATCCTTAAATATTATGACATATCACCATGACACTCAAAACATGTGCTATTTCATCTTATAGTCACTAGTAGAAGGGGGAAATAAAAGTTTGAATTTGAAAGTGAAGCTTTTGAATTCAATAATCATTCTCATACTCCTTGGGATTGACTTGGATTTATTTCAAGTCACTCCAAACTAATTTTTCACCCAATAAGTGTTGATCTCGAGGTAGGAATAAAATATTTTAAATTAGTAAAATTAAAAATAAACAAGTGCTACACAACGGTGAGTACATCCCGTTGTAGACTATAGAGAATGGTCAATGGTAGTTTGAGATTAATGATATTGTGGTTGTTTAAAGTGAAAAAAAAAAATGTTGTAACCCTCATTCTATCCATTTTTAAAATTATAATTATAATCATAATCTTATTATAAATTCCTAATTGTATTTTTGTAAAAATCATTCTTTCATTACTTCTCCTATAGCATGCAAACATGTCAGTCATGTTTTAAAAATTAATTATTATTTTATATTTTATTAGTTTACTATTCAATGTAAGAATTTTGGGCTTAATACTTTTGATGCCATCATCAATATTGATATATATGTGCTACAAGTATGCTTAATATTCTAGTTATGTGAATTAAGTAGCGAATAATGTTATTCTCCTTGTTGATTTTATTTAGATATATATTTTTAATTTTTATAGTAGTAATGGTTATATTATGGACTAATTATTTTGATAGTTAATGAAAGTATGTGGTTATTACTTTGAATAAATATCTAATATTATAATATGGTTGGTTGTAGGGTCTCAAAATTGAGAATATTTTGTACATTGCATGGCCAAAAATAAGGACAATTAAAAATTGTACTTGTAAAATTTCAAATGTAACAAATTACTATATAAACTAAATTAATTAATTAAGGCAATTAGTTTGTAATTTTGGTTTAAAAAACCATATAAATCTATCATAATGTCAAATTCTAGTGAAGAGAGACAATCTTTCATGAAGCCAAAACAATGCTAAAACAAGATTGAAGATGACCCTTGTTGATAGACATGGGAAAGGAGTCAAAATGATGCCCACACATAATACACAACCAATTGGCCCATCACAAGGCTTGATTGTTTTCTGTCATTCCCCTAGACCATTTTCTATGAATCATATAAATTATCAATCTACTACTATATCCTATATCAACATAGATTGTTCATTTATGGAATGTCACTATGATCAACCGAGGAAAGATTGCTCTTTTCCTATTTATGTCCTCCTAGCGGCCTTTGGTGACTCAAAAAGTTTGTCTTTGAGAGTAGAGATGACAAATATCTAAAATGGACACTCCCATTAGATTGATCTCTGATAAATGACATGTGTCTAATGTAGGTGAGGTAGAGAAGAGGCTGGAAGCCATCTGTAATTCCTCTCACTGCTTGGTTATCCACATAGTGGAGGTCATTCTTGGAGAGGAATTTTTGAATGCTTTTCACAAAAATCGTATGAATATTGACATCTCTACCATGTTTTTGGCGGTTGTACTATAAATGGGAGAAACAAAGGAAGGGGCTAAGATTTTATGTCAAAAGGTCTTCAAAATTTCGTTTCTTGGTTAGATTGAAGATGTGTCAATGAATGTTGATGAGAAATAGTGAATTCCTCTCCTGCAAGATTACTATGTGGCATGTCATCATTGAAAGAAGGTACCCAAGTTTCCTACAATTATTACCATGGAATTGGAGGCCTTTGAAAAAAAAAGTCATCTATTGTTAGAAATATTATGTTCCTCAAAAAGCTCTTGGAGATAATGTTAAATAAGGGAGGTGATTGGATAAAAAAACTACTTGAGAGATGAGGGCCTTGACAATGATGATGATGAGGCACACTTTGACACAAGTATTAAAGAGGATCAAACAAAGGATGACAAGGATAAGGGCCTAAGTCGTTCTATTGAGCTACTAACTCATGAGCTCTGTGGACCATAATATCTTACTATAGAGAAAGCTATAGAAATGAAGAAGATGAGGGTAGCCTAAAGGTTCTTGGTTTTTTTTTTTGAAAAATATATCTATCATAGGTTATAATATATATTTGGAGGTATATGCCCCTTGTCTAGGTGGAATTAGTTCTACACTTGTTGATTCTTTTAAAGGACCATTTTGGTCTGGGTTCTTCTCCTTTTGAAGCTATAAAATTTGCAAGGATTTGGTCTAGATTTTGGATGGGTAGGTAGATGTCTCTCCATGTTATAGGGTTCCAAATTTTGTAATCACTTCAGTCTTGGCAATTAAACAAACCTCCAAAGGCTCATATATGACAATAGCCATAAACTAACCAAAACAAAATACTAATTATAGTGATCCTTAATAAAATAAGTATTAACAATCATAAAATTGTATAATATAAACATTGAAGTGAAAATAGTTATTTATGCAATTAGTTTTTATATATTAAAATGATTAAAATGAAATTATTAATTATAATGATCTTGATAAAAATACTATTAATAATTATAGAATTGTATAATATAAACGTTCAAGTGAAAATAGTTAATTAGCCGATAGGCTTTATATTGTGGACTTCACTGTCCACAATTTCCCGCTAAACATGTCTCATGTTTCAAAAACACCTTAGTCTCTCGTTAAACTATTTTCAAATAAACTTTCTAGCTAAAAATCTCCCAAACAAATTTTGTCGATGAGAGGCAATTGTAATGATTTTGCATTGCTTATAAAATTAAAACACACACACACACACACACACACACACACACACACACACACACACACACACACACACACATTATTACTAAGAAAACAATGTATATAAAAAAATCTATATGTAATTATTTCTTCTTTTAATAAGAATATCTTTCAATATTATCTTATTGTATTAGGATATTCTATCTTTTTAATCTTTTAAAAAAGAAAAAATAGTAAAAAAAGAAGATAAATACTAATAAAATCACTATTCAAAAAACTCTTTTCAATGTTGGCAAATAAGGTTGTAATGATTTTACATTGTTTAAAAATTAAAAAAATGTATATTTAAATATTATTACTAAGAAAAAAATGTGAATCTATATTTTATTATTATCTTCTTTTTATAAGAATATGTTTGAATATTTTCTTTTATTAGTCTATCTTTTTTAACGTTTCAATTTTTTTTTAAAAAGAAGATAAATACTAATAAAAGATATTAGAATTAGTTATTTATGTTAGTGAATCAAAAATGAATAAAAATGAAAAAATGTTTATCATGTTTTTTTGCTTTTAAAACAATAATTTGAGATTCGCAAAAACATACACTAATCATATGTTTTGGTTTTAAAACAACAATTTGAGATTGCATACACTCCATCAACAAGGTCTTTGTACTTTTAAATCTTCAATCCTATCAATTATGTATTTTACTCATTTTGTTTTATGTATTTTAAACATAAATATTCTATTTTGCAAATATATATTTCTATTGAAATGCAATTGGGATAAACAAGAGCCTAAGTGTTCAATATCACTTTTAGAAGTGGATCACATACATGTTAGAAAATTACATATTTGATTATGTATTTGTAGCCTTTTTTTGTATATAACACATTACTCATTGTGTTGTTGTTTTGGTAAAAATTTTGATTAAACGTGCATACCCTTATTGATGGTTTTCCACAAATTTGAAGACCATTCATTCTGATTTGCTGAAATATTGGATGAATAGCGAAGAAGATTTTAGTTGACGACTTGCATTTCTTTATTGCACCATAAATAGAGAAATTTATTCAACTAGCCTTATTCTCTCTACGATCTGAAAACTTTGAGGAATGAAATTAACCATTGTGTGTGAGGATCGATTAGAGGGAACACATGATCTTAAAATTTTCCACTCCTGGTCCACAAACCATGGTTGTAACTTAATTGCATGCATCCTCTTTGTTTTCAAGTTTATACATATTATATTTGCTTGAATGTTTCTAGTTTGAATTGAGGTTTTTTAAAATCCTTTCTAATAAATTATAAATGTTCTACCGCTAAATCATTATATTCCATGAAATAACAATCAATTATATCATATGATTCATGCACCCTATTTGATGTTTTCACATTTTGCATGCATGTCTTTCAAAGATTTCACAACTGCAATATCTACAAACCATGAAACCTTCCTTATCTTGGCAAATGCTTGTGCTCTGAATCTTCATGTTCATGTCTCTCATAATGGTTGAGGACATTCAATTTGGTTTTATTTAATAAAATCTATTTTGTGAATAGCCTCTAATTATTTTTATGAAATGATAAATACTAATAAAAGATATTATAATTAATAAATAAAATGGCTCTGCTCTCCACGAATAAATCTGCGCTGCTCTCCGTGAATAAATCTACTCTTAACTTCTTCAGGAAAACAAAATATGCCCCGTCCTGGGCTTTACCACTTTCAAATCATTTCAACTTGCTTGCACAATCTTCTCCTCTCCCAGCGAATTTGAATGCAGATATCCTTGAAACCCAACTGGATCGCTTCCAAAAAATAAAGTATGGCTCTTCTGGTTTGGCGTCCTCAAATATTTTGAAGGTTCTACTCGCTTATCCTGCTACCCTCGGAAACTACATTCAAACTCAAAAACATAATAGTAAGGAAAAGGATTACATTCTACCCTCATATTCGAAGGAATGGATAACTGTCTCAAACAAAAATAAATGGCATAAGGATGCCTTACTTCCAACAAATTTGACAAGTGCTTGATCTTCCCGAACAGTTTAAAATCAAATTGCGTCTCTAAAACTGGGTCAATTTACCCTACCTCAAATAATAGGGCTTACATTCCCCCCCCCCCCACCGTAAGCCTCACAAGGATTTCAGTTTTCAACCAAATCAATAGAATGCTTCCATCTTGGGCAGTTCCAGACAACTCAACTCAAGTAAAATATCCGAATTTTGCCCTCCAAAACCCTATGCTCAGCGTTTGGATGGCGAATCCCCTTTCAATTTCTTGAAGGAAAAAGGACAAAAATTCAAAGCATCAAATCATTCGTCGAACCCCTGGAAAGTATCTTATTCACTAAAACTCAGTGGAGACACTATAACCGCGGACAAAATTAAGAATAAAATGAATAATTCAAAAATCTATATTATCAGCAACGACACAAGTGAAAAATGATGGCAGGAGTGTCAAGATTTTGGTATTTTTGCCTTTTGGAATAGACCCAGTGACAATATATCCTAACTTGGAGAATGGATGAAATCGTTCAGGTGGGATCAGGAAAGTATTCTATCTCTTTCTATGCACCTCGTTTATTTACATTGTAGTAACATTTTAGCAAAAAATAAACTTCTTTCTGCTCAGTTTTTTTTTAAGGGTTTTATAGTAAATTTCATTCCTTGGAGACCAAAATTCAATGAAAACTTAGCTCGCACCCTAAACTTTCCCATCTAGATTTCTTTAAAAGATCTCCCTATCAAAATTCTTCATGGACCATATTATAGAAAAAATTGGGGCTTCTCTTAGAGAATACTTAAGAATAGACTTGGACCATAACAATAAGAAGGAAGTGAGGCTATTGGTTAAACTGAAAGATGGATTTAAAACTGAATATTATATTAAAATCATCACCAATAGATCATTTTATGATTTGAAATTCTTGAAATATGAAGGCCACCTAAAATATATTTCTATAATTAATAGAAATCTGCATCAGGATGATAGCTTAACAACATATACATCAATTCCAGAAACCACAAACTTAGAAACAATGTTTCCAAAACTAATGAGTATAGAAAAAATGAAGAAGGTTGAATTAAACCATAACAATAGTGAAAGTTCAGACAATTTTCAGACTTCTCTGCACCAAAATACTTATGTTACTAGACCTAGCATGGAAGATAGAGAAGACAGAGAAATAGTAGAAATTATTGAAAACTTACTACTAGAAAATGAACCTTCACATATAAAGGAAAATGGAGAGATTGAAGGGTTTAACCAAGCTGATACTCTGAAGGAAAATTTGGAAATTGAAGCTTTAAAAGTGAAAGAACAAGTGGTGAAAGACCCAAGTATTTCCCAACAATGCGCCCAATGTATATCCCAAAATATATTCCTCAATGACATAAAAGGAAACTTAGAAATGCATGGGCTGCTTATTAATGATCTAACTTTGATTCATAATGATATCAGTGACCAAATAATTATTTGTGTGGAAGCTCACAAGGAAATCATGGATGGAAATGAAGCAAAGACAATCAAGAACCTAGAAGCAATAGAAAAACAAAGGAGTTGTTGTGAAAATCAGAAACACTTATTGCCAATACAATTACCAGTCATCCCAGACTCCAACATTAACAAGTCCTCCTCTTTGGATTTTGTCACCCACACTGCCAAAATAGATCAGTATTTAGAATATAATTCGCAGCCCAATCTTGAAAACTGCAACTCTTTGCAATCTTTAGATTCTATTTTGAAATCTCCTCAAACCAAATAGAAAGACTCTCCAGTAGGGAATCAGACTCCCATTATTGTTAACAATATTATTACATCTCATAATGAGGTAGAGATTAAGTATAAGAAAAAACATATTGATCAAGATACGATAATGGATCGGCTAGTATACATACCTACATGGGAGATAAAGAACTCCCTAGTGGGCACAAACTTACCTATCGAAGAACCTAGGCTAAAACTTGTAGACCAACAAGAGACAGACTCTAATATTGATTCCCCCAACTACAAAAAGAACAAACATTTTAAATTCTGGCAAACTTCAGACAATGGTAAAAAATTATTTGAAGATCCCATTATAGATCTATCTGGGTTGGCTATTAATATCTCAAAGAGCACCAACACTATCAAGATCCCAATAGAGGTAAACACAATCCTAAATCATGGTACTTCCAGTGACTTAGAAGATCTAGAACTAAATTTTATGAATAATAGTCAGGATTAGGAAGAATTTGGTGACCAAGAGCTAGATAATTGGGTATTAAATCAGAACTATGACATCGAAAGAAATAGTATAGACAATGTGGCAAATTATATATGTCTAAACCCAGGATCCAACAACCAACATCTAAGCAAAGATATAATGGAAGAAATAAGAAATGAGGAAGAAGAAAGAGAGGATGAAGAGATAGCTGCGAGCATTGCCAACACAAAAAAAAATCAAGATAACTTAGGCATATCTACCAGTTTGAAAGGAATAGACAAACCTAAATGTGGAAAAATTAGTAAGAAAAGAGGAAGAAAGAGCCTTGCAGAACTAAGATCTGTTATTGGCAAGGCTGAAAACCAAACTAAAATCAGTGACATTCTCTATGCTGGGAAGGGGAAGGTCCTTCCCACATCATCATGAAAATTACATCATGGAATGTTAGGGGTTTAAATTCCCCTAACAAGAAGCGCTCTCTTAAGCGCAATCTGACTCTTTTTAGATCAGAAATAAACTTACTACATGAAACAAAACTTAATAAGGAGGAAGGGGGAAAAATTAAAAAGAAATTGGGAGTCTGGAAATGCGGTTTTACCAAATCTTTGGGAGCCTCAAGGGGATTGGGCATTATTTGGGATCCCAGAAAGGTGGACTTTACACTTCTTATGGCTAGTACCAATTGGATGACATGTAAGGTCAAAATCTTCAAGAATAACATTCAATTAATCATTATCAACGTTTATGGACCTACATCTATTGCAGGGAAAGTTGTTGTCTGGATAGAAATAAGTAATTATATGGATACGGAACCACAATCTGACTTCATATTGGGGGGGATTTTAATGCAATATTATCCATTAGGGAAAAATAGGAGGAATACAAACTAAATCACAAGCAACAATTGACTTCAATAACTGGATTTTGAGAAACTCACTTATGGACATTCCAACATCTAATGGATTGTATACATGGAATAACAGAAAGGAAATTTTTTTGTTACATTGCAGAGAGATTGGATAGATTTATAATCCGAGGTGATATTTTCTCAATTAATATGTCAATTATTGCAACAATACTACCCTTTTCTGGATCAGATCACTATCTTATACAACTTGAAATCAAAGAACAACATAAACCAATAAGATGTTCCTTTAAATGTGAGAATATGTGGTTTCTAGATGATATCTTTATGGGGAAAATAGAACAATGGTGGAAAGAAGAGGTCTTTGAAGGGTCTAGAATGTTTTGCTTCATGGAAAAACTAAAAAGCGTAAAAGAAAAATTAATAAAATGGAACAACGAAAGCTTTAAAAACATTTTCAAAGAAAAATTAAAAAATAAGGAAGATATCAGGGAACTAAACACAAAAGTTATAGAAAATAGAATGAGGGACGAACATTATAATAAAGAAAAATAATTACTGAATAAATAGGAATCTATTCTACTTAAAGAAGAAATATTTTGGAAACAGAAATCGAGAGAGACTTGGTTAAATGCAGGAGATAGAAATACTAAATTCTTTCATTCTAGTACTCTGAATAGGCATAACATAAATAGAATAACTAAAATCCAAGATGAGATGGGTTAAGAGTTGGAAAGCCCAAACCAAATTGTTGCTACCTTCGTTAATTACTATTATGAGATACTAAACAATTATGAATTCTCGGATCTTGGTGCTCAAAATGACATGTTAAAAGAAATTCCCAGAATACTTACCAATGAAGACAATGCAAACCTTAACAAGGGATTCTCTCTGGAAGAAATTAAAGCATCCCTATTCTCACTCAACCCAGATAAATCTCTAGGTCCAGATGGCTTTTAGGCCTTTTTATTTCAAAAATGTTGGGATATCATAGGGAAGGAATTATGAGAAGCTATTGAAGCTACTAGGAACATAGGAACTCTACTAACTGAAATGAATAATACCTTTTTAGCACTTATTCCAAAAAAATATACAGTTTCTCCTGGTGATTACAGACCCATCGCACTTTGTAACACTATATACAAGATTTTGTCCAAAGCTTTGGCAAATAGACTCAAAAAGATAATCCATAAACTGATATCAGAAGAACAAACTGGGTTTGTCTCGAACCAATCAATTTATGACAAAATTATTACAATATAGGACTTAATACATTTAGCACAAACAAACAAGGATCCTTGCATGCTGATGAAACTAGATATACGTAAAGCCTATGACAAAGTTGAATGGAGATTCTTATGTAATGTGAGTTTTTGGCTTTTCTAATCAATGGGTCAATTTAATATTTAATTGCATATCAAATCCAAAATTATTAGTATTAATAAATGGATCTCCTGAAGGATTTTTAACTCCTCCAGAGGTATCAGACAAGGGGATCTCATTTCTCCTTTCCTTTTTATAATTATGGCTAAGGATTTTGCTAGGGCAATTAAACTTGCTCAGTCTGAAGGCCTTATCAAAGGGGTCAAAGTGACAGATGAGGTTGACAATGTAACTCACCAACAATTTGCTAATAACACTATTCGTCCAGGTGTTTCTTCTAGAACCGAAGCTCTCCAATTCAAAGAGATTATCAATACCTACTCGAAAGCTTTAGGCCAAGAAGTGAACGCTGAGAAATCTGAAATATTTTTCTTGAATACATCACCAGAACTTGAGAGAAATATTTGTAACATTATGGGTTATAATAAAGGCGAATTTCCATGTAAATATTTGGGTATTCATCTAAAAAAAGGTCAAAGAGAGGGAGAAACATGGAGAAATATTGCATCCAAATTAGATTCAAAATTGGACAGCTGGAAGGGGAAGTACCTCAACAAAGCTAGCAGAGCTACAATGATCATAGCAGTTCTATCCATGATCCCTACATATCAGATGTCTTGCTTACCATTACCAAAAGGCGTTGGAAAACAACTAAACCAAAAACTTAAGAATTTATTTTGGCAAGGTGCTGAAGATAAAAACAAAGTGGCAATGATTAAATGGGACCAGATTTGTAGATCAAAAGAATTCGGGGGCTTAGGTATAAAAAAATTAGAATGGCAGAACATAGCCCTAGGTGCTAAATTAGTATGGAGGATGTTTCAGGAAAATGAAAGCAAATGGGCTAAAATATTATACCAAAAATACTTAAATAACTTGGCTCCATCAACCCTCTTCCGAATGAACAACCCACCAAAAGGTTTGAAAATTTGGAATTGTATGATGCAAAATAGAGAACTCATTGTGAAAAACCTCACTTGGGACATTGGTGATGGACAAGGGGCCCTTTTTTGAGAAGACTCTTGGGATGGTCTCCCATCACTGGATAAAGAAAACTTACCAGACAATATTAAAAATACTCTCATTCAATGTTGGGGTACCCATTTCAAAGATTATATAGAGGAATCCCAGGATGGATGGAAATGGAAAAACTCATCAAATACTAGTTTATCCCAGGAAGAGAGAGTTGTTTTTGATAATTTTTAGCAATCTAGGAAAACTAACCACAAAGCTAGATTGGATAGATTAATTTGGGGCACATCCAAAGATGGAAAGTATAGTGTAAAGAAAGGTTACGGGATTATTATAAATTCCCAAGATTGGAATAAAGCAGATATCCCCTAAATTTATTTTGGGACTCAGCTTGTCTCCCCAAGGCTGGGATCTTTCTTTGGGATGCATTACAATAAAGAATCTTAACCTCTGATAGATTCACCAAGTTAGGATTTTAAGGTCCATCCAGATGTGTCTTATGTAAATCTGCATCTGAAACTGCTAAATATTTACTATTCGTCTGTCCTTCTCTAACCATTGTTGGAAGTGGCTTTGTAACAAACTCAACTGATCTTCTGCCTTCAATGATAATTTTTTTGGAATTTTTGAGTTGTTGGCCCCATGACAGTTCCAAAGTGTGTAGAAAGATGTGGAGAATTGCCCCCTCTATCTTGGTATGGGAAATTTGGAAAGAGCGAAATAGAAGGATATTTACAGAAACAAACATGGATAGAGGATCCCTGATTAATAAAATTGAAGCGAGTATCATAGAAGTAACAAACAACCACCTAAGGAATACACACAAAGAAGAGGGATCATTCACAGTATGGGATGCATAAATGAGGAATAATTAGAAAGGATTAATTAATCCCCAATTGAGATATTCCAAAACTAATAAGTTAGCTAGAGCCCTATGCGATTGGAAACCTCCTCCAAGCGGTTGGATGAAATTAAATTTCAATGGTACGTCAAGAGGAAATCCTGGGAAAGTTGAACTAGGGTGTATTATCAGGAATGAAGCAGGTGATTGGGTGGTTAAAAGGGCTAAACCCCTAGGTATCTCTTCAAATAACCAAGCGAAACTTGAGGAATTAAATGAAGGTCTTAAGTTAAGTTTAAAGAGCGGAATTCAGAAGTTAATTATAGAAGGAGATTCACAAATTATCCTTAATTCTTTAAGAAAATGAAGCACTCCAAATTGGATCTTAAACTCAAAACTAGAAGAAGTCCTAGATCTTGTGGACAAATTTCAAGAAACACGGTTTGAGCACATCTATTGGGAAGGAAATAAAGAAGCGGATGCCTTAGCTAACTTAGGTGCCGATGGGGAAAATGTAAATCTGGTTAACCATGGTCAAGCACTGACAAAATGAGCTCTGATACGCCACTATTAATAAATTAAAAGCATAAAACTTCAACTTTAGGAAAGGAGGTAATTCATATGGCCCAACTACCTTTTATTAAAAATCCAGTTCTGGTAAATGATGGGGCATAATGGTAAATGATACAGAAAGGGTCTATCTAGCAGCATAGGTAGAACCAAATAAGGATGACCCAGCTAACTTCAAAATACATTATAATTACATATACTTAAATATAGGAATACACAAATATAAAAATAGTTAGATCCAAACATATGTAAATACAGACACATATATACACACAAATATAAGTAGAAATATGCACACAAATACATAACAAATAGTTTTATATAGACACATAATTTTATAAATTTAGATATACACAAACAAAAAACAAACATATACATGCATATGAAAATATAAAACATACACTTAAAACATACATATACATACAGACAAGCAAATACACACATACAGATAAACATACATATTCAGACATATAAACTTTTTTAATTCATAAGTCAATATAGATATATAAAATTCCATACATATAAATAAATATAAATATGAATACTCACACAGACACATTAAAATTATACAAACATATATAGTCAGTAGTTTAGATACAGACAAATCACCACTAACACATATAAACAAAGCTACCCAATTTCCTCTTTATAGTAACAGGCACAAAATGATAACATATTTGATAACAAATTATAAAAAGTCTGTCATATTATCATATTAAAGCTATGCATTTGGCTTAGATTACTATCAAACCAAAACTCATCTTTGGATTGTCGAAGATAGCATAGAAGCATTTTCAATATCGGAATGTAACAATGAAGCATCCACACTGTGAAAAATAGAAGGAAGATAATAAATCTGTAATGCAGCCCAAGAAGTTATAGAGTTAACTCTCCTATTAAAGCTCTCGACATCATGTCGCAACAGGGCATAATTAACGTTCTTTACTGAAGGGGAGGTCAATAGACATAAGCAAGTCCAACAATGGATTTAAAATCCCTCTATAGGAAGGCATAACTATTGATATTTTTGATATTAGTACTAATGGGATGGTCTAGGAGTCATTTTGGACTCATTTTCAATTCGGTAGAAGGTGAAGAGACACAACAAAACAACCGTCTCAATCCAACAAAACTTGGAAGTGAATCCACTCCCCCTCAACATCGTATAAATAACCAACATCACACCAGACTAATCAAACATAGATTATCCTTTAGCCTCTGACAATATGACTACCCCAATCAAACTTACTTGCAATAGGAAGCAAATTGCCTTTGAAAGAAATGTTATGACTAGACATCTCAAAGTGGTTATGTTGGATAATCATCCACTAATAATTAGAGCTATTCATCACATCCTAGGGCAATAATTCCTTACAAATGATGATAGATATAGAGTTTATATAGACATTACATCTATGTTTGTTGCCACAACACTTCAATGGGGTACTGAGAAACACGATGCAAGAAGGCTATGCTTTAGAATCTTTAAAAGAAGATTTCTTGGAAACTTGGATAAGAATCTCCAAAATGTCAAAGAGATCTTAATTGTACCTAGTCCTCAATACCTTGACATAGCCTCAATCAATGGAAGAACAGTTCCTACTAAACCAATTGTGTCATTTGATGACCCTATTGCTACCAACGAAAGAGCACCTATTATCAAGAGGAAAATTGAATTGTTAATGATATATATGCATATCAAGAAACCACTTATGGAGAAATGGTTCTACGACTACTGGCACATTGATGAGGTTAGGGATACCGACATGGACTATTTTAGCAATTCAGATTCAGAGAACCTAGTGGAACTTTGGCTACAAAGAGTAAAAGAAACAAAGAATCTACAAGTCAGAAGGATCTAGAACTCAAAAAAGGAAATAAATCTATGTTTTGTACTCTTTTGTAAATTTTTGTTACTCTATATATCTCATTTCATATATTGATCACTTCTAAACTAGCAAGGTTATAGGTCGGGATATCAGGCCCATTCAGATATTTAGGCCTATTTTCTTTTTATGATTAGAGGTACCGTACTTTCTAAACATACACATCCTATATATAGTAAAATAAACATACTTACATATAACTAAATAAAAATAAACAAATTTATATCAGGAGCCCTCGAATCAATCCAGCACTTAACAATTAGAAAAGGCATTTCACTGCTTATTATAGTGATGCTTAAAGTACCTTTAACAATCCTTAAAACTAAGATCCTTTCTTCTTGGGTAAAAACCTAGGTTTAGATACATATGAATTTATGCTTATTAAGATAGCGTTAATTGGAATTACAAACAGTAACACACCAATGTTTGTATCATTTGTCAAAAGCACTAAAACAGTACGTCCTCTAACTTATGTGCAAAATCAATTATTTTATAAGAATCAATAATTGATTATGAAAAAATGGAAATCTATAGGTGGCTTATTTCTTAAAAATCAACTCAAAATAGTATCGTGATGGGCATAATCAAGAAATCATAAGGTATCATTCAAAATCTACAAACTATTAACACACTCAATAGTAAGATAAATTGAGTAACTAACAGATAGAAAGGACACGTCTGAGCCATGCTTTGTTGCACTTCTGACAAGAAATAGGCATTAAAGCTATTAGAGGAAAAATTAATTCTAGTAACTAGATATAGACACTAGCAATCAATGAAATATAATTCTCTACATATTTTCCAAAAATAGGAGAATTATGATAGTCTATTTATACACTGTTATACCAAAAATTTGTTCCATATTCAGGCTTGAAGTTATCCACTCCAACTGCATGTCAATAATGAAACTTAGGAAGCTGGTATAAACATGGACAAAGGTGGCTAAAAAAAAATATCAAGATAGGAAGCATTTGATGGAGATTGTTCCTGATAATATCTTATCTTGAAGTTGATAATATTTTTATCAAGTTCAAATAAGGATTCATCAGGAAAATCTCAATGCATCGAAAATTTATATTATAGATATAAGGACAACTACACTTCCCCCAGTACCATCAAGGCCTTCAAATGGAATATATTAGGTGAGTTGAAATTCACAAGCAAGGATTATGAAAAGCTCTAGAATATATGATCATAAGAAGAAATCATGA
>MU223642.1:3409426-3450560 GCA_018584345.1 Thuja plicata
CTATGAGGATGACCGATGGTTGGTGGTTGGTGGGGGCCTTTATGGTGTGGGGGATTGGTTTTCATTGCTAAGTCCTATGGAGTTAGTCATTTTTCTTCTCTTTCTAGTGTTTGGCTTTCAATCTCTAGCATTGACATGACCTGTGGATGACCTTATTTTCATCTATGCATGACAAGGATTGGAGTTTCCATGAACTCTACTGGCTTGAGGGCAACGATTTCTTCTGAACCATCTTCATCTATGCATGCAAACATTAAAGGGAAACATAATCATGCTTTTTTGAGGGAGGAGTCTATGATTGCCAAGGGTATTTATTCTATTAAGAAGTGAGATAATGCTTAACTAGGAGTCAGGATCATATTGTGTTAGTGATCCAACCATAATCTATTGTTGAAGTTATTGAATATTGGAGCAATCATATTTTTATCTATAAATTTATGGGGCTTCGCCTTTCTCTACCAGTTGTGGAATCATGGGAAAGAAAATTTTGGAACATCGAAGGGGACATGGAGATTGTTCTAGCATCCAAAAATTATTTTTTGTTATCTTTTCTAGCATGGCAGATAAAAATAAATCTTTTAAAAGAGGCTTGTATTTATTTAACTAGTTTGGGATTGTTACTCCATATGAGTTTAAAGTTTGTCGTTAGTATTCAAGTATGCAAATTTCCAGTCGGTAATAGAGTCAAAGACAGACTAGTCCATAATGACCACCGAGTGTAGAGATAACCGAGTGAAGTGATCACCAATTAATAGACTTACCGAGTAGCAGTATACATAGAACACTAGTATACACTAAGCACCAAGATACACCAAGCACCGAGAGACAATATTTACTGAGTAAACCATCATTTACATAAAATTTTGAAATGACACATCAATCTAGGTAACAACTTTTTTCCAAGTTGGATAACGGTTTACAATGATTGAGGAGGACATTAATTACGCATGCACTCATTAATTGTTTATGTTTCACATGTATAGATGATCAGGGTAAATTTTGTACAACATTGATCTTAAGTTTTCTAAGATATTATAAAACCCTAATTAGGTCAAGAGGTTTGATATATGTAAGGATAAGATGTCATTTTTGTAAGTGTTGATGATCGGGTTATGATCAAGTGGCCGCCACACTAAGGACATCAGAAGATTAGACAAGGGTTTTAGCACAAGGATTTTGATTGAAGCATTCAGTTTTCATAATAGAGACAAGATTATCGAGCCGTACATAAGGTATTATTGGTCACAATAAGGTGATAATTTTATTTTACTTAAAGGATATGTTATCCATAATATTCAGATTGTATTTGTTCATATCACAAATTTTGTTACTCTCTGACAATTGTAACAAACCCTAAATCTCATGACAGATTAGACTTAACCGTCTCTGCCTAAATCTCCTAACAGAGTGCACACATACATTGTGTTGCAAAATCCTCACATGAGGTAGATCTAATCTATCTTATTGTTACTCCTAACAGGGTAAGGTCACCAGAAGTGATCAATCTTTGTAAGCTCTAACATGCTACTTTATTACTCCAGTAGTGAAGCTTTGTGGGTCTCATCCCCACCGCAGTTTTTACCTTCTAACATGGGTTTTATGTGATACCAAAATACATGTGTTGTGTGTACTTTAGTTTCATGAATGTTTTGTTGTTTTGATTACATGCATTTAAATTTCAGCAATGACATTATATGTATGGTGAAAGCAATCTACTCAGTCAGTTATTACAGTTTATGATTACAAAGATTTATTTGTAAAGTTTTTAAGGGTACCGATTCACCCCTCCCCTCTTAGTACACACCTTTCTATTATTCCAACAGGGATTTTGGTCAAACCTTGGAATGTGGGCTTCAACTCAACATAGGAACTTGCCTCATGTGTTCTTGTCTAGATTCGTCTTCCAAGGCTTCTTGTGGAATCCTAGAGAGACAACATTCTTCACTCTGTTGGTCTTCCGCTTGGTAAACCTATTGGACCAGCTACTCAGATTCAGGATAGAAAGGTAATCTCTTATGCTTGTATTTGTATTGAAGTTGATTTGAATAAAACATTACCATATTATATGGAAATATGTCTTGGATCATCTTCTTCAATTCAACAATTGGCCTATGAGATATTTCCATTAAAAAGTAGAATCTGTCATGAGTATGGGAATTTACAAAGGAAGTGCCTAAGATTCAGTTCACCTGAATTAGCTAATGTCCCTTTTAGTTCATCTCCTAGGGTGGAAAAAGGGAAAACTCCTACTTGTGAGGGTACTAATGAAAAAATGGATTCATTCTTGTCAAAGTTCATAATAAGGGAAGATGTCATAAGAGAACCTAGATAGATAGACATAATGAGGGGTTTCTAACTGGTTTGAAGATTTTGATAACTTGGTTCAGGAGGGGGGAATTCCAATGGAATTAGCTCCAAATTCCAAACTTCTTGGAGTGACAATAGAGGAGGATAATGGAAATAGACAACATGAAGTAGCCATAATGGAGTAGAGGGGTGAGAAGATCGATACAAATCTTCTTCTAAACTCTTCAATTATGATAGAGAATTGTAATACCTTAGTCTCAAAAAATGTGGTGGATGTAGTGGCCTCAATTTTTCCTTCACAAAAGGGACCTACAAAGTCAAGGAATAGCAATAGGATTTTTTTGAAAAGGGGCCTATAAAGCAACCTTTGAAGATTGGACGAAAGACAACCCGGGAGAAGGTGAATATTATTGGAGATACATTGGTTGAGTCTAGGTCTATGAAACCCATTGATTACCATTTCTTCCCATCCTTATAAATGTTTTTTTATCATGGAATGTGTGAGGTTTGAACAACATCCCCAGAAAAAGATAGTTCAGGAATTACTTTCTTCTCATTCTCTCGATGTTGTTTTCATCGAGGAAACCAAACTGTTAGTGGAGGATATGGAAAGTAGATTTTCTAGGATTTGGTCACATGGATACTTTTAGTATGTTGGGGCTCATGGTAGTTCAGGGGGATTGACTTTCTTATGAGACCCAAGAAAGGTTGTCCCTCAATGGTGGATTATAGGTCGCTCTTCTATTTCTATGGTTGCCTCCTATTTGGATCAAGGGGAAACTTGTCTTTTTTCTAATATTTATGCTCCTACTACTCTTTTGGGAAAATCTCAGCTATGGGACCATAATAGATATGTTTTCTCTCTAAAACCCTTTCTACCTTGGATTTTGGCTGGAGACTTCAATGCAATTTACAACTTGGAAGAGAAAAGAGGAGGGGTGGCTAGGCCGGATCCCTTAGCTATCCCCCTCAATTATAATATTGATATTTTGAATGTGATTGATGCGAAGGAAAATATTGGCATATTTACTTGGATTAATAGGAGAAGTGGAGCAGATGCAATTTCTGAGAGACTGGATAGATTCCTTGTTTCCTTCTACTGGATGGGAGATAGATGGAATACTACCTATGAAATCTTAGATTGGAGAGGCTAAGATCATTGGTTAGTAAAATTATCTATGGTTTCTTATAGGGCTTAAAAAAACCCACATTTAATTTTTAACTCATGCAGGTACGTGACCCTTCCCCATAGATTTTGGAATCACAATGGTGGTTTGAGGAGCAACCCTCTCATGGTGTAACTATGTACTCTTTTGTTAAAAGATTGCGACATGTTAAATATAACCTAAAGAGATGGAATAAGTAATGTGTTGGGAATATATAGCATAGAAAACAAGGTTCCCAGGATCAATTTAATTCTATTACCTATATGATTCGAGATCAGTGGCTCACTTTTGTGTTGAATTAAAAGGAAGCTATGGTGATTAAGGAACTGGAGGAGTGAGAGCTCTAGGAGGAGATATTTTGGAAGTAGAAGTCTAGAAAGGAGATAGGAACACTCCCTTTTTTTATAACTCTATCAAGGAAAGAAGAACATATAATCTCATTTCATCCTTAGTGTCTTCAAAGGGGGCTCAACTTCTCTCTTTGAGGGACATCACTCGGGAAGATCCTCAGTACTTCTCTACATTATTTAGGGAAGATTCTTATTCCTACTAGGGAGGAAGAAGTATCCAACTTGGAGTGCATCCCCACCCTTGTCTCTAGTGAAATGAATGAGGCTCTCATTTTCCCTGTATCAATGCAAGAACTGGGAAATATTCTCTTCCACATAAAGAAAGGAAAAGCCCCAAGTCAGGATGGCTTCCCGGTTCAATTCTCTCAAGAGTTTTGGGAGGTTATCAAGTGGGACCTTCTAGAGGTGATTTGAGAATCTAATAATAATAATAATAATAATAATAAGAGAATGTTAAATGACATGAACTCTACCTTTTTGGCCCTTATTCCTAAGAAGGAGAATGTGAATATCCTTGATCAGTTTCAACCAATTTCCCTTCAAAATGTGGTCTATAAGGTTATCACTAAGCTTATTGTTGAGAGGCTCAAGTTGTATCTCAAAACTATTATTTCTAATGAACATGGTGGTTTTTTTGTTGATAGACAAATTTTGGAAGGAATGGTAATTGTCAATAAGGCCATTCATTCCATGGTCACTTCTAAAGAGAAAACCATGTTTATCAAATTGGACATGGAAAAGGCTTATGATAAAGTTAAATGGGCCTTTTTGTAGAATTTTCTTAGAGATTTTGGATTTAGCAGTGAATGGGTCATTTGGGTCATGAGATGTGTTTCCTCTACTTCCTTTTTAGTATTGGTTAATGAGGAACCTTCTGAGTTATTCAGTGCTTCTAGGGGCATTCAACATGGAGACCCATTATCTCCATATTTTTTTATCATCATGGCTGAGGGGCTTGGTAGAATCATTAAATCTAAGGTTTGATAAGGATTGATTCAAGGATGGAGTTGGTGTGAGAATTTGCCTCCTTATTCTCACTTTCAGTTTGTGGACTATATTGCTTTGATGGGGTGGGCTAGAATCAGTGAAGTTGTTGCATTCAAGAAAACTTTGGATACACATTTAGTTGCCCCGAGATTAAAAAAAATTAATGAGAATAGGTCTTTCATTTATTTCTTTGGCACTCCTCGACTTATTCATAATAGGATTTATTAGATTCTCATATTTTCTATCGGTTCACTTCCTCTTATTTACCTTGGGATTCTAATTGCTATGGGGTCTTAGCACAGGGAGTTTTGGCAGAACATTCTAGATAAGTTTCATAAGAGGGTTATCCACTGGACTTGTAGACGACTCTCATCAGCTAGCTGGAAGAGTAACTCTATTGAAGTCAGTGATTCATGCTTTTCCTATTTATAGAAGTTTTGTGCAAGTTTTTCCTTCTAGTTTTGTGAAAGAATTTGATGGTCTCTCTCATTAATTTATTTGGTTTGGTAACTTTATTTCCTCCAAGTGGATCCTGTTCAAATGGGATTTTGTTTGCAGACTAAAGCAAAATAAGGATCTTAGGCTTAGGTCTATTGGCTTGATGGGGTAGGTGCTTGCAGCCAAGTTATATTGGTGATGGTGTATTTGTAAGGATCTATATTGGGATAGAATCATCACTCAAAATTACCTCAGAGGTATGGGTAGTTTGGATGTGTCTCACTACGAATTGTTGCGGAGGGGCTCTATAATTTGGGATAGTAAAAAATAGGGTAAAACTCATCAAAGGAAGACTTTTCTGGATCTGCAATAGAGAATTGGAAGCTCAATTATGACATGATTTTTGGGATAGTCATCCCCCAATTATCTCTTAGTTCCCTCACCTTAAACCTCTTTGTGACATTTTTGTTGTAGTTGGTTGGAGGAAGGTGGTTGCTTTTAAAAGTATTGACTTTAAGGGGGTGTATAATGGAAAATTATGAGCAATTCTAAGGTGTAGATCACTCACCAAGATCCAACCTACTATACATTAGAATGCCAAGGCCACCCTTGGGAAAAAATGTGGTTAGCACAACCAAAAGGAGGAAGGGTGCTAATTCAAGATCTACGACAAGGGGAATTTGGTATTCCTAAAAGGGGGTAGAGATGTGATATGATAAAGTATAAATAATATATCTAATATAATAAAGTAAGTGCAAGGAAAAAGAGGGAAGAATAAGTACACCTAGAAACAAGATGGAGAAAATAGAACTTCAAATCTGAATTTGACTGTCATTGGGACCTCGGATCCTACTGTAACTGCAGATATGGAAAACAAGGTTCTGAATATGTTTGTCCTTAAATTTTGATTGAAAAATAGCAGGGACAAGTTGACTTTTTGGGAACAAGTTTACTTTTTTGGAACAAGTCGACTAGACAAAATCTGATGAAACTATTCCTGATTCTGTAACAACACCTGTACTACCTAGATATGGAATTGTCACTTTGCAACTTGTTGCCACATACAAAAAAATAGGGAAAAAGCTTGTGAAAAAAGGTTTTCCACGGTCAAACCCTTGTTTATGAATCATCCTTGAAATCAAATTGAAATTGTGTAAAGGAAATTAATGTAAAAGGCAAATTGTTGATTTACCTTGTATGAAACCCTCATGAACGGATACACTAGTAGCTCAAATCCATGAAGATGCTTGAATGTGTTTTGAATGCAAACATTTGACCTTAGAATGAGATGTGGAATCAAGGATTCCTTCACAAATTAATGGATCTATGATTACCACTCCGAGATCTTGAATGTTGATATGCTTGATAACTACATGCAAAGAAGAAGAGAGAGAAGGATGAATGAATGGATCTCTTTGCTTGATTTATAATTCCTCTACTTGTCCATCATGGGAGAGAAAATTGCATCAATGAGATAATAATTTCTTTTCTTGAATGGACCTTGGAAGAATTGAGACTTAGAGATCTTGAATTGAATGCTTGCCTTCAAATCTTGGATCCAAATCCTCAATTTCTCAACTTTTATTATTGATTACTTGAATGCTTGAATATAGTTTGCATATGATTGTTGGTTGTCAAATGAGGAGATAGTAGGTCCTTTTATAGAAAATACTCAAATTTAGGGTTCAAATTGGATCCAGGTCGACCACAATTTTAAACCTAGGAAGAAGAACCCCAAATCGGGCTCTAGGCAAAATTTGAGCCAAAACGCCTAGGGATAAGTCTGCAGTCGACTTTCCCAGGCAAAATGGGCTCAAATTGCATAGCAATGTCGGGGAAGGTGAAAAGGAGATAGGGCAAAAATGCACGCTACTATGATCAATCAAAATGGATATTCAGACCTTGAAATAACCAAAATGGGGTCTAATAGGTCCTAAAGGAATCTAATTATGGGTGCTAACTTTTAAGGACAATACATTTAGCCCCTAATTTAGCGAGAGTATGAGATGAGTTCATGCTCACGATAAAGTAGATTAAATTCATAAGAATGATCTCATCCAGGTCAAGGAGGCAAAGAAACATCAAGCCCCCAAGTGACTCAAGTCTTCATCAAATCCAAAACCAAGATAAGAGAGGTGTCGCTCAAAAGAAAGAGAGAGAAAAGTGTGATCACTAGTTTGGTAAGAGATTGTCTTATCATGGACCTCACAAAAGGAAAATATTGTAAAAGATGACACTGAAGGTCTAGCAAGCTGTGTTATGCTAGTCAATCCATATAAATGATCAGTCCTTAAAAAGAGAATTGTCCCCATTAAGTTATCCACCAAAGGAATGATCAGTCCTAAGGAAAGCATTGTCTACATAGGGATAAATAAATAAAAAATCAGGCCTAAGGAAAGCATTGTCTCCTTAGGTATCAAAGATCACTCCTTAAGAAAATATTTGTTTTTTTAAGGGATCTGTGAGAGAGATTGCATCATATCATTGTGTAAGTGTGTGCAAAATGTGAAATATGGAGCATAGTATATGCAACCACGTTAAAGTCATTGCAAACCCCTTAAAATGAGCAATGACTCTAACAGATCATACATGCATCCACAAAAAACATTTCCACTATGAGATGCTTCTTAGAAAGGACAAATCAAGGGAAATAAATACATGACAAAGGAGAGCACGAAAGGGATCTACTAACTCTAGGGTCAGTATGATCAAATGATAGTACATGAAATATTGTATCAAAATGAAATTTTGTCATTCCCCAAAGGTAGCAAAACTACAAGTACAATGGAAGAACAACACATAAGAGTTACAAAGAATAATTATTTTGGGCCAAAATCATAAAGACCAAAAAGAATAGTTAGATACCATTTTGCATTATTTATAATTAGACAACACAAAGTTACATTTACGAACAGTGACACATGCACACCATAACATGTAACAACATATAAAAGAAGTGAGTTACAAATAGAAGAATGTTTACGACATTGCAATTCCTTAATCACCATGTGCTAGTGGAGCAACAAGGGTCATTTAAAGAAAACTAAATAAAACATATAACAAGAAACACGTCACAAGGGGAAGCACATCATGACAAATAAGAAAACACACAAAATCCATCACACAAAGATGAGATAATCAAGCATATCGTATACCCCCGGTCTTGGTCTATAGTGTTTAGGGAAGCTGGGCGAATCCCAAGAGGAGAAACATCAAGCAGGACAAAAGGAACAATAGTGAGTTATGAACAAGGACCATGCTGTAAAGATGGGCCACTTTTCTCTTCACTAGGAGTGATAAATAATTATTGTGAAAACATAGATGGAAAATCATGACTAACATTAATAAGCTCATACATGCCATCACAATCAGTAGCATGAATATCATTGTTAGTATCAAAAGCATCATCATCAAGAGTATCTTCTTCATCCAAATTAACTGTTATAGAATCTAAGATACAAATAGCATTATCATGTTTATTCAATTTGACCTTTTCAAGTTAACTTCCTCCTCTGGCTCAAGCATGGGTTGATCAAAGGGAATCAAAGCATCAATGAGTGTTTTAGGTAAAGCAATATTTTGGGAAGCATGCTAGTGGGCTCTAGCATGTTGTTTATGGTGGCGGTCATGAGTATGATGGTTATTTTTGGATTTTTTGGAAATTGATTGAGGTTAAGGATCAATCAACATTGCGTCCTTTTCTTCTTTAAATGAAAGAACGCAAGGAACCACACTAGGCTGAGGGATAAATTGACATAGTGTTTATAAGATATGGGAGGTGGAACAAAAGCATATAAAGGAGGTGTAGGAAGAAGTCCACGTTTAGGGAAAAGAGATGGAACATCCTTAGGTTTTCTAAGTTCACAAATCTTTTGGCTCTTGTAGGCTTGATATGATTGGAAGAGGTTATAGGGATGAAATTTAGTTGGTTGGGGCATGGAAGACCATAAGAAATCAAGGTCAACTGAATCTCGAGGCACTGAAGGATGAAAGAGGTTAATAATCATGATTTCTCTATTATGAGGAAATTTCAAACATTTATGAATAGGAGAGGCCATGAATTTAATGGAGGTAAGCCAAGGAAGACCAATTTTTACTTGAAATTGATCAGAAGTTGGGATCAGAATGAAGGTAACATATAAATTTTTACCACCAACTTCAACAAGAAATGAAATAGAACCATGGGAAGGATAAAGGAAACCATTGTAAGTTTGGATAATGACATCAAATTTATTATAAAAACCATGTTGCAATCATCTACTAAACTAATTCTCTTCCATTATTACATTCACCATGCAAGTAGGACCGATAAGGACACCCTAAGAATGAAGGCCACTAAGCTTTTCCATAATATAGAGAGGACCATCAGGTGCTTTAATTGTCTTAATAGGGTCAAAGGTAATGCAAATCTAAGCTTTAGATTTAGATTTAGGTTCAATTGGTCAATGAGGTTGACAACGTGATTGGCTTCATGAAATTTATCATCTTAGTCAATAAGTTGAGTGGAAGAGGAAGATGAAGGTTGAGTAGACTCAATGCTATTGGTAGAATGAGTGATGCAGTCAAGCTTGGAGGATCCAATAAAGGACTGTCCAAACTTGCAGCCAACAACAAGACAACAATGGAAACATAAAAAACACTAGAGATATAACAAACTATATCAACCTAAACTCAGCTTCAGATTCAATTATGCAAAACAATAATATGATTGTTATCAATAACTGAACATTACAATCAACATGCTGGGTTGTAAGGCCTTCCTGGTTAGGGATAAAACAACAATAACATCAACAAGATCTTGCAGGATCCAACATTGTCAATCTACTCTATAGCTAAGTGGAAGAAACCACATCTGAACTTGTACTCACAAGACTCCAAGCAATCTGCAATTTCTATCTACCCACTTACAACTATCTGAATCAACTTTATGTCTATCAACTATCAGATTATCTGTCCATCCTCTACTACCTCCTCCCCTAAAAATAAAGCTAGACTCTCTTTTATACAAACTTGCCATAAGTAAGCATGTTACAATTGAAATAACATACATAAACCCAAGTCGGCATCAAGAAACACACAACCAACATGTTATCCATAAGTCAACTTCCAGTGGTCATTAAATCTGCATAGGAGAGTGAACCAAATAAGATATAGGTCCTCCCATCTCCCATACACAACCACAAATTAAATGCACCATTTTGTTGGAATAACGGAATAGTGTATACTAAGAGGGGAGGGGTGAATCAGTACCCTTTAAAACTTTTAATCAATTAACCCTTAATCCTTTAGTAATCAATTCTTTGTATTACCGACCATAGTGCTATTGTACCTTATGCATGTAATACCAATTCATAAATTTAATTGCATGTAGACATTCATAGAAACATTCATGAAATGTAATGATACATGACACAATATTTGGTTAAGCAGAAAACCCCTGTTAGAAGGTAAAAACCGCGGTGGGGATGAGACCCACAAATACTTCACTATCTGCAGAATGGAAGGGAAAAGTTAAGGCTTACAAATTTGATTACTTCTGATGATCTATCCTGTTAGGAGTAATTTTTGAGACTGGTTAAAGTCTACTCTATTAAGAGATTTAGCAACACAATTAAGTGTGCACTCGGTTAAGAGATTTACAAAAGGATTGTTAAATCCACCTTCTCAAAGGATTTCTTCTATTTGCTACACTTGTTAGAATGTAGTCAAAAATACTTATTGACCTGAGTATGTGCAATCCTGAATTGCTAAATATAGATCCATTAAGTTTACTATGTATGAATATTATCTATAGTGATTGATCAATACCTTTGTTCTGCTCGGTAGCCTTGGATCTTGTTCTTGATAACTAATTCCATCTTTTGTTGTCCTTCTGCATAAAACTCTGTTTGATCCTTTAGATCTTCTCCTCGGCTACAAACATCATCACATCATCTTGTTTTTATTGTTTACACATCGATTTATACATTGTATTTGACCTATTTTAGTTTCACGCTTTACTATGAAAACTCTATGATCAAAGGTTTACAACTTGACCTTGATCTCCTAGTTTGCATGTTTTTAATCAGTTAAACTGATTAAAACAATTACATTTTCCTTTGCTTTTCCATCAAGAAATGGTTTTAAAGATGTGATTTAAAGCTAAATATAAAACACAAGTGTTTTATCTGACGTGTAAGTCAGATCCACATTTCTCAGAATTATAATTGTCTCTCGGTAGACTGGTGCTCGGGTTGCTCTGTAGTCTACCTGTCGGGTTTCTCCCTCGTATGCTCTGTCGGGTTCCTCTGTTGGGTTCCACTTCAACATTTTTGGGTTGCACTTGTAAACTGTGTCGTCAGTTTACATTGTAACCTGTTCTATCAGGTTACACTATAAAACTGTCTTTCAGTGTTGATGTTACCGACGGTTCAAAACTATTTTCCCTTGTATACTAATGGAAAAATATGTCATCAATCTCCCCCTTTGACATCAGTATCAAAAACTAATATGTGCAAAAACTAAAATGTTTAGTATATACACCATGTGTTCACCTTGTCATTATGACTCCCCCTATGTGTATGCTCCGGTATAGTATCTGTACATGTATATACACTTGAATTTATATTATTTCTCCTTTTGCATTATTTCCCCCTTTTTACCTTATCAACTCTCTTTGTCACATATTATTTCCCCCTTTTTTGATAATAAGGACAAAGGTGTAAATACTTACAACTTGTCAAAAATATGGGAATGGGAGTTCTTCATGTCTTCCATCATTTTCTCCCATTTCTCCTGAAGGTGTTCCAGGGCCATGTGCTCCAATGCAATTCTTGCATGCATATCATAGATACTATCGGTGAAAGACATCTCCGGGGTTGAAATCAATTGTCTTTTTGAAGTCATATGTTGTTGCAGTATTGTAAGATTCGGTGGAGTAGAGCCCGGAGCTCAGTTACCTCATCTCTGAATTTTGATTCTGCCTCTAAAATGTCAAGTCTCAACCTTTTAGCTTCCATAATCTTGTCATATTGCAACTTGATTTCATTGTCATTGGTTGTAAGACCTTTTGCACTAGCATTTAGATCTGCATCTATCTATGCAATCTTCTCACTATTATCCTTAGTGAATTGCTCTATTGTGCATAATTTCTAAATTAAGGCTATAGCTTCTGAAATAATGGCTTCCAATGTATTTACCAGTTCAGGTAGCTTTATCTTGTTCTCTGCCACTTCTTGGCTTATTTTCTCTTTTAAATTGTATTGGTACTTCTGCTCTGCACACTTTTCTATTGCCTTCTATGCATCAACATTCTGAGATGTGATGGCCTCGGTGAGAGTTGCTAATTGATCAAGAATAGGTGCATCTTGATCAATGTCTGTATCAGGTAAATTTTGCAAAAGTATTTCCTTGGTTGTCTCTAGTACATGTGTGTCTTTTGTCTCCTTTTTAAGCTTATCTTAGATAGATTTCCTTTTACAAAGTTCTGCATACTTTGTAAGTAACTCTGGATCCAATGTCCTCGGATCATAGTCTGGTATTTCAATGATCTCATCCAGGGTGACTAGATTTTTAGTCTTCTTCTTTTTCTTCTTAGAAAGTGTAGTGGAGGCACCTATATGCAGTACCATAGCAAGTTCCTTTGCTTGGTCTGATGTACTTGATGAAGGCTTTGGAGGTGTAGTGCCTTTTACTTGCTGCTTGGTGTCTACTTGTCTGTTTCGTGTGGACGTCTCCACATCAAACTTAGCTTTATCACCAACTTCTCCTTCGGTATCCATAGGAGTGGCATCACCTTGCTTCTCTTCTTCACGTTTATCTTTCTGCTCTCCATCTTTTTCTTTTTGATCATCAGTTATGTTTTTTGTTCCTCTTCACCCTTATCCTTGGGTATGCTTGCATCATGTTCGGGTGACTTCTCCTTTTCTGAGATGATATTGATATCTTGTATCAATAATAACATTTGGCCCGGTATTTTAACTTGTGAAGCATTAGTTGTTGTCTCCTATTCCTTGGATTGCTCGGAGATAACAGTGACATCTTCATCTGCCTTTACCTCATCTACAGGATCATCTTCGGTGATATCTATGATGTTTGTATCTGTGATTGTATCATTTGCAGTATCCCCTAATGATTCTATAATTTGAGGTATATCATCCATTGCCTTGCTTGCTTCTGTGTTCAATTTAGTTTGATTGACAACCTCACCATCATTTAAAAGAATGTGCTCTGGGCTCAGTTTTGCTTGATTTCTTTGTTGTGAGGCTTGTCGGTGAGTGCTAATACTCTCTTAGGGCTTGTGTCCTCTTTAGGTACATCGAGTATTTTCCTCCAATCATACTCACTTTCTTTTTCAAGCTCAATTAGGTTTCCCTGTAGTACCTTGTAAGCTCTCAATTTTTATGAGAACTTCTTCGAATGTAACTTCGTCATTTCATCAATTTCTTCCATTTTGGACTCGGGTGGCATAACAAAAACTAGGGATCTTTCCCTTATCTATTTTTCAGAATTCAATGCAAATGTCCACCTTGTTGATAACCTGTCTAGAAGTTCTTGTGGCATCTTATTTTCAAATTGTATTGGTATATATTTGAATATACACATTGTGGTGATGATGGCTTCTTTTATTTTATTATGATCCTTGGGATTCAGAGTTAGCCATTTTCAAATCTTAGGCTCAGTTATTGAACCTGACCTGATGATTGATGGACACATCTCATCAATTGTGGTAGGAAGTTTTTTCTTTACAGGTTGTTCATCTTGTTCAGTGTCTTCTATATCTTCCTTACTTATGATGAATTTTCTTCTTTTTGTTGGTGCCTTTTTCCCGGTTTGAGGCTTTCTTTTATAAGTCCTCACTTGTCCTTTCTTGATCGGTGATGGGCTTGTATCCTTTATTGTCTGAATCCTAGTCCTTGATGCAGTTGTAGTCCTTGGTTTCTTTGCAGGTGGTGGTGGTGCATTGGACTCTGTAGATTCGGTGTCACTCGATTGTTCATCTTCACCGATGGGTGATTGTCCCTCGGTGTCTTCTTGTAATTCTGACTCTTCATCATCTACCAACAACTTCTTCTTCTTAAGTGTCTTTACCATTTTATCCTTCTTTCTATCAATTTTATTTACTACTAGGCTGGTCTTTATTCTTTCCTTAGCCTCTTCATAGGTTCCAAACCTTGGTTGTGACTTGTCTAATGGTTCATTTAACAATGCTTCAATAGCATTGGTGGCTTGATATACGTTGATCTCATAGTCAAGTGGTGCTAACCATGCTATCCTCGGTACAACTGGTTTGATCAAGGTGGTATCGGTGTCCACCATAAAACATATATCAACTTTATATTGTTCTACCAGTTATTCTAGTATCCTCATCCTTTTCTACATTCTATCCTTAAATCTAGTGAAATATTCATCCATGAATGAGGTAAAGTTGTCACCTAGTGACTTGATGAATTCACTTATTTGAATTGTCATTGGTCGAGTAGTGTCCCAGTTGACATTATCGATAGATGGAAAGATATCTTGAAATTAAAAAAAATATGCACATTAGAAGTGATCCAAACTTACATGAATTGGACTTTGCAGACCTGATTGTCCTCATGTTTGCCCCTAACTACTTTAGTAGAAGCTCGGATAGATCCAATTATAGACCCTTCTTCACAATTTTATGGGTAGTGTCAACTGCTCCACATGCAATGTTGTTTAACCTGCTGGCTTGGAATACCTTGTATCCCAGTACACATACACCGAACTTCAGTTCTGGATCGGTGATGGTGTTAACCTTCAATCCTCTTCCATCACATACTGCACCTATCATCTTCACAATCTCGGGGCGAGAAGGGTGTTTGAGTGCCTTGGCCTTATCGGTTATTGGATAGCTGGTCACTATGTGTATCACATCTCTAGTGATATGTTTTGGCTCGTCCAGCCACATCTTTCAGTCATGTACCCTGCTTAGTACTATCCTGATCCACTTGATTTTAAACTCCTTCGAAAACATTAGGGAATTTGTCAGCCCTTTCACCTCTATATATTTGTGTTCATCCTTGATGATTTCACTGGTGCAAAGCTTCTTGTAAGCTTTCTCAACTTCCAGATCTTCAATTTCTACAATTTTGCAGTGGATATACGATCAAACATCCTCGATTAGCAAAACCCTAGGTGGTATGCCTGAGAATACACCAGCGTCAGCGGGTTGCGAAGAAACCTCTAGACAAAACTTATATTTAGGTTCTTCACAAGCAGTGTTCTTGATTAGATTAACGTTTTTCTCCTTGGCATTCTTGATCTTGCAAATGTGGTTGCCATGGTTTTTGAAAATTAGGGCTTTTCTCGTAAATAATAGTGATCTCGGTGATTCTAGTTACTTACTTAACCTACTGTATCTGCTTTTGATCTATCTGAATGCCATGAATCTGCTATGAGTCGCTTCCACAATCTAGTCATTGTTCTTCACTCTATGTTCTGCTTCGCTCTTAATCGCATGGTGAGTGAATGAGCTATTTCATCGCCTTTTTATAGACGATGCCCTAAGTGGCACAATAAATGTTCTAGATGGATGAGTTGTTGATCTTAATGAAGTTCTTCTATTCCTCAAACTTGTTGAAATTGTTGGATGCAACATCACTCTTATCAACCAGAGCCATTGGAGTGGTGCTCTCAAATTGACTCACTTGAAATTGATAATTATGACACACTACGCATAATTGAGTAAAAGAAGAAAATTCATAAAGTAGAATCTTATCTCTAATGTCTTTTTATGAATTATGAATGAAAATATGTTGCACATCAATATCAGACACACGATAAGAAATCTAAGCATGTAAATGCTTAAATCTACCAATAAAATTAGTCACTTTTTCTTTAACGCCTTGTTTACAATGTATTAAATCAATCAAAGAAATCTTAGGACAAATGTTGTTTTGAAATTGTTCAATGAAATCGTTAGCAAGCTTTTGGAGGAATCAATAGAATAACAAGGTAAAGATCAATACCATTGTGAGGCTCTGTCTCGAAAGGTTCTAGTAAAATTTTTTTCCATGAGGGTCATGAGAAAAATCACCACACAAGGTTTGAAAGGTTTTAACACGAGTCAAAGGATCACCCTTTCCATTATAAGTTTCAAGATGAGGAATCTCCATATATTGCGAGATAATGGCATGAATGATATCCAAAGACAAAGGACTAGTAATGTCACAAGTAGGGATACATTGACATTGGATTGAGTCATTGAAGCAATTTGTTGTTGTAAAGAAGGCACAATTTGAGCCAAACTATGAATGGTAGGATCATTAGAAAGAATAGTAGAAGGATATATGTTTGAAATGTTTGGAGTATTGTGGGAGATGGAAGGAACAATTGAATATGAAAAGGGCACTCTATGGTAAGTGGGCATGGATGAAGGTAATGAGACACATGGCACACTTGAAGGCCTAGAAGGAATAATAGGATTAGGAATTCTCACATGTGTAGGATTGAGATTTTGAGTGGAAGTTGTTATGATAGGAGGAGCATAAGTGGAAAAGCTAGGAATAGAGGTAGAAACAAGCATAGAGGTCTTAACACAAGTAGTAGAAGGAAGAAGACCTAAATCTTGAGCACAATACCTAAGAGGCTTAACATTGTTATCAATGAGATGAGAGATGCTACGCAAGATGTTAACACCATGGTCATCATTATGAATGAGCTTCCTTAAACTTTCTACGATGGAAATGACTTTGGGATTAGGGTTTTCTTGTTCTAGCCATTGTTCAAATTTATCAAAGTCATTGGAAATTTTTTGAACTTGCGTAGGAGGGAATCTCAAAATCCTCATCTTCATCATGAGAAGAATGGGAAGAGTTATTCTCCATGATAAGAATGATGTCACTAGGATGCATGTTGGTCTCATCAAGATTCCTAGGAAAGAAAGAAGGGTCGGGATCAAAGGAACCCATAAGTCTACGACTTATCCTGACCAAAATGCTATAAGTAGGACTCAAAGTGATAACACTTGTGCACAAGGGAATCAAAGGAAGAACATAAATCTAATGCAATTGTAAGATTTTAAAGAGATATGCAATCCAAGAAAAGAAGATCTTTTATGAAAGACACATTTAATTATCAAATGTAAACATGACATGTAAAACATGCACAAGTAGATGGAAAATGGTGAGAAATGCTGAGATGTAGATTACTCACCAAGATCCCTACTATACATTAGAATGCCAAGACCACCCTTGGAAAAATTATGATTAGCATAGCCAAAAGGAGGAAGGTTGCTAATGCAAGATCTATGACGAGGGGGATTTGGTATTCCTAAAAGGGTGTAGAGATGTGGATAAAGAAAAGATACTTAATAAAGTAAGTACAAGGAAAAATAGGGAAGAATAAGTACACCTAGAAACAAGATGGAGAAAATAGAATTTCAAATATGAATTTGACTGTTGTCGAGATCTTGAATCCTATTGTAACTGCAGTTCTGGGAAATAAGGATCTGAATTTGTTTGTTCTGAAATTTTCACTGTAAAACAATAGGGACAAGTCGAATATTTGAGAACAATTCAACCATTCGACTTGTTCCTAACAAAATTTGGTGAAATTGTTCCCAATTTTGTAACAACACCTGTACTACCCAGATCCAAAATTGTCGCTCTGCAACATGTTACTGCACATAGAAAAATGGTGAAAAAGGTTGTGGAAAGGGGTTTGCATTGGTCAAAGCCCTAATTAGAAATCAACCTTGTAATCAAATTAAATTGCATAAAGGAAGGTAATGTAAAATGAAAATTGTTGATTTACCCTGTATGAGACGCTCATGAAGGGATGTAGTAATCACTCAAATCCATGAAGATGCTTGAATGTGTTTGGAATCCAAAGAGTTGACCTTGGAATGAGATGTAGAATCAAGGATGCCTTGGAATGGTGCTTCACCTCTATGAGCATCACCTAGATGCAATGCGTGCTAAGTGTTCCATTCATTATCATGAAAGATGGGTTCGTGTGAACCGCTACTCATGAAACATGGGTCAATGAGTTTGACTCAAAAAATTACACAGTTGAATCCTGATAGCAATATCACAATTATATATCTATATAAAAATTACTTTATTTATAAATATAAATAATAAATAAATAATATTATTTAAAATAGACATTTCATTTTTAACTAGCAATCTAACAAGACTTAAAAAAACTATCATTCCTAAAAATTTACTTTTATATCAATAAAAATCATTGAGTAGGTAAATAATTTCTACAATATATTAAATTTAGAAATATAAATCTCAATTTCATAAAAATTAAGTTTAATAAAAAAAATCATTGCAAAACAAGTGATTAATTGAACAAATAAATGCAATAATATTTAAAAAAAAAGATTTTTTTTATTGAATCTATAAAAGTCACTAAGAAAAAAATAATAAAAATAAATAAAATCAACTTAAAATAAAAAAATATTCTACTTTAAAAAATAATTATAAATAACTCACCACTAAGGAAGAAAAAAACAAAAAAAAACAAACAAAAGAAATTAAAATACTAATAATGATAATAGAAAGCATAAAAAGCATGGAAAACCAGTCACGAGAAAATAAACTACCATAAAATAATGGCCGTTGTGTTTCTGATCGTTGGGAGCCCAAATGTATATATTCAAGTTTGAATTCTCCTTCTCTTTTCATTGATTCATTCCTTCATACATTGATATATTTGAAATCTGCAATTTACAGGCTTTCATTGGCGATCTGATCTCTTGTATTGGCGAACAAGTTTCTGATAATTGCGGCGATCACTGTTCTGTAATTGTGGCGATCACAGTTTTGATAATTATCGCGAGCAAACTGAGTACCCATATTTTTGTGCACTACAGTTTTTTTAGAAAAAAAATTCTAACCTCTGTATTCTCTCATTTTTTCAAACCGTGTCTCTGTATTTTTTTCCTTGTATTATCTGTTTTCCTGGGTAGTTTTCTTCCTGCTTTTGTAATACAGGTTACTTTATCTAAATATGGCCCACGATTCTCCTCGGGTCTGGAGGCCATCCAAGAACAGGGAGCCTCTGCAAGAATATCTCACAATTGGAAGGCAGAATGTATGTATTCCTATCAATATGCTCAATGTATAATAAGTATGTATTTTTAGGTTTCTAACGTGGTATTCATAATTCGGGTTTTAAATTCATATCATGTTTGGGATTTAGGTGCTTATGTTCCGCATTGAGGTTTTGCTTTAATTTTTCTGTATTGGGATTCTGGTGTATTTATTCATTGTTGGGGTTTATGTGTATATATACTGTTTGATTCTTATGTCTATTCTTTTCTGAATATTGGGCATTTAATATTTTTAACCTCTATAAAGGCTTCTGTATACGAATTCTCTATTTGAGGGTGTAACATGTACATTCCGTTTTGAGGTTCTGATGTAGATTCTAATGTTCAAGTATTCTATATTGGGGTTTTGATGTATATTCTACGTAGGGGTTTTGGTTCATGTATTGGAATTTTTCTTTATGCCTTGTGTGTTGGGTAATCTGACTGTTTTTTTTTGCATTGGGATATTTTGTGTTTATATTTTGCATTGCCATTGTAATACATATATCCTGTAATGGGATTTACTGTAATGTGGGTTTAATGTAAATGCTTTTGCTTTGATCTCTTTAATTAAATGATTTTCTGTCATTGCAGAGTGATCGGTTCATTGCCCTCAGGGGCTCCATGGATTTTGATGTTGCTCGATATCTGTTGACAGAAAATAAGAAAGAGAACAATGCTGATGATATCCCAGCCAAGGAAACATACAAGAAGGAGCTTGCAGCAAGATTGTTCAAGGACAGCAATATTGACATCAAAAAGTCTAGAATCCTGACCTTCAAAGCAAAAGTCCCCGATCCTCAAGAGAGTTTCCAAAGCTTCTTTTCAGAATGCGCTTCTACTGGTTCTGTGATTATATCCAGTAAACTTTGCCATTACATACCTAAAGTAAGTGCTCCAATTATTTGTTAGACTTTGTTAGATTGGATAAACGACCTAGTCAGGTCATTTGTTATACTTTGTTAGATTGGACAAATTTTCTAGCCAATTGGTTTTAAAGTTGAGAGATGTCTTTTGGATCAATGTTGAGATTGATTTGATTGACAATGGGGTCTAGTGCACTAAGATTTTAAGGTGTGTGAATCAGATAAACTCTAGGTGGGTCCCCGTTTTAAAGACCAAGCTATCTATGCATCTTATCGGTTCATAGGATATTTGAAAATTAGTTGGATCGGGTATTGGGTTCCAGATCTAAGGTTTGAGTCTCTGTTTTTTATAATTGAGTCATGCCTTGTGTTCACTGAGTTGTTGTTTGATGATCAACTGGCTCCTCAAGCTTATTTTGTCTAGACCCTTGGGGTTTGGTTCTCTTCCTAGATTGGTTTTCTGATAGACTTACAATGTTATGAAGTATTCAGTGACTCCTATCTCAGGTTTGCATTAGAGTTTCAATGGATTCTTCGCTGATACTATCTATAGTTCTTGTCAGTATGTAGGATATTTAAAAATTAGCTGGATTGGGTATTGGGTACTGGATCTAAGGTTTGAGTCTCTGTTTTCAATAAGTGAGTCATGCCTCATGTTCATTGAGTTGTTGTTTGACGATCAACTGGATCCTCAAGCTTATTTTGTCTAGACCTTGGGGTTTGGGTATTTTCCTAGATTGGTCTTCTGATATACCTACAATATTATGAAGTATTCAGTGACTCCTATCTCAGGCTGGCATTAGAGTCTCAATGGCTTCTTTGTTGATATTGGGATTAAGCTTGGGTCTCTTCCTAGATTGGGTTCTTGATAGCCTACAAAGTTACGAAGTATTTGGTGAATCTTATCTCAGGTTGGCAGTAGAGTCTCAACAACTTCCTCAAGCTTATTTTGTGTAGACCTTGGGCTTTGGGTTTCTTCCTAGATTGGGTTCCTGATAGATTCACAATGTAATGAAATATTCACTTAGAAGTCACTTTTAAGTTTATTTTTTTATCTATTTGTCTTTTTATCATAAAAAATGTTTATGCCATGGGTGTTCTACTGGGTTCACCGTGGTTCACCTAGCGTACTATCAGGGTTTGGGGTCTACCTTATACAAATTGGCCTTTGGAGCCTGGAGTTTTTGTAGATCTTGCCTTTGGAATTGGCTCTCTCATTCATCCAGAGTGTTAGGTTTTCAAATATAAATTTTATAACATCCTTCTCAAGGCTAGGCTGAACTTTTTGTTTTGTTTTCTTCTCTGCTGCTAAAAGCTCTGTCTTTCTGTACAGGAGATCTGTCATGAAGAACTTATTGTTAAGCTTTTCTTTATTTCTGAGAGTTGAATGAATACTCCAGTCTCTGCAAGGATATTATTAGATTATTGCATAATATTTAATGTATAGGAGATCAGCCTTTTCTTCAACTAGCTTTAAAAATGAGTGGTTTCTTGATATTGACATTACTTTAATTAATTATTTTATGGTTTCTTGATATTGAGATTGCTTTAATTAATTGATTGTTTGTAGTCTGCAGAGAGAACATTGGATGCCTCAGATCTTGTAGATGGTTATTATTTGAATCTGCTCGATTGGAGCATCAGCAATGTTTTATCCATTGCCCTTGCATTTACAGTTTACTTATGGGATGCCACTCAGAGCATTACTTTTGAGCTGTTAACTGTTGATGATGATGTCGGTCCCATTACGAGTGTTAATTGAGCAAATGATGGTAGACATATTGATGTTGGGTTGACAAATGCTGTTGTACAGCTGTAGGATTCTTCAAGTAATAGACAGGCGAATAAAACTAAGGAGATGCTAATTAGTTCATTTTCTAGACTATTAAATACAACCTAACCAATTATATTTATTCCTAAAATTGTGCAGTTAAGAGCCTTGAATGGTCATACTGCCCGTGTAGGTTCCCTTTCCTGGAATGGTCATGTTCTTGCAACTGACTCTCTGGATGGTTTAATAAATAATCACGATGTTCGTATCCATAATTCTATTTTTCAAACATTTAGAGGCCATGAGCAGCAAATTTGAGGATTGAAATGGTCTCTATCTGGCCGACAACTTGCAAGTGGAGGGAATGACAACTTAATTCATATTTGGGACAGAATCATGTCATCCTCTAATGGTGCAACTCAGTACCTTCATAGGTTAGATGATAACAAGCTACAGTTAAAGCCTTGTCATGGTATCTATTGGCATCTGGCGGAGGTAGTGCAGACAGGTGTATTTAGTTCTGGAATCCTCATACAGGAGCGTGTCTGAATACAATTGACACCAACTCTCAAGTTTGTGCATTGCTGTGGAATAAGCATGAACGCGAGCTACTCAGTTCCCATGGGTTTAGCCAAAACCAGTTGACCTTGTGGAAATACCCTTCAATGGGGAAAATTGCACAACTTACAGGGCATACTTCAAGAGTGTTGCATCTTGCATAGGTAGGGTTGTTATTGATATGTGGATGCAATACATGTGTATGCAAGATTAATTTGAGTATTTAAATGTGAAACATATTCATGCATTCTGTTTACAGAGTCCAGATGGCTATACAGTTGCATCAACTGCTGGAGATGAGACACTACGGTGTTGGCAGGTGTTTGGAGCTCCTAATACCTTAAAGAGGACAAAGAGAAAATATTCAGTTGTTGCATTCAATGAATACCTTACTCACATTCGCTAAGCAGCTGCCACACCAGATGGAGTATGGAGGAGGTTTACACTAGGTGATATTAGGCTCTTTTATTGTGTTTTATGTAATTCTGCCAAATTTTTAAAATGATGATTTTGTGCACTATAGAAATAAATAGGTATGTATTCCATGTTACATGCCCTTGTTAGGTTAAATTATTTGATTGATCCTCCAGTGAGTAATAGTGTCTTTTTTAATGGTAATGTTCTTTCCACAGTTACAGAATCTAGTTCTTTTATAATTAAACATACTAAATTTTGGAGCAAACCTTATCTTGACGATTTCTACTTTGGTGTATGTAGAAGCTTTTGTGGGTGCTTATATGGTATTATAAACATAGGGGTAGGGGAAGCATCTTGAATCCAGACCAAGCGTGTAATGGTCATTTTTACAGCCATTACAAGATTGAGAGCGATCTTCTTCGTTGAGTGAGAGCTGGTCTATTTTTACAGCCAATACAAACTTGAGAGTGAGGTAAAGGAAAGTTTACACAGTGAAGAAGAGGTAGAGTAAATGTCATTTCCCACAGCCAATATGAGTTTGATGGATATGTTTTTCTTTTTTCTATGTATTGCTAGCAAGATTTTTAACGGAGGTTCTTCCTCTAGTTGTTGTCAAATGTTGATATTTTCTGAATTTTTAATTTTTAATATGCCAATAATAATTTAAGCACACCTTTTTCTCTTTCTCATGAGAGATTGACATAATTATAATTGTTAAATGTTAAATCTTAAATTCAATTTATCTAATCTTATACTTTTTTCAGAATGGCTGTTGTAAATGGCCATGACAGTTTCTTGTCTACACCAAAATGTTCACAATAGTTGCAACCATTATCTCACCATTCTGTGGTCATATTCAGGCTATTTCTAAAGTTCAATGGCCTTTTGCAGTTGGTAGAATTGTCATAAATTTCTCTTACTACAGATGATATTATGAATATTTACATTTTGAATGTCAACTAGTTAAGAATATATAATGAGCAGGATTGAAGGAAGCAATGCATTTTGTGTGGAAAGAATCGAAGACTTTGATGCTATTGTACAGGATTGTGCATGCTGTAAAGATTTAAGGCTAGGCAAGTCAGTGCAAGCACACATGAACTGTAGTGTATCAAACTGGATAATTTTTGAGAGTCATCTTATTTGTATTTCCCTTTCATCTGAAATGTGGCAGCCAGATGGATGTCCATTAAATGTTTGAGATGAATGACTTAATTAAATGTTCTTACATCGAATGCAATATTGGCTAGTTATTCTTCAATAAGGAATATGGGGAGATTGGGAGGGATTTGGTGAAATGCAGTAGGAACTGGCCTATTTTTGAAATTCTTCCCCAAGTGTGTGAGTTCAGCAGATGCGGAACAATTGTATAACCTTGTTATAAAAGTTTATCTCCAAAACTGTTCTCAAAGCATGTGTGGGTACAACAGATCTTGAACAGAGGCATAACCTTGCTGTAAGAACATGAATTGCATTAGAGATGTGAATGTGGCAAGTATTCTTATGGATGTTTACTGGTTCGTTTATGTATGCCAAATATTTAATGAAATGCCTGAAAGATATTTTGTGTATGGATAACCATTGTTATAGGATATGTCCAAACTGAAGATGGAGAAATCCTTGGAGGTTTTCTATGACATATATGCGTATGGAAAACCATTTCTAGTTCATTTCTTATGTGCAACCTCAACCAATCTTCATTTTTAGTCACATTGCCATTGCCATCAAGTTCCCATTTCTCATTCCTGGTGATAGAGTTCAACCATCAAATTCAGTCAAACATGATTTATGCAGGATAGGATATAAAGCTTATGGATGTTTTATTGGGTCTAATTATTCTGTTTGTCAAAAGTTCTGACATTTTCTTCTTTGTTTACTTGATTTATCAGGTTTTTCACATTTTTAGTTTTTTGTTCTGTGCCTATGGCTCTATTCATATACCATCTGGTTGCTTATCTTCTTTGCCTCTGTCAATAATAGTTATTTCTGCAGCAGTTGTTTCTTACTAAAATGTTCCTAAGTCCTAATAGGGGTTTTGATGATAGGGTAGAATATTGAAACATGCAGGGGATCTCGCTTTGGCGGATGAAAGTGCATGGCTTCAGCAAGATCAGGTATCAACTAAAAATAATTTTAGCAATTCAATGCTTGTTGCTCCATATTTTAATGTCATGGAATGTCAGGGAAATTTTAACTGGGATCTCAATTCAGGGAAGATGCTTTCATCTATTGATTCTTTGTTGCATCGTGGATTTAATTGTTTGTGGCAGATTTTCTTTTAATGAATTTAAAGACATTAAACCAAATGTTTTGAAGGTGGAAATGGCTGAGAAGATGGATGTACTCTTTACAAAGGATGGTGATCAGCACAATAACTTATATAATATGCAATGCATGTGGTACGTTTATAGTTGTAAAATTCTAGTAAATATATTTCATGTGGTGATGCATGAGTATTAGTGTAATCTCTAACTGAATATTAATTGATTTGTACAAATTGAATTTGGAGCAGGTATGAACTAGCTTCTGGTGAGATTTATTTCAGATAAGGTTCCTTTGGGTGAGCTTTGAAGAAGTTCTTAGAATCAGAAAAGCATTATGCTGGTATGAAGGAAGACCAATTTGACTTTCATTCATATTGCTTGCAGAAAATGACCCTTTGTGCATAAGTCCAAATGCTGAAGTTTCAAGATTGTCTGCATTCGTTCCCTTTCTTTCAGAAAGGTGCAGTTGGTGCCATTAGGTTTGTTTCTCTTTGGGATTCATGTGATTCTGTATAATTACCCCTTGTCTTATAATGTTGGTAATCAACACTAAGATGCTTGTAGATAGTAGTTTCCTTTAGTGTAATTTGTGCATTGTGGATTAAATGCCACAACATCATAAAGTAAACAACGCCCCCATTAAAATTAAAATGCTTCAATGTCAATTGTCAAACTCAAATGTGTTCAATATTGAAATAAAATATCCACAATCATTGTCATAAATCTCTTTCTTTCTAACTCAATTAATTTGTGTTTTTTTTGGTTTTCTGGATTTAATGAAATAATATATCAATGAGCTTCATGGGCCTGATAAAGCTATAAGTCAATAGGTCTCTTCTCACAGTGTTTTTAACATTTAACTAAAATTACAGTCCACCTAATTGAGAAATTGTTAAATGAAAAGATAGAAGAATAATTTCCATAAAATTACAACTCACCTGTGATTGTGAAACTGGCAAATTAAAGATAAAAGAAACCCATGGAAAATGTGGGATTAAAGATATTGGTTGTTTAGATGAGCATGTGACAGATGTTATCAGTTTATTTGGCTATTTCTGAATTTCTTTCTTCATAAAAGATGAGGGTACTGCAAATTCTGGGGACAATCTTCGATGCTGGTGCTGACATTTGCGAGTATGATTACAAAGGGTTTCATTGGCTGTTATAGTGAAGGAAATCCTAGGGTGCTATGGCCTTCACTTGGTGCTCTTGTCACCAAAGGCGTCAATAACTTTTTCAATACCTGAATGCACAAATACAAGAGCAATGTGGAGTAATTAATAAAATTATAAATATTAAGAAAACTTTGTGCTTCATGTAGGTTCATTTTGGATAAACCTGGATTCTTTTGGGATGAACCATAGTTGTCTGCCTATGCCCTGATGAATTTTTTTAATGAATCAGCTCTGCACTGGTGAATCAGCCCTGAACTGGGGAAACTGCCCTGAATTGGGACTGGGTATGAACTGGACATGGTAAGGGATGAATTACTGACATTGATTTTTTATCAGTTTCATACAATAGGCTATTGCATTTGTTGTATGTCATGTTTATGACAGTATAATGCTGCATATTGAATTTAGGCAGGATATACTATGATGTTAAAGGCTGGAAAGAGGGTTTAAGTAGGGCATACAATGATAACTTGAAAAGAAAATGAATTATGCAAGTTAAAACCTGATATAAGGATAACTGGTCATGTTGACAAAGGATACATGGGGAAGTTTCTAAGATGGTTGCTATCAAGCTGATCACCGCATATGGGAGTATTTGACAAGAAGATGGCCCTAAAGTTTTCCTAGCATATTATCTGCGATACTCGTGCTTCCTTCTGTAAAATGATTTTCTCTGCCACCCTTGGTGTAAACTGTTTGGTAACTTTTTAAAGATTAAGCGTTTCTGGTAAAGGGGGACATTTTTTGAAATGTTTCCCACTTAAACTAGACATCCTAGTGATGTCCCTGATTTTTTGTTGTTGTTTGGAATGGGAGGGATCGTCTGTCCTCACCCCCATCCACTGTTCTCAGAGTGTTGCAAAAACCCAAGAATGTGTTCTGGAGATACACTGACTTTCTCTTCTGCCAAATTCAAGTAGGGGTTGCACCCTGAATTTTCTGTTGGGGTATGCCTGTCGGATGTGGTAGTTTACCCAATCAAACATTTGACATTTGTGCATATAAGGATGTGACATCGCTTGTGGGGATTCGAACAACAGTCTCCTCCATGAATGCCCCAGTGATTATCAGTTGAGCTCATTCCATTTGAAAAAAGTTTAGGCATGATTGAAACATATTTTCTTAGACATCTTTCATCAAATATAATTACTGTGGGGGAAGTTGTCTGTTTGGATGTCTTCAAGCTGATTTTCCATGTAATGAAAATATGTGATGATTCTTGTAGTTTCTGATGTTCCACACTAATCTATTTTGTGTCCTTACTGCAATGCCCCAAGTTATTTGTTACTTTGAGGATTTCCAAGTTCTGAGTTTGTTTGAAACAGTAACACACCCTGGTGATCTTGAGCCTAACTCAAATATTGTGAAGAGAAGAGAGTGGAAAGTGTATTGGAACCTACTCGCCATTCACGGTGATAAAGTAGCGTTAAAACTGAAAATAAGGGCGACTGACAGATAATGTACATTGGATGCCTAACAATCACAAGTGGGGTGAACAATTGTTCGAAATTAGTACAAGTTTGAGTGACTGGATTGACATAAACCAAGTGATAGTTTAGATTCAAAATTATGATTTAAATTGATGTGCATACAAGGTAATTCGAGAAACACTTGCATTTTATTTTGGGTTACATTTGTAGTTATTCCAGTGGACAGGAAAAGTCTTTTGTATTTGAATTGGCTTTTTGAAGTAAGCCACAATGCTCACCATAGTTTGCAAACTCTGCAATTGCTTCTCCAAGTTGCCAAGAACTCTCCGTTTTTTTTGTTCTGTGAGTTTTTCCAAGCTTAACTAGTGATTTTTTATAGACATAGGAAAAACATGGGTAAAAACACCAACGTGGGTAAGATGCTGGTTAAAATGCATTTTCACATGTTTTTTTAACTTTTTTTGCTATAAAAGTTAGAACCATACATTTTCTCTTTTGGGATGTCAATTTTAAATTTAATACATTCTTTAATTGAATTTTGCAAAAGAAATATGTTTTTAAAAGAAATTGTAACTTTTAGTAGTTTCGAAATTTGTCAGGTTGAATGATTGTGGGCTTCCCGAGTACTCTTCAAGTCTGAGCCTGCAAAAAATGATGCTCACTACAAAGGCTGGTAACTTCACTGCCTCGAATTTTCATTTACTATTCTATTGTGGAATGGATGGCTATCTCTTAGATTTAATATATTTTTTGATTTAATATGGTACCATGATTGATAATAAGAGTATAAAATGGTTCAAATGAGGATTAATTCAATTTGCTTTGTGTTTTAACAATAGAACAGGGGTATCAGATATCCCAATATTATTTAATGGTTTAATATGGCACCATTGTTGATATAAAATCGATCTAAAATGGTTGAAGTGAAGACCAATTTTATTGTACAGCTAGATATTTCACACTGATAGAAATAAATGGTTCTTTACATTTGATTTTGAGGTTCTTATGGATTTGTTTTCAAATTTGTACATGTTTAGATGCCAGCTGGAATTTTATGATTCACCTCCAAAGGTAGCTGTTGAAGAAGAAGCTGGATTTATAAGTCTTCTCTCTTCTGAAAGAAAAAAGATTAGGGCAAGACAACACAAATTAGAAGCTTGAGCTAAGGTATGTGGATAGCTTTCCCAAACATGTTATAATTTCTTTTAAGATTACCATGCAAGTGCTTGGATGTTGAATGTTCTTTCTTTCTTTCTTTTTCAGGAAGCTGAGTAAAAAGCTGGAATTGTATGATTCACTTCCAAAGGTAGTTGTTGAAGAAGAAGATGGATTTACGAGTCTTCTCTCTTCTGAAAGAAAAAAGATTAGGGCAAGACAATGTGAATTAGAAGCTTGAGCTAAGGTATGTGGATAGCTTTCCCAAACATGTTACAGTTTCTTTTAAGATTACCATGCAAGTGCTTGGATATTGAATGTTCTTTCTTTCTTTATTTTTCAGGAAGCTGAGGAAAAAGCTAAGGAAGGGGAAGCAGCTAATATGGCAGCAACAAGAAGGGGGAAGTGAGGTTCACAACATTCAAAGGTTGTTGATCTTGATCCTGATGGGGAGAAATTGTTACAGGTATTTGTCTGAGTTAATTGATATATCACGCATGAGTGTTGTTTAAAATTCAATTTACGAGTAAATCTTATCTGAATTAAATTTCTGAGTACATGATTTTGATAGATAAATGATAAAGTAAAACTAGATGAATTAATTCCAACATCTAAATTAACAAACATTACAAATTTAAATGTAGAAAATGACATTGACAACTTTAAGTGGCTCCTTTAGCCTCACTTCAAAATATTTCAAAATTGAACTGAAGACTAATATAAAGGAATTATTTCCCTTGTATGAGTATCTGTATTAAAAACATGTCCATTGTTAAGACACATGAAAGAGGGAAAATGCCCACAGCATTGATTCAAAGTCTAGACTCTAATCGATGGTCCAACTTAATAGTCTTTAATCTGTATTGTTGAAAAAGTAATTACAATTTTTTTTTCCTTACAACCATCCTAATGTTATAACTGGATGCCAAGGAATCTCATTTGTGATAATTTATTTTATATTTTTACAAATTAATGTGATAATTAGACAGGGCTGATTCTTAGAAGCAGAGAAATTAAGGAAATTGGGTGGAGATGTTTGAATTTTGAAGTTGAGTGAGGTTTTTAAGCTCTTGAATCTGATGTGATCAAAAAGTTCTTAGATGGGTCTAATATTTCATGAACTTCAGCAAGAGAAATGAAACTAGTAGATGTGTTGATGATGGAACACTTTTCTACCTTGTATTTATTTTGAGGTTCTGCTTGGAAAGGATGCTTGGGATAAAATCATAAATCAGCATCTGTAAAGTAGTGCAAATTTATAAAGAAGTTATAATTTGAGTTACATAAATTGATAGTTGATACACAATAACACCTAGTCTCATAAAAATCTAACATTTGTATTGATAAAGAATCCTAATAGCCTAAGAAACAGTCTTAGAATCTTTATTTTACATGTCGGTAACAAGATAAAGGAAATAATATAAATTTGGTACTGGGAAAGGTAATTGGAAGGTAGCTAGGAAGGTGGCAGATTGGTAATATGTTCAGATGCATTGTATGCCGGAGAGCATCTAATGCAGTGGCCTTTTACAAGATTTGAGAAATATTAATGTTGGAGAACTTCTAATGCTATGATCTTTTACTATTTTTGATATTTTTAAAAAAAAAAAAGGAGAAACCTGGGGTGTTGGTATTTTTTATGAGATTTGTGCAAGTAAAAACAAGAGACCCTGTGGTGAAGTGAATGAGGGTTGCCCTCTGTTCTCCCTTCTTTATTGACAATCATAGAAACTCGAAATAAAATAGCCTTGGAGAACAACCAAATTAACAAACAGTTGATATGGTTGTAACTAAATGCTATGGTTTTGTGCTTGATTAATTTTATCATTTTCTGTTGGTATGTTGTATGGGCAGTAAACAGTTGACATTGAACTTTTATTTTTATTTTTTAATTCTGTTCACATTTGTGGCAGGCTGTTAAGCGGCAGCTTACAGCGGATTGAAATGATCAAGAGGTCCATTTCTGTTTGGTATGCTGTTGCCTTAAGTTTGTTTTGTTCAATTTAAAATATGCTCTTGCCTTAAGTTTATTTTGTTCAATTTAAAATATGCTCTTGCCTTAACTTTTGATATGCTTCCTTTATCTCATGGATCTTATAAACTGCCTTATTGACTGGTATTAAGATAAGTTATTTAATAGGATGCATCCTAATGAATATTTAATGCTTTTGGCTTATCTTTCTGTGCTATTTCTCTGAAATCAGCTGCGTATTTTCTGTTATTCATGTGCCTTGTTTCCTTGTTATTTGGTCACTTGAATTTGGAGGCTGCATTTTTTATAATCTTAATTGTGTGTAGTTGTTAAAATTTGTAAGCATATAGCATGAGAGTAGTTAATGAGAACGACAAAAACAAAAAGATTTGATGAAATTTGTTTCCATTAGGAAGGCAATGTGAGGAAAAACTCAAGCAAAGATCTTCTATCAAAATCAGGTGTACAAGCTTACCACTAACAATACCAACCTATAATTTTGTCACTTGCATCTAATCTAGGGAACTCTAGTGGCTACATATAATTATAAAATCTCAAGAAACAAGACAATGGTCTTACACCTTTAATTGCTCATAACCCTAATATGACTCAAATGCAATTCTAAAGAAGAGTCCAACTCTCCAATCTACCCTTGCCCCTTGCACGTATCCTAATGTGTACATTCATGTCTAAGGATGGGTACATGAGATGACTAGGAGGTAATGGATTACCTTACATGTGAAAAGGAAGAAAGAGCACACATTTAACTCCCTATAAGTCTTCAGTTCTATTGTCTTGTCTTATGTGGGAAGAATCTGTCCACAACTGAAATTGTCATTTGTGATGCATTATGATCATGAAGTTTGTATGCATCTGCGAGAAATGAAATTAAGCTAACTGCAAGTAATGGAAAATACAAAAAAACTAAAAGCAACTGTTCCAAGTATAAATGAGCACAAAAGAGGGAGAAAACTTACAACCCGAAGAAACAAGAGTCCCAACATCGTTTCTTGCTACCTCCTCCTTTGAAACCTACACACAAAGCATATAGAAATGTTGGGGCTGCTTGATTAAGAGGCCTGCCAAAGTTAGACCCCATTTTGGTGTTTCCACCTCCACGAAGAACTAGATAGATGGATAGATAAAGGATAACCAATAAATGATAAATGATATAGATAAACATGATATGCCAATCGAAAGAGATGAAATGAGTATGATACAACTCCCCTTCAAGGCAAAGAAGCCAGAGCTCAGTGGGATGAAGGCAACATTGAGCTAGTGAGTGATGAAGGTTGTAGAGCAGCAATGTAGGATGGTCAAAGAGCTATGAAAACTATTCAAGATGATGAAGAAGTGCCAAGAGAGTAGCCAAGATGTCCCAATGAGTCTCAAATGAAGATAAGCAATGAATTTTTAAGTAGCTTGGATGATTCCTGATGTTGATGGGTAGTGGAAAAGGCGTTACACTACCAAAAATAGTAGTGCAACGTCCCAATGACCACCTATACATTTACCAATTCGCAAGACGAGTGTGTGTCATGTGCATGTCTCTACGACACACAAACATCCTAAACCAAATAGGTCGCATTGTCGAGAATACGAACGATGAAAATGACAAGGCGACTGGGCTAATAAGGAGGCTTACAAGGAATTTCGACTTTTGGCTAAGATGGAGACATTATGCAATGAGGAACTGCACGGGGTGTAATTTATAACACTACACAATCCTTAACAAAATTTCCCATTTCTTTCTCCTTTGCACTTCTTTTGACAAGTTAGGGCAATTTCTAACCACATCCTCCTCAAAATATGTTCCATGAAAGTAATGGCCTCTTTTGAGCCTATCATTATTTAATTTATCAATATACCCTTCAGGATCAAAGGGCCCTTAGTTTTGTACATCCCAAATTATATCTGGTTTTTATGTGATCTCGAATCTGCTTAGTGTATTACATCCAATTGCAATGTTAATATATATCTTGTGCACCATGGCATGTGGGTACCTTTTCTTTCTTTCTCCATGAGCTCCTTCTCCATCCACATAATTTGCCATATGAACTCCAAGATAACTAATCTCGGGTAAACAACACAAGGCAAGAAATGTGATGCCTAAGGGCACCCATAAACTATGATAATATTGAAGCCAACAAAGAAAAACCAGTCACCAAAGTTGTGATTGTAACCTTCATCAGGTGGATCCTGGAATTTTTCGATCGACGGATTTACCATGAGTGACTGTGGTGATGTTTTGGGCTAGGGTCATCGTGCCCTAGCCACTGTTTGCAGTGCGGTGTGTAGGTTCGCTTTTTAGAGGTTTTGAGGGTGTTTGTAGGGGTGTGTAGGGGTTTCCTAGGAGATGTGGCATTTTTCTTTTTGGTGCTTTGAGTGACGGGTTCTGTTTGAGCGATGGTTTTGCCTGGTTGGTGTTTTTTGTTGAGGGTTCTTTTCTTCTTTTCGTTTTTTGTTCAGATGGTGGAGCTTGGGGTGTCTACTTTGTTGGTTGTTGGTGTTGTGCCACCCCATGGATCTTCTTTAGGCTTGCATGCAATGAGGCTTGACTCTTTTTATGTGGGGGCAAGCTCTAAATTAAATAAAGTGAATGGTTGTCTTCCGAGGACTCAGGATCGTCCTGTCCTTGTCATTCCTCCTAAATCAGTCATGGAGGATTTTGCTTATTGGAGTAAATATACATTGATCTATAAGTTTCTTGGGATTTGCATTTCTTTGTCGACTCTGGAAGCTTGCATTCGTCGTTCATGGAAGGTGGAGGGAGACATGGAGATTATGCTTGCTACGAACAACAATTTCTTGGTGTTTTTCTCATGCACGTCTAATCGCAACTAGGTTTTTAGGGAGGACCTTATTTTTATAATCATGTGGGCTTGTTTGTTAAACCCTGGCACTCGGGTTTCAATTCTACAGAGGAATTACCCTCAAGGGTTCCTGTTTGGGTTCGCTTGCTGCGACTTCCTTTAGAGTTTTGGAGGGAAGATATTCTACACCAGATTGCAACTTTGCTTGGGAAGCCAACAACAATTGCTCAACAAACCCTTGATAAAGAGGTAATTTCCTTTGCCTAAAATTGTGTTGAAATTAATTTAAATAATCTGTTGTTGGATTCTTTGGAAATATGTTTAGGCTCTTCTAAGTGGGTGCAACATCTGGATTATGAATCTCTCCCTTTCCGATGTCGGATATGTCATGAGTATGGGCATCTTCAGTGTCAGTGTCCTTGAGTTAATAAGGGGCCTAGAGGTTCTGTTGGTGGTCTTGGTGGCTCTTCTTCTTCGTTTTCTCTGAAGGTGGATAGAGAGAGCAAAGGGAAAGCCCCAATACAAGCAGATGGCCCTGATAAGGATGGTTTTCTTCCTGTTGGATCTTGAGCTAAGGGACAAGGACAAAAGAGGCCTTACAGGGATAAACAAGTTGATGAGGGTTTTAACCGGTTTGAGGTGTTGGATATTATGGCCTTAGAGGATGAGATTCCTATTGATGTCTCTTCTGGTGTGACTAGTATGGATGTGGGGGTTATGCAGTAGGAGTCTTTTGTGTTGAGTTAGGGTGTTGGGCAATAGCATGACATGTCCCCTACTGGCCTTGACTTAGGGGCTTCAAATGAACCCGCAAATTCACAAGATGATATTGTTTTGGCAGAATTTGCTTAGGAGGTGCAAGCATCTTGAAAAGGTAAAGGGTCTTCTCAGGCTTTGGCTTTACAATAAAGGCCCTTCAAGAAAGTTTCTTTTGATACTTCTTCAAAAGGAGGTCGCAAAAAAGGATCAAGAGAAGATTAAATTAGCTGGGGAGTTGCTAGTGGATTTTGGGTCTTTCAAGCCCACTGAGGCTCACTTCTCCCACTCTTCTCAATGATTATTCTCTCATGGAATGTCAGGGGGTTTGAATGGCATCCCTAGACAAAAGGTTATTCGTGAGTTGGTGACAGTTCACTCTCCGTCTATCTTTTGTATTCAGGAGACTAAGCTCACAGTTGATTCTATGTTTCTTTGCGCTTCTAGTATTTGGCGTCATGTCCAGTGCCAGTGTATTGGTTCTCTGGGAAGCTCTGGAGGTCTACCTCTCTTTTGGGATTTGAGGAAGATTGTTCGTCTTTGGTGGATTTCTAGCCCCTCAGCTCTCTCTATGGTTGCCTCTAGTTTGGAGACTAGAGAGACGATTCTGGTTACTAATTTGTATGCTCCGGCTGATTTTCATGGCAAAATCAGGCTTTGGTCTCATATTTGTTCTGTTAGAGCATGTGCTCCTTTCCTTCCTTAGGTTTAGTGGGTGATTTTAATTCCATGTTAAGCTTGGAATAGAAAAGGGGTGGGCTAGCTCGTTTGGGTCCTTCCTCTTAGCTTTTTTGAGAAAATGTGGACCTCCTGCATTTAATTGATATCAAGCCAGCTAATGGCATTTTACGTGGAATAATAGAAGGGGGGAGAAGATGCTATCTCAAAACGATTGGATAGATTTCTAGTCTCTAGTTTTTGGGTTGGAGGTAGCTTGAGTCCTACTTCTAAAATTCTTGATTGGAGGGATTTAGATCATTGGCCTATTAAATTTTCAGCTACTTTAGTTGCAGTTCCTAAGAATCCTCCCTTTAAGTTCCAGGTGATGTGGCTTCGGGACTCTTCCCTCCAGGATTTAATGGCTTAGTGGTGGAGAGATGGTTGCCCGACTTATGGTATTGTTATGCATTCCTTTGTTAAGAAATTGCAATATGTTAAATGACAGCTTAAGAAATGGAATAGGTCCCATTTTGGTAATCTTTATGTCATGAAGAGGCAGGCTCAGGATCGTCTAGCTGTTGTCACTTGTCAAATTCAGAATCTTGGCTTTTCAGAGGATTTGGGCGAAGAGGAGTCTCAAGTTGTTAGAGAACTCGAGGAATGGGAACTTAGGGAAGAGATTTTTTGAAAGCAGAAGGCCATAGTTGACTGGCTTCAGGAACGAGACAGGAATACTGCCTTTTTCATAATTTTGTGCAAGCTCGTTGGAATAGGAGTTATATACCCACTTTGGTTAATTGAAATGGAATTTAGTTGACCTCTCTGGATGCTTTGTCTCGCAAAGCTACTCGGTACTATTTTGCTCTTTTTTCAGTTGATTCACCTCCTTTTGAGGATGAGTAGAACATGATCCTTGCTTGTATCCCCTCTCTAGTTACCAATGTGATGAATGCTTCTCTTATGCGTCCAATATCTATGTCTGAAATGGAGGAGGTTATTTTTGGGATGCGTAAAGGTAAAGATCCAAGCCTTGAAGGGTTGCTAGTGGATTTTTTTAGGAATTCTAGGATATTATTAATCTAGATTTGTTAGAGGTGGTTCAAGAATCTTATGTCAGCAAACAAATGCTTCGGGCCCTGAATTCTACTTTTCTTGTTCTTATTCCAAAAAAGGAAGGTGCTAATCAGTTGGATTTCTTTCAACCTATTGTTGTATGTAATGTGGTCTACAAAATTAGTACTAAGCTAATTTTTGAGAGACTTAAACCGCGACTTCCTATTGTGATCTTAGATGAGCAAGGGGTTTTTGTAGTTGGAAGACAAATTCTAGACGGGGTGGTAGTTGCTTCTGAAGCCATTCACTCTATATGGATCTTTCCAAGGAAAGATCTATGTTCATCAAACTCAATATGGCTAAAGCATATAATAGAGTTAATTGACACTTTTTGCAAAAAATTCTCTTTGCCTTTTGGCTTCAACCCAGAGTGGGTTAGCTGGACTATGAGTTGTGTTATGTCTTCTTCCTTCTCTATTATTCTAAATGGGGAGCTTTCTGAGTCATTTGGAGCATCTAGAGGTCTTCGTTAAAGGTCCTTTGTCTCCCTATTTGTTTATTATTATGGCTGAGGGCCTTGACAGATTTATTAAGTCTCAGGTTTCCCAGGACTAGATTCATGGTTGGAGTTGGGGTAATGGGCTGCCCAAGCTTACTCATCTCTAGTTTGTGGATGATACTGCTCTCATGGGGATTGTTAGGTTGCGTGAAGTTGAGACCTTCAGGGGAACGTTAAATATTTATTTGGTTGCTTAAGGTTAGAAAGTCAATGAGCGTAAATTCTTAATCTATTTTTTTAATACTCCATAGCCTATCCAGAGGAGGATTGCTAACATCCTGCGATTTCAAATTGGATCTATCCCCCTACTTTATCTGGCCATTCCTATTGCTGTTGGTAGACAACCTAGGCTATTTGGCAAGATGTGCTAGGTACATTGTGTCAGAAGGTTAATAATTGGACTCACCAGTGGCTTTCTACTATTACAAGTAACCCTTCTTCAATCGATGATTTAGGCCCTTCCTATTTACAAAAACTTGGTCTAGGCAACTCTTGTATATTTTCTTAAGGAATTTGATGCCCTCTTGTGCTAGTTTATTTGGAGTGATAATCTATAGAATTTCAAATGGGTCCTAATTAAGTTGGAACTTGTTTGTCGACCTAAGGAGGGGTCTTAGCCTTCGTTCAACTATCTTGAGTGGGTAGACTCTTGCAGTTAAGTTATATTGGCATTGGTGTACCAATCAGAATCAGCTTTGGGCTTGTATTCTCATGCAAAAGTATTTACCAGGAGTTGTCTATTTGGAAGGTTTTCAGTATCCTTTGGCGCGCAGTGGTTCTATGGTTTAGAACACTTTGAAGACTGATGCTCAGCTGGTTAAGAGGGGCCTTTTTTGGATTTGCAAAAAGGGCTCTAAGGCTCTCTTTTGGATGGATCCTTGTGATGGTAATCCTCCTCTTCTTTCCATGTATTCACATTCGCATTCCCTTTGTAATTGCTTTATAGCAGCTGGGTGGGATAAGATTGTGCACTATAAGACTATTCAGAATTTTGGTCTGGTTGTTGATTACAGATGGAAGGATTCTTCTTATTGGTGGGGTGTTTGGGGTCAAACTTGCTACCATGTCTCTTCTTTGTCTAAGATCTAGGCATGTGGGGGTAAGTCCCATGCCAAAACTTCTTTTCTTCAGGTTGCTTGGGCTCTTGGTCCTTTTATCATCTGGCATGTTTGGATGGAAAGGAATTGGAGGATTTTTCAGGATGTAAGGATGGATGCTATACACTTGTGGTGGAAAAATTTTCATTCTCTTCATGAGACTATTGTGGCTAAGTGTGATTTGACTGGAGGCGTGGATCATGGTGATATTTTTATTTGTACTCGTCTTAATTTTCCTCTTCAAGGGGGTGCTCTGATTTTTGGTGGTTAGGGTAGAAGTAGTAGATGCAGAAATCTATTACAACGGGTCAATCAGGAGGGTAGTTCGACACCCCCCCCTCTCAAAGTTTAAAAAAATTAACACTAATGACCCATCTCAGGGGAATCCTGGGCATGCTAGCATTGGTGGAGTTGGGCGGGACAATTCGGGTGATGTTTAGTTTATTTTTTTGTCTATAAGGGCTTTAATACAAATAATTTAATGGAGGCTCTTGCCATTTTGTATGTTGTTCAACATTGTTTTGCTCTTAGTTGGCATAGAATTATTTGTGAATCAGATTCTCAGGTGGTGGTGAATTATTTAACTAGGCATGAGCATGGGGATGTTAGTTTGCACTTTGCTTTAGTTATCAAATAGATTCTTTAGTTGTGCAGTTCCCAAGATTCAATTACTTTCACACACATTCCTAGGGAGTGGAATGGTGTTGCGCATTGCTTGGCCAAATGGACCTCAAGTAAAATGCAAGGTTGGAAAATAGTGGATAAGGGGCAGTTGCCTCCTTATATGGCTCTTATGTTTGATCAGTTAGTGGATATTGATAGGGTTCTCTAGTGCTCTCCTTTGGGCACTTTGTTTGTATCTCTTTTGTGATTGAATAAATTTCTACCCCTCTTTTAGTAACTTTCATCAGATCCCTTATCTTTTGGTCTCATGTCCTTGGCTCTTAACAAATGCATAATCACTATTGGGCAACCTATTGAAAAATAAACCACACCATCCCATTATTTTCATCACAAAGTGTTCATGGAACACTACATAATTTGATTTGACACATTTTCTATCCCACTGTATTGGTTGCGGTTTGCCAAACTTGTCAACTTTTTCTAGTTTCATATTTTTATCTTGCATGCCCTTATTCTGAAACGATATTAGGTAGCACAAAAGAGAGTATTGCTTGAAGTTGATTGTTGGGTCACTTTCAGCTACCCTCTTCAACCCCTCATATATTCTAGTGAAAATATATGAAGCAAAGTCATACTCAACATTAACATCTTGAAATTGAATTTGCATGGTCATCAACATCAGATTGACAAGCATCCTTGTAGGGTTGACATATTTTCCTAATATTTAGCACATGACATAGTAAGTATTTACAAAGTAGCCCTCAAAAGTTGTGAACTCAAAACGTTCCCGCTCTAAAGATGAAATCTTAAATACCCTATTCTTGAAGAGCTTCTTCCTATACCAAGGAATTTCACTATATCTTAGGGGTTTCCTTAGTGCTTACATCTTCTTCAAGCTTATCCAAGTCAACTTTTTCTATGGCTTGCCTATTTATATAAAAGCAAATGATGATTGCAGATGTACTTACATATGCCAAAACAAAACCATCATTAATATTTCCAATTCCACAAACACATCAGGGAAATGGAATGAACCACATCAAACAGGTAGGGGTTTGATATTGGGATAGGCTTATCTCTGTTTGCATAAAAGTACCCAAATAAATCCAACCCTAATATTGGGATAACTACATCCCTACAATTTTTGCAGACATCCTTCAATTTTGTTTTAAACCTATTCTCCGTTACAAAGCCACACAAAATGCTTAAAATCTCATGATGTACTCGCTAGGTTCTTTCCTCGAAATTTCAAAGGTTTCCCCTTTTAGGGAAAATGACCCGACTTTCCTAGGCTTTATTAAAGATTGGTAATATAATGAAACTACAATCACTAAATTATTTCACAGTAGACTTCCAATAGAGAAGCTAATGAAAAACTACTTATATATTACGGAGAAATTTTGCTTAATATATGAGAGCATTCAATGATTTTCTATCGTTAATATAGTAGGAATCCTAGTTCATGGAGCCAATTAAGTTTGTCCTTCTCAGAGAATATTAGTCTAGTACCTTGGAAGGGTGATTTTGATTCAATATTTTTCTATCTATTGAAACCATTATGAGATATTTTTAAGTTGTGATATCCATCTTCAGTTTATTCCCTGTAAGTGATGGCGACTCTAAAACTTTAAGATGCAAGAGATGCGTATTTGTATAAGTGGGAAAATAAGTATGTATAGAAGTCAAAATTGTTTTAACTGAGAAATCTGGAGGTTGAAGTGAAGGAACCAATTATCATGCATGGTAGAAGGTCAATCCAACGTCCTCCTACTAAGAACATTTGTCTAGGAGAACGAAGGTGGACAACTAAGTATAAAGGTACTTCTAGTTCTAATTCCCCTCATTGTGTTGATCGATTTGTAAATCAAGTTGATGTTACTTCCCAGCCGTTTGTATCTAGGGAATCATTTTAGTCTCCATTAGAAAATGGAAAGGAGAAACCTGATTTACTCTTTAGTGCATCTCGTAGCAATTCTTTCTTTAGTGTAGATTCAGACTCTAGTAGTGAAGAGTCACAATTTCCATACCTAAACCAACAACCTAAGAATTTACCTTCCACTAGTGCTTCTAATCGAAGGAAGATGTTCCTATTTTAGGAAGACCCTTAAAAATCCGAGCAATTTGATGAGAGATTGAGTGAATCTATAAGGTTAGCTCAAGCCGAGCAGGACCATGAAAAGAGAATTGCTCAATTAAAAATGTCAATCTAGGAATCTTAGTCCTCATTTACATTCTTAGGATGCCAACAAATATATCATTTTCTTCAGCTCCTTCACAACCATCTGTTGTTCAACCTTCTATATCTGCACATTTTTTGATGTAAATACTTCTAATTCCTCTCATTCTGCTGGTTCATTTGTAAATCAAGTTGATGTTACTTCCCAACCGTCTATATCTAGGGAACCATTTCAATCTCCACTAGAAAAGGGAAAGGAGAAATTTGCTTTACTCTGTTAGAATTCGAAGAATTCTATTACCAAGATCCATTGTATGCAAATAACCTATTACAAAAGCAAAGAATGGAGACAAGATAGAGATTGATTTGTGTATGCAAAATAGATGTCTAACTACTCTAAATGAAATATTAACTAATTTAACTAATAAATCAATCTAAATGCAAACACAATGAAGATTACAAGTTTAAATGAAGCAAAACAATAAAGTTACCTTCA
>MU223642.1:3477013-3491411 GCA_018584345.1 Thuja plicata
ATTTTACACATATACATAAATAGAGTAAAACATTTAAACAAACCAAAAAAAAAAAAAAAAAAAAAAGGGGGCCTACCTAGTACTCGGCCGAGTAGTCGCTTTCACCCCACGCGCTAAAATTTAGCCCCTCAAAGTGCAAATGAGGGGCTAGCGGGCTATTTTTAGCCTTTTAAAATAATGCGTATACTTGGCCGAGTACCTCTCGGCCGAGAGTCCGCAGCCACGTAGGCACCACTCAGCGCTGCGTGGCGCCGCGTGGCAGCCAGGACGACTCGGCTGTGTTAGACTCAGCCGAGACTAACAAGAATCTGCACCCCGAAATGTCCCCAGGGGTGACAGATTATTGTGCATTTACCCGGCTGATATGATCTTATCGTTATGGAACTCTTGATCAATTTTGATGTCAAGATAGGCAACATTGTAGCATGGTCGCTAGTAAACCATCTTGATTGATAGATAATTGATAGAATTATCTGTTGTTACATGTGATAACATGTATGCGATTGATATATAAATAGGATAGATAGATAGATCAGCGTGATCGACATATGATAGTTTGATTTGATTGATTTTGATAGGAGAACATTACTGACGTTCTGATGTCACGAGAGAGATATCCTATGACCCAAGGGCTGAGAGCGGCACTGTCGGAGACTGATAGAGTCTTGATCGGGCTGATAGGCCTATACCATGTGATTTATACGTCTGAGATTCGGGTGAACCTAGGGATGTTGACAGCATTAGCAGAGAGATGGCACTCGGAGACGAGTACTTTCCATCTACCTACCGGAGAGATGACTGTTATGCTAGAGGATGTATATCGCATCCTTTGACTACCTATTACAGGCGAGCTAGTGCGCTATGATCAGCACGGTGGGTTGATAGAGTGCAGAGAGATATTTGGTGATGATAACATAGATGATGCTGAGATTAGTTGGGAGGATATGGTGGAGCTTTATGAGCCACTGCCGGTTGTGTTAGCTGGAGTGATCGGAGGGTATGTCTGCCTTGATTGGAGATCACACGGATTTGCAGTTGGATGGGTATGACCTTACAGAGGATGATGGATGAGGGGACCCGTTTTGCTTGGGGAGTGTGTCTATTAGCACATTTATATCATGATCTTCATCAGGTGGTGTATCTTTATCAGCAGGGGTTACACTACTCCATGTGTGGGCATGGGAGCATATTGCGATCACACGACCTACAACACTCAGGTTTCGAGGTGCTAGACAACCTTATATATTTATTTATGCATCAATTCAGTCTTAGCGTAAGTTGGGACATTTGGAGTTCTGGAGATACACTTTTGATTCGGTTGATGTGGTGATCTGGAGACCCTACCTAGGGTGCGAGGTATGGGATGACGAGCGTCAGCTCGGATATTGTTTTGAGACACGATGGCTGATAGGGAGGACTCCCTATATTATAGAGAGATAGCTGGTTAACAGGGTACTTCATCAGTTTGGCCGCATTTAGGGGATGCCCCATGGGACGACAGAGTTTGCTCGGACATTTCAGGAGAGGCGAGATTGGGGACCGATGATATCCTATGAGACAACTAGGCAGGAGTTCTTGGACATGCCATTTCAGGCATGGTCGATGAGACAGGGGGTCGTGGACCCGGGTATGACAACGGAGTATGAGAGGTATATGAGGGATCACCCAGTCCCTAGATTGACAAACCCTGTTGAGAGGCCACCGTAGAGAGATCCAGGGGATGGAGGTCAAGGACGGGGACAAGGCCGTGGTGGAGGTAGAGGTGACGATGACGATTGGGGAGATGACGGTGGTGATGCTCCTCACAGAGGGAGGGGTAGAGGAGGTCCCAGGATGAGAGGTGGAGGTGCACGTCCACAGGGGTTGATGTCACCACCTGATAGACAGAGACGACCATGGCCTACTGCACAGAGGGATCCTTTGATACAGGCACATGTACGGATCTAGGCAACAACATAGGTACAGGATCAGCTTATGCACGATATCGGGGATGACATACAGATGCTTGATGTAGCGACACAAGATGTACAGGGAGAGGATGAGGAGAGACAGGTACAGGAGGAGGATGTGCAAGTACAAGATGTTCAGGATGTACAGGTACAGGATGTTGGGGTCCATGATCCCTATTTACACAGGGAGGCAGCAGAGGATGAGGATATTGATGTGGACGCAGTGCTAGCTAGACTAGCAATGCTATAGGTACAGGCTGACCGCGTCCCCGGACTAGAGACGGGTTGAGATGTTAGAGGAGGATGTCATAGAGGCTAGAAAGGAGTAGGATACCGCCATAGAGCGGCTAGGGGAGGCAGAGACCTTGTTGGATGAGTTAGAGTCGACAAAGGCATTAGGTCTGCATGCAGACAGCTTGCGATTGATGATGAGGGCTGGTAGGGAGATCACCTACTGGAGAGAGGCCTATAGATAGGCGGTTCCACGGGATCAGTGGATCGGGAGTTTTAGAGAGAGCTCATATGGGGTCAGGAGCGCAGCTCATCAGAGACAGGGGTCAGTCAGTGCAGGTACCTCATCACGACCACCAAGACCACCACCAGGTTCAGGAGATCCATCAGGAGTAGGGTGCTTTATTGCATCACGCAGACATCAACATACAGATTCTGGATGCAGTGGGTCTTAGCTTGTTTGATATACACTTTGTACTTATGTTATGGCTCCATTGTATTATATTTTTGTACTTTTATCGTAGACTTGATGGATACTTATGGTCACATGGTTATATTATGATATATCATTGGACATTTGGGTAATGACCTATATTGTGATGAAATGACACTTATGATAAATGCAATGAATGTAGGGCATATATGCAAATATGAATGGTTATATGCAAATGAACAACCCTAAAAACTAAAGATGTACCTAATGACTGATAATTAATATTATTGTTTTTGTTATCCAAAATGTCTTCAATTTTAAACAACCATGCGTCTGACACAAGAAGAATAGACAAAGGGAACAAGGTGACCTAAACACGATATCCTAAAAAATCTTATAAAAGGAGCACTTCAATGATCTATTTAAAATGCAATGCAAAATGATACACAAAAATGATTATCGCCACAACTTCAAAAACATCTTAAAACTTCATAAATTTTGGAATTTGATTTTCATCATTGAGCTCGTTATGCTGCAAGAAAATGCAAGCATCATGGTATAATTAACCAGGATGACTTGAGCACTTCTTGCATGGAGTTTAATATAACAAACTTGACAAGCATCTAGGTACCCTTATTTATTAAATAAATAGAAGAAATAGACATTAATTGAATCATAGTGAATAGACTATAGTGAATTTACCTAATAAATTGAATCATTTATTAAATAAATAGAAGAAATAGACATTAATTAAATAATAAAGATTTAATCAATTCATCAAGTCAATATTAATTAAATAATAAATATTTAATTAATTGATTAATCAACGAAGCCATTTTTTAGTGTATGCAATTTGAAAGATGAAATATTCATTCAGAGAGGGAATAATAATTACAAAGAGATCAAAACCTTATAAAGGTGATCAAAACTCTAAAAAGGGGAGAAACATAGGTTGCATGATAATAATTAATAAAGAATTAATTATTATATGCCTAAAGTTTAGTTTAAGTGAACTAGAGATAATAAGTGACTTTAACAATTAAATCAAATAATTTATTTAATAAGTGAATAAACTAATTACTCTAACACCCCCTTTAAGATAAACTTAGGGAGAAGCTAAAAACCTAGAAACAACTACTGAAAGCAGGAAATGGGTCCCGACAATATGGCCTAATCAGGTACCCAAGTACAAAAAATTTTTGTAAAGAGGAGAAAAGGAGAAAACCCAGTGGGAAAAACCCCTCTTCGAAAAGAGATGTAGACTAGTGAAGGACTAAAAAAGCCTCCAAACTAGAGAATGTCCCAGAAAATAAGAACAAAGATCAGTTAGAGAAGATTGTAATATGCATGAGTGCCTCAAATGACACTACTCGAATCAGGATGACAAACAAAGGCAAACACCATAACTCAAAGATGTAGGTGGAAAAAATACCAAAGTCTGAAGAGCTGGTCAAAAGAACATGAAGAACACCACTGAAGCATGAAGCTACAAATACTGTGAAATAATAACTGTTGGAACCTCCACTGAAATAGAATCTGATCAAGTTGAGAAGACTGTAATCTGTATGAGTGCCCTCGAATGACACTGCTCAAATCAGAATGGCAAACAAAGGCAAACATCGAAACTCAAAGATACATATGGAAAAAAACACCAAAGTCTGAAGAGTTGATCAAAAGATGGAAGGATGCCTCCAAAATAGGAATGAAAGAAGTGTCCATATGGTAAATGATCCATCTCACCGAAATGCATAGGTACCCAGCCACTGCATCCGCCTAGTACATAGGAACAAATAATGAATATTTAGCTCACTCCATCAAACCAAGGAAGCATTAGAACCAACATGAGATACCCCCCATAATGCTGAACAATGAGAGACATGACAAGTACATTGTACCAGACTACCAAGAATAACTGAATGTCAAAGAAAGTACAAACACATATAAAGGATGGTGTCGAGGATGATCAATATCTGGATACACATAATGAGGCTAATGTCGTGGAAGGAATGCTCACTTAAAAAAGGTAGATCAAACCCCCAATGACACTTTATTATGTAGTGCAAGTACAAACAGGCACAAAACATGCAAGATCCCAAGCATGCAACAGATAACACTTTATCTCAGTGCGTTTGCAAAAAAGAAATGCTACAGAAATTGATGTCTACAATGCTCAGGAATGACATAAAGTTGTAAGATCTTAAGTAACAGCTAAAAAGGAGTCATCCCATGCAAGGAAAACGATCCCAGGACCTGAAACATCCAAGATATTCACCAGATCACAAAAAAGAAAAAACTTGACTAAAATGTACCTGGAGCAGATTCTAGAGATGAGACCCATACAAGAAGAAAGAGAACAAAACCATATTTCCAACGACATGCAGAAGTCAAAAAATGGAGTCCGGAGGAGCAAGATATGGCTGTTGGAGTGCAAAAAGAAACCTTGGCTTTGACTGACAAAAAACCCTGTAAGATGGCAAAATCATAAAACCAAACCTAGAAAATCATGTCGGGCTTGGAACCATCTTTCCGGCGATATCTGGTTTGGCGAAAAATGCCTCTGTTTGCTCAAGTTATGAGCAAAAAATGGATAGTACCCCTAAAAGCAAAAAAGGAGAGTCTGGTGGCTTTGCGGTGGCTCCTTGGGCGGTGGTGGCGTGGCAGCGGCAGAATCGGAGGGTGGGCGGAACTGCGGCGGTGAATCCAAGCGGTGAGCGGCTCTCCGGTGGCTGGGCAGCAGTGCTGAGCAAGCCGAGGGCAGAGCTCGGCGAGCCGATGCCTGCAGCTTGGTGGTGCTCGCTAGTGTTGGGTCCCCACAAAAAAACTTTTATTTTTTATTTTTTTTGCGATTTTCTCGATTTGTGTCCCCAAAATAGGGGCACATGCAAAAAAAAATTGCCTCAGATTGCAACAATTTTTAAATTGGATGTCTTATATGGAAATAGGGGTTTTTGGACCTTTTGAGCACAACTGTGAGGTCGGTTTGTGTCCAAAGTGCTCCAAAAATAACTCCCCCATATCCACACAAAAAACTTTAAAAAATTGAAACCCTAAGCGCTCCAAAAAATCTTCAAAAAACTCCAGAACAAGCCGCAACAACAAGGCTCTGATACCATGTTAGAATTTGAAGAATTCTATCACCAAGATCCACTGTATGCAAATAACCTGTTACAAAAGCAAAGAATCGAGACAAGATAGAGATTGATCTGAAAGATGAAATATTCATTCAGAGAGGGAATAATAATTACAAAGAGATCAAAACCTTATAAAGGTGATCAAAACCCTAAAAATGGGAGAAACCTAGGTTACATGATAATAATTAATAAAGAATTAATTATTATATGCCTAAAGTTTAGGTTGAGTGAACTAGAGATAATAAGTGACTTTAATAATTAAATCAAATGATTTAATTAATAAGTGAATTAACTTATAACTCTAACATACTCTTCGATGCATCTCGTAGCAATCCTTTGTTTAGTGAAGATTTAGACTCTACTTTTGAAGGATTACAATCTCCATACCTAAACTAGGATCCTAAGACTTATTCTTCCACTAGTACTGCTCACTTAAGGAAGATGTTCCCATTTTAGGAAGACCATGAAAATACTAGACAATTTAATGAGAGGATGAATGAAGCTAAAAAGTTAGCTCAAGCCAAGCAGGACTGTGAAGAGAGAATTACTCAATTAACAGTGTCAATCCAACAATACTAGTCGTCATATACATTCCTAGGATGCCAAAAAATATACAATTTCCTCTAGCTCCTTTGCAATTATTTGTTGTTCAATATTCTGTTTGCAAAATTTTTTATGCAAATACCCGTTCCACATTGAGCTACGACTCTACTATTGGTGCATCCACTTTTGTAAATGTGTCTTTGGCAGTATTATTTGGTTTCTCTTCTACTTGTGTAGGGTGTGTCCTTTTGACTGCATCAAGTGTTTAGACATCAAATTCTCTTCTCAGCCTATGCCAAGTGTTTCGGTTGTTCAATTTGCAAAAGGTGCACTATTATCCAACCAATAGTTTCATGTTGTTGCTGACTCAATTCCTATGATATCTATACTAGTCAATGTACCTATTGTCTCTGCACTTGCATCAAAGCCCCTTGTAAGTACTCTACCTCCACTTGTGAGTCAAGGTAGGTTGAGATATCAACAAAATGGGTACAACCCTTTTGTATGGCAAAATTCTTTTCAACAACTTCAAGTGCAACAACAACTACACTAGTTGTAAAATCAATACCGAAAAATTCAAAATCGAAAAACACAATTAAATAAAAGTCCCTTACAACAACCCCAATACCAATACCAACCATTGCCAAATCAGCAATTGCAGAAATTGCAACAACTTCAACAATTGAACTTGCAAGAAAATGCAATTATGGGTGGTGGCCAATATCAGAGGGCCAACCCATTTTCAAGAATGCTTGTGAATGCTAATAGATAAAACCAAATTGATTTACGAGCATTCCCGGATATCCAAATCCTATAAGTGATGAAGTTAGAAATGCTTTGCTAAATTTTAGGAAACAATTCTCTTTTAGGAGATCACCACAGGGCATTTCAAAATGTCATTGATAATTTTGAAATTAATACTAAGGATGTAATAATGAAAATGTCCATGCAATCCTTAATAGATGATGTCAGGGATTGGTATAGAGGTTTACCTGATGGGGCAATTCGGAGTTGGAATGAGTTCAAGTTTATGTTTAAAGAATAATATGGGGATCATTCTGATCCAAAAATTTTATTGAGCAATATCTAGAAAGGTTATAATGAAAATGTTGTAGACTTTGATTATAAGTTGATGAATTTTTTTCATAAAATCTCTAATTATTTGAAGCAAAATGATTCTACATGTTTGTTCTTCTACATCAATGCTTTTGACCCAAAGATGCGATATGAGTTAAGGAATAGGGAACCTCAAACTTAGAGGGATGCTTTCAAGTATGCACTTAATATGGAGAACAATAGAGAGGCTTTGAGCATTATTGCAAAATAAGATGATGTTAAAATATTGTAGAAGCGTCAAAGTTACCAAAATAGGAAGCCTAAGGAGGAAGACAAGCTGGATAAGGTTATTAGCCAATGGAAGGACATTGGAAATAATATTGCAAAATATGAGAAGGGGTTGTATCATGATCAACATAACTATCAAAGACATGACAAACCAAATTTAAGGGACATGCCATATAACACATAGTGGAAAGAAGGAAGACCTTTGAAGGTAAGTCAAAAAGGGTCTTCTATCAAAGAGACTCTTGACCCTCTCAAAAGGCCCACTATAAATGTTGATGATAACATCACATGGTGTGTGGTCTGTTAATTGCCACACTACCCTATTGGTTGTGTTGTTGAACAACCAGTCCAAGAGTTTGATCAAGATTAATTTGATGATCACATGGTGAACATATTTTCCTTCTGATCATCATCAAAAAATGAATATTATGCCTCATCTGATGAAGAAGGCATTGAATTGGATATAAATGATTACGTAATCAAACCATAAACCAATCATTAGGAAGTTTTTGCTAATGAGGAATTGATTGTAGATTGTTCAAATCATAGTTGCAAGACTTGCCAGGTAATTGCAGAGTGGTGATTAATCGCTGAGTTTTATAGCTCGGCGAGTATTCCAGAGAAAAACTCGTAGGGGAAACTTGAATCGCCCGCGCCTGCGCAATAGCGTTAAAACGGTAAAAACAACATTTTCTTATTTTGTTTTTTCTTTACATAACTACATAAAGCAAAAAAAAAATGGCACAGTCAAGTTCATTTTTATGCTAAGAGGGAAACCCCAGTTGAAAAAATCTAGAGGGAAATTGCGCCGATAAAAGTGCGGAAAAATTAACCTCCGAGTCTAATTAGGCTCCATATAACAATAGAGTCACGCCCAGTGCAGGCTTCTTGGACTTGACCCTCTAGTTGTACCTCTCCCTTAGTTTTTACTAGAGCTGGGAAGAGGAAGATGTAATTGTAAATTTGTAATGATGTATTTACTTTTAGTTTTATAGAAACTATTTACTATTTTGCTTCAAACCATCAACATTCCTCATGAGAATGCGAGTTTGTACCCACTTTGCATTTAAATATATCTTGACTCAGCTTGTTTCTTTTGTGTTCTCATTAATTGATTCATTGGATGCATCTTCTCATTGAGTTTTGCAAAAAAAAATGCATTTCTAATTAAATTTTCAGTCGTTTTTTCAGTTCCCGAGTTTTTTGCTGAGGTTTTCCAAAAAACTGGCCGAGTTTTTCCCTAATTTTTTTCAGGCCTTGGTGAGTTTTTGTTGAGTCCGATTTTTCCAACTATGGTTCAAATACTGCTGCCAATATATGTTTTCCAATGAAGATAGGCACGTGGTCTTGAGAAGACCATCAAAGGAAGAGATTAGGTCTCTCACTATTGTTGCGGTTGCTCAAGCATGGAGCAAATATAACATAAGAAATTGAGTAGTCAAATGAGAATGGCGAGCCTGGTAGCATATTTATAAAAGAGTTGAAGACTACAGATAGGTTCAACGTGCACCACTCCAGAAAATAGAGAAGGAGAAATTACCTAAGTCCTGAAAGGGTCATTTCAATGTAACTGACAGTAACACATTTTTTTTTTCAAAGTTAAGCAAGACGAATAAGGAGGGTCCTATACATCTTGCTCCCAAGCCTCAAGTTTATGCATAGAAAGAGAAAATGTCTAAATCTGTGTTGGTGTTTAAAACTATTATGCTTTGTAAGCAACCAATATACCTTGAGACTAATGTTAGGAGTGGTTAGCTCCAAGTATGAAAGCTCTGCAAGGTAACTAGACCAACTATAAGGACAAGATTTCCCTCTGCGCTTCTGGCTCTGCAAAACCAAGGCGGGTACACCTAATCCAGATAGATATTCAACTTTCACAACTCTTTATAACTTTGGATTTTAACAATAGATAAATGGTAAGAAAGTATGAAATGACAACCACTCATTCATTGACTCTTCACTACCATGCAGGACACACAACCAACAACCACAAAACTCAAAAGGAACTAAGATGATTTTGATGTTTTAATAGGGCAGAATATAGCCAAACCTATTCAAATATGTATCAATGTAGAAAATAGTAATTACTGATCAGTGCTTTATCCATTGGGCAATGTTTTTAGTTCAGATACAAGACAGAGAAACTAACTATTGTCAAGGACTCAAAATCATAAATACAAATAATTCAGATCAAACACTTCTTATAAGATCCTTATGCAGACAAACCCAAAGAACTTATGTCATATCCAAAGCATTATTTGATTTGATCCTAGATCAAAACTAAGGACTAATAACACATACACAGACAAATTTCATGCAATGAATCAGAAGATTCACAACTTTACCAGGTAAGCACCAGGGAGAGACTTAAATCTGAAATATAGTATTAAGTACAAAGAATTCAGTTTCAATTCCAAAATGTTTCAAAATATATGCCACTTCAACAAATGTAAAAGATTTGCAACTTTTTGTTCTATGACACTCTCTAGATATACATCATGCTATACTCACTGGAAAACAATAAACAACTTAATGCCTATGTTACTTCCCCAAGTTTCCAGCCCTTCTAAATGATCTTGGGAGTCCTTTTATATGCCAAGGACTGCAACAAGTTTCAGATCATTTAGGGTTAGGGCTCAACTATTTAAAACATTACATGACAGAAGAATTTAATTCATCTTAGCAACCAAGCAGCTCTGTCATTGGCAAGTTTAAACATTCCTTTAAAACATTTTGTTTGAAAAATCTGATCTGGCTGCCATCCACCTTGGGAAACTGAAGAACAAATACCCTGCCACAGGAACAATAAATGGAATGTTTAGTTCACATTAATTACCCCAAGAAAACCTAGCCCTTCAGCACTGCAGAATGCCAACTATCCTTTCTTGAAAAGCTCAGGAGACTTAAGAATATATCTGATCTTCACTTATACAAATCTGGCAAAAGACCCCTCATTAATGGCGAAGAACATAAAAGGATAAAACAAAGTTTTTAAACTGATTAACAAATTAATAAGAAACCCTAAGGATATATCCTCTACATAAATGCATTCAAAAATGCCAAACTTCCTTTCACACAACATCCAAAAATTGTACAGACATAGCCTAGAAGATCAAATTCCTTGATTAAATGCTCTGTGACAAGATGACACAGTTCATCGCTTGAAAACCTTGAGAAATAGGTTTGAAAATTTGAAAATATAATACAATGGCTACACCTAGCACGAAATATGGCATGAATGGCACAGATTTGAACTTTAATCTGTCTTTAAAACAGTGTCATAGATCATCCTTTAAGTTACCCGGGCTTCGAAGACCTGATTTGAACAAGTGGCACCATGTCGCAATGCCTAGAAGATTATTTCTTGATCATCTTTGCTTTAAGGCTTCGCGTCGTCCATCCGATCAACAGAAACTTGCTTTACCTTTACCTGATCCCTCAGCGCTACCTTTAGATCTGACTTGCGACGTGGCAGGTTGACGTGATTCGTCAATGACTATCCATCGAGCATCTTCTCTTTAAGGAATTACGCCAACCGATAGATCAACACAAACCTGCGGCCTTTTTAACTTTACTTTAAACCCAGGATCCATGACCTCGCAATGCTACGTGTCGAGCAAGCGCATTGCCTTAAAGGTTATCTTTCATGTATCTCCTCTTCAAGGAAAAGCGCCACCCATTGGATCAAAAAGAAATTGATCTATCTTTAACACTTTATCCTTGGCCAGGTCCCATGAACTGCCACTTGTCACTCAGGTGCAATGCCTTGAACAATAAAGAACTGCATCTTTGGTTCAAGGAAATGCGCCAACCGTTGGATGAAATCCAACTTGATCATCCTTTACCTTTTGCTGACGGGCACCAAGATCTGACAACTTGACACGCATCGACACGACGCAATGCCTTAATGGCTATTTGTCGATCATCTCCTAATCAAGGCAAAGCGCCCACCGTTGGATGAAATCCAACCCAATCTGCCATTAACTCGTCCTTAACTCCAGCCACTTTACACGTGGCGAACAGGTGCAATGCCTTGATGGTTAACTACATTCATCTTTATGTTTGAGGCAATGCACCAGCCGTAGATCTTCCTTGATTTGATCAGACTTTATCCTATCTACGTCATAGCTCGGACGCACTATCACATCATGACACATGTCGAACAGGTGCAATGCCTTAATGTTTAAAATACTAGCATCTTGTGACCAAGGAAAAGCGCCAGCTGTAGGATGAAAAGCAACATGCTCGAATGATGAATAAACATAAAGTATTTCGGGGACATGGACTTAGGAAATATTTAAATTTCGCTAGGAAAATACTTTAGGAAATAAAGTGGCCCCGCCGACGACCTAAAAGACACATGACTTAAGTGACTTGAAAAAGTAAGGATGCTTTATAACAAAGTCATGAGATTTAGGGTTTTAGGTTTTTTCATGAAAATGAACCAAGGGTTTAAGCACAGAGACCTGCAGGGTTTAAGGATCAAGGCAAAAACTTATCGAAAAGCATTGGAGCCATGAAGAATTTTGGACAGTGCTAACATTGGCTCTGATTGGGGATGTATGTCTCTTGCAGGCATAGCAAGATTCCAAAACTCTGAGTTAAGAAGACCACCTACAGGAAAGGAAAACTAACCTACAACAAAGAGAAAACAAGGAATATGTACACAAAATGCATTTACAATCGACTGTTCATGGATTCAGAGAACTTCAAGAGAAATAGAACTTTAGGAACTCCCCATGAACAGGCAACTCCATAATATTTTCAGTTAAATCCTTTAAAAAATATGCATCAAAACCCCATTTGTTGTCAATGATATATGGTCCTAACCAAATAGGATCAAATTTGTCACGTCTTCCTTTATCCTCCAATCTGGCATTCCACATCAAGACCAAATCATTAATTTCAAAACTCCTTGCACTAGTCCTTCTGTCATACAGATCCTTACATTGAAGTTGTAACCTAACAATCATGTCATGTGCTTCCCTTCTTGATTCATCTAGCTGTATCAAATCATCTATTTTGATCTTCATCTCATCATCTAGTTCATCATCATATTTCTGGATAAATTTGTACATTTGCAATAAATTATTTTGTGGCAACCTAGCATGTATGCCATATACTAAATCAAAGGGTGCATAACCAATGTCTTTCTTCACTATTACTCTGTCAACCCACAATGATTGTTGCAACTTTGAATCCTAGGCCCTTTTGTTCTTATCTAACACTCTTTTCAAAATATTTATGAGGATCTTATTGCTGGAATCAACTTGACATTTTCCCTGTGGGTGATATGGGGAAGAATAAGAAACTTGGATTCCATACTGTTGGCAGAAGTCACTAAATTCTTCAAATCTGAAACACATTGCATTATCTACCACAATAGTTTTAGGACAACCAAACCTAGTGAGAATATTTTGTAACATAAAATCAGTTACAACTTTACTAGTGGCCCTTTTGGTGGGAATTGCTTCGACCCACTTAGTAAAGTAATCAGGTGCTACCAAGATCCATGAATGACCTCCACTAGACTTGTTAAGAATCTCTCCAATGAAATCCATTCCCCATTTTTGAAAAGGTGCATCAACTGTGACAAGCCTCAAAGGTAAATTCTCACTAAACTTGAGCTTACCTGTAAATCTCTGGCAAGCATCACATTTCTTGACATAACTGTGGGCATCCTTGAAGATAGTAGGCCACCAAAAACTAGACCTCATAATCTTATGTGCAGTAGTCTTAGCCATGTAATGGCCCCCACACGCACCATTATGCATTTGATCCAACAAATTATTGGATTTGTCATAATCCACACATTTGAGCAATACTCCTTCATTGCTCCTCCACCATAACTGACCTTGTATTGTTGCATACCTAATGGCATGCAACATAACTGTTCTCTTTCTGTTTTCATCCATTTCAGAAGGCAGTATTATTTTCTGTAAATATCCAATGATATCCTTATACCATTCACAACAATCCATGTCACAAATATAAGGCCTTTGCTCTTCTTCTAACATATTTACCTGATTTGCATCTAAATTGCTCGGAGCCATTAATTTTGCAAGTCCTAGGCCTCTGACCAATTTTGTGATCTGAATGTTAATATTAAACTCTTCGATTTTGTTTATCCATCTACACTTTCTTCTTGAAACTTCCTGTTGAACCAAAATGTCCTTCACAACAACACTAGGTACATAAGCAGTTATATTCGCTCCTACCAAATAACATCTAAAAGCTTTGACAACTTTAACCAGAGCATATGCTTGTTTTTCCATGATATCACACTTTAGTTATGTTGCTTGTAAAGACTTACTAAAAAAAGAAATGGGCTGTTCAAAACCCTCTTAATTCTTTTGCAACAATATTGCAGCAACGATATTGTATGAAGCAAAGGATAAAATCTGCAAGGGTTTGTCATAGTCATGTGTTCTCAAAATAGGAGCATCTCTGATAGATTGTTTAATACTTAATGTTAATTTATATTAGATTTATAAGACTTTTAAATTTTTCTTTTCACAATCCACTTTGAATATAATTTCTCAATATATATATGATATATGATTAAATACAATATATATATACATATATATATATATAGCAATAGATATATATAAATATATATTGATAATCAATATTTCTATGAACTAAAATGTAAATCAAATATTATGCTGATCGAATAAAAGAGACTTGCATTAATCTATTTCTATGCTTGTCTTCTATTGACCAACTCACGGGTTATATATATTATGCCTCAAGTAGAGACATGT
>MU223642.1:3511833-3574711 GCA_018584345.1 Thuja plicata
CATTATCTGTCACCACCTGCACCACATTTTCTTCCCCCACCTCTGCTATGACTTCCTCAATGACCTCACATAAGTATGTGGCATTTTTTATATGAGCGGAAGCATCAATAGATTTGATGAACATGGTGTATCCTACAAAACAATGAATTATCATGGATCATCAACAAATTAGCAATCAACAAATCAAAATTTAAATTATTCAATGACAATTACGATTCACAATGCATGTAGGAAAGTAGAATGATAAATCACCTCCACAGGAAACAAGAAAATTGAGGAGTGTTCTATTCCTCCTATCTGTCCAACCATCAGTCATGATGGTGCAACCCTTTTCGATCCACTCCTTTCGGTGGCCTGCAAGTTCAACCTTCATATCTTCTACCATTTCATCTAAAAAGTATCCACTCAACTCATTCTTAGTAGGGGCTTTAAACCCCGGACCACAAATAGCAACCGCATCTATCATGTTCTGCCAATAAGGAGCCTTGTCACAAGTAGATTATGATTAGATATTTAGATGACAAATCATTATGTAACTTCAAACTTAAAGAAAAGTAAAACAAATAAAAAAGAATCAATTACCTGGCTGCAATAAATGGAATGTTACAAAAGTACCAAAATTTGCAAATTTCTTTTCTGGAAGCATCATGAATCTCCTTGTTCAAACCCATGCCCTCAAACGTGGGTTGTGAGCTAGGAGTAGTGCAGGGCACAAAGTAACTATCCAATTTGTTCTTCCGCACTCTAGACTGGAATAGGCAGCTGGACTCATTCTCAGTATAAGAACAACTACCAGTAGCATCGCCATCAACATTAGGCCTAGCACTAGGATAAAAAGGAGGCCTGGAAGAACCCTTTCCAACACAACCTACGGATGCAAACTTAGATGCAGGTGCAGTTGCGGCTGCATGGGAGCCAATAGCCCTTAACCCTTCAAGTTGCCTTTTCTTATTTATTTTTGCTTGTTCAAATTTTTCTAATGCCACTATACAAGTGTGTTTTGCCTCAGGAGTTTGTCTAGTGCAAACCGTGATATCATGTCCAGGTATGGCAGCAATGTGGTATTTGAATCTATAAATGCCATCCGAATTTATCTCTTTACAAAACATACATTTTGTTTGAAATTTAGTTCTTCCTGGAAATTCTTCGGTATATTTCCAACATTTATCTTTTTTACCCATCTTGGAAAATGCAATTTAAGGTTGCTGCAATTAAGAAAATTTAAATAAAACCTCAAAGTTTGAAAATATTATACAAAAAAGCAAAACCTACTTTGCAATTTACTAAAACTAAAAAACATTTAAGATTTGCAAATTAAAACTAAAAAAATTTAACAAAAAACGAATAATACAATAATATACAAAAGAACATGAACACTTACCTCTTGCAAATGAGTGTGAAGTATTTTTGTTGACTCCTTAGTGCTCCCAATTCAATCTATGCTTCCCCAAATCGATTTTCAATGCCTTTTGTGCTCTTCCTTCTTGTTGCTTGGAAACTTATGTTTTCTCCTTTCTATTCTTTTCTCTCACCTTTCACTCTCACTTTTCCTCTTTTGCAAATAAAAGACCCTTTAGGGTTATAACAAACTGAAATGACCTAAAAAAGTTTTTAAAAAAAAAGTGATTTTTTATGTTTTTTTGTTCACTTTTTGGCTCTGCCGCGCGGCCGATTCACGCCGATTCCCGTAAGGCAATTCATGCGATTTTTCCATGAATCGCCGATTCAGGCGATTCATGCCTAAGAATCGCCGATCTGATTCACCGGCTCCCAAAAAATCGGGGAGGGTGAATCAAATCGTGATTCACGCGATTCATGCACGATTCTCGTTACTCTGGTAAAAACAGTAAAAAGTTATGTCAGAATGTCTTTTGGCCTAACCAATGTTGAAGCAACATTCCCACGAGCTATGGACATTGCTTAATCTGATCTTATTGACGTTATTATGGTCATTTATCAAGATGATTTGATTACCTTTTCAAAAAAGGCTAGAGACCATTGTACACACCTTGGAGAAAAAATGTTAGAGCTCTTGAGTATGGGATCTCCATAAATCCCAAGAAGTGCAACTTTATATTCATTAAAGATAAATTGTTGGGCCATATTATATCTAAGGATGACATAAGAATAGACCCCAAAAGAGTGACTGTCATTGATAAAACTATCAAGGCCATACAATCATTATTTGGGTAAATCAATTTTGTTAGGAGATTCATTTAAAATTTTGCTGAGATTGTCAAGCCAATCTCAAAGATGCTTAAGAAAGGTGCCAATGGAGTGAAGAGGTTGTTAGTGCATTTGCAACCATTAATTAAGCTATTAAGGAGGCACCTGTGCTCAAATCTCCAGATGTCACTAAGCCTTTCCAACTATTTTCATTTGCATATTCTCACAATAGTTGTAGTTATGCTACAAAAAAAAAAATTAAGGATTTGAACAACCTCACTAAATCTATTTAAGCAACAAAGCTTAGGTATGATATTGTAGAGAAACAAGAGCATGCATTGGTAAAAAACAGTAAAATGTTTCAAACCCTCTCTTGTAGGGGCTAAGGTTCCCTTTCTCTTTCTTTCTTCTACTTTACCATGAGCATGATGTGGACTCATATTCCCACTAAAGTGAGGGCTAAATGTGTCATCCTAAAAAGTTGGCACCTATAATTAGATGTTCAATTTAGCCCCATTTTGGCATGTATGGGTTCCCATATTGATTTCATGTCCTCCTAACACTCATTGGACCTTTAAATTTATATTATAAGTCTTGTGCTAATTCAATTTCTTAAAAACTCGAGGTAAGCCCTTATTTCTAATTGTGCTCCATTTTTATTTCTCTTCAGTCATTTATTAGCATACATGGGCCCTATGTTACCATTTGTGCCCTTTGTACTCCTTCCCGACCTCAAAATCAGTTATGCCTCCTAATCCAACATCTACCTCATCATCTTGACACCCAGTTCCAATTTCATCATTTTTTCTTAGGGACATAATGGCTAAGATGTTATGTTCTCGCATATTTTGGCTCAAATTTGATCCAGGGCCCCGTGTCGGTGTTTTGGTGGGAAATTAGGTCTCGTGGTCAGCCTGGCTTAATTTTGAGTCCTGAAATGTGTGAGAGCTATATAAACATCCTATCTCTCCTCATTTTGGTAATAATGATCAGTCAATGACAATCAAGCAATTGGATTTCAAGAGGTCTTCTGCAAAATTGGTATCCAAGCATTTTCAAAGCCTTCAAGCATCCAAGTCTTTTTCTCCTTCATCAAGCATTGTGGCAAGCTACAACATCCATTACACAAGGCTTATCTTTCATAATTTCCTTTTGGGCTTTTGTGGAGTTCAAGCTATTGCATTAACACTAGTGATTACAACAAAATAAGCATTGTGCCATCAAGGTATAACATGATTTATGATTTAGATCTAGTTTCTATTTCATTTCAGCAATCTTTCCTTTATTTCAAGGTTGATACCTAAACAAAGGTTTGACCAAAGTAAACCCCTTTCCACAACCTTCTTCCCCATTTTTCTGTACCTAGGTGGAAGTGGCAGACGCATCAGGACTAAATCTGGGAAGTACATGATCTAACGAGAAGACTGCAACTATTTTTGAGCAAAATCACTGGGAACACAACGGCTGAAACATGTTGTTCCCGGCAACAACCTGGTCGTTATGTTCCCTACAAAATCAGCTCAAATTGAAACCACGTGCAAGTACCAGTTGGGGGATCTCAGATTAGCAAGTATAGGTGTCTATGGTGTCTCGACTGTCAGAAATTCAGATCTATATTAGCATATTTCCTATTTCACTTCCAAGTGCACACAAATTCTCTTCTACCTCCATCTTACCCCGAGAGCATAGATATTGTATTGACATCTCTTCTATCAAAGTGTTGTCATTCATATTTGTCTTGAGGAGGTTTTGTATTCTTAATGTTTAATAGGAAATTAGATTGATCCCCTTGATCACAATTTTGTATTGTACAACTTATTAATTTCTTAAGTTTGTTTTACCTTCAACAAATTCCCACAGTGATAATGGTGGTGTCGATGTCTTCTTCCTCAACCAAGCTCCCATTGTCTCCCCCAACCTTTCTTTTCCACAGGCTCATAAGCAGTTAGCTATGACAGTTTTTTATATTCTATAATTTTTTTCTGTTGTAGTAGATGTTGTTTTGTTGGTTGTGCTACCAAACAATTAAGGTGCCCTTCCATTATGTTTTTATGAATGTAGATACCTTGTTCTAAGGTTTTTGTTTTGGCCTAAGTGAAGATAATGTCGGTAAGGGTTATTTTGTCTGTCTTTACGCTGACAGTTGTGTTTGCTTGAAAGTTTGTCAAGACATTTTAACAAATCTATTTTTCCCATATTCTGCAGTAATTTCAGTCCATCAAACTAGTTGTCAGAGGCATTTTTTCAAACACTTAGCATGCCTTATATATGTTTCCATGTTTTGCATACACGTCTAGCGTGCCTTGTCTATGCTTCCATATTTAGACTGAGACTAGGAGAGTTATAGAAAAGCTAGGGAATCACTCTATGTGCTCAATAGGTGAACTGATAAGTTTGAGGGAAGCGAGGTTTCTCTTTTTGACATGCAAGAGGAGGGCTTCAGTTTGGGGCAGATGGGTTACTGATGGGAATTCACATAGTGCCTGTCATTAGGGGATTCACAGGTCATAATGCAAACTCTAGAATTGGGGTCTAAGGTTTGGTGAATCCCATTTGGGTTTGTCTTGTGCCAAGAGATGTGATGGTAAAGGTTCTATCTTTGAGGATAGGAGTAATGTCACTCTTGCAAATGTGCTTGTATTTTGTAGCCTTCAAATTACCCGGTTTGTATTGATGAAGCTCCAAACATATGTAGCATGAGCAACATGTAACTTTGGCATTGTTGTTACTAGTACATAGGTATGCCTTTGCCTTATCTTAGAGTGTAAGATCATGTTGGACTTGTTAGTCTTGGGTTTTTCATTGGAACTGAATCATGTTTCTCCTTTCCAATTGCTACATTGATTTCAACTCATTCTATATAGCTGTAATGTCCATGTTTTAAATAAGGATTTAAAACAAAACTGACTACTTGATCTTAGGTTAAGAGAAGCTAAAAAAAAATGTTTGTTTCATGGGTGAGAGTCAAAATTGAACACTTCAATAATCAAATTATTAATTATGTAATTTCAGTGATTGGGTCTGCATTTGGTCCTGTTCGGTAGACACCAATGTTGTATTGTGTGATTTTTACTTGTACATTTTTCCAAAGATATTCGCTTGTCAGGGGTGAGATATGGTTCAGGAATCCTGTTGGATGTCGATGTCTATTTAGAAACCCACATAAAATGTCGATAACAAAGATTTTTAATAATGCAATTTGATATAATCGCCCCTCACTTGATTTTAATACTAGTGAACCAAGTCGGGGATTTGGGTGGTTCATGAATAACGTCAGATCTGATTCATATTCAAGATGGCAGAAACTACCCATCTTGTTGCTACTATAATTGAGCTTGTTGTGTATGAGTGTGTTCTTTGTGCCAGGCATCAACAAACAAAAACTTTGCTCACCGACTGTTAGGACAAAAGAGGATTGAGATTTTTAGAGAGCTTTGAATTTCTGAGACCATAGGAAGTATTAACTCCATAGGATTGAATCTTCCTTAGATATATCTAGCAACTAAACCATAAATCTTGTAAAGTAGTAGTCAATGGTCATACACCCTTCTGTCATTTAGGTTTTCGCCTACTTTGTAACATGTCCAAATGAACTGAACTGCAAATCATTAACTTATTGAGCTTATTGATAGCTGCTTTGAGATTAAACCAGAATTCAGTTGTTACAGAAAATATAAAAAGAAAAATGAAAGTTAGAGTCCTTGTTTAGGTCCATGGTGTGTGGTGCCCTGCCTATAGAATGGAGAATGGCTTGCAGCATAAAGACAACGTGTACTTGTATAATGGATGTAGCACAGGGTCTACTATGCCTTAGCAAAAAATTTAATGAATTAATTGGAAACTTGCTATGTGGTATGTACTAAGCCAATCGTGTCAAACTCAACCTTTAAATTGCTTGCTTCTTTTGCTATGCCCCAAAACTCAGAAGTGAGCTAATGGTTAGCTTCAGCCATCTTATTATAATAGAACCGTTCTTTACATGAAGCCTCTTAATATCATTGGCATTTTCCAATGAGACATGGAAAATGATAAATGGGAACAAATGATATCAAATTTTATAGAGTATTCAGGTAAATTCTTGACTGAAAAAATATCACACAAAATTTTTGTGACTTTCCATTTGTGATGGCCTTTGTAATTTATTTAAAGTGGTTCAGGGTTTTATATTAAATTTTGCTTTGTTGTGTAATGGGTACACGAGTCATAGTCTACTTTTTTTTCAATTAAGGGTCAAAGGGTATTTATACTTTATTTAAATTAGTTCAGTGTTTTATATCAAATTCTTCTTTACTGTGGAATGACTAATGACGCCTAAGTCACAGGCCAAATTTCTTTAGTTAAAGAGTCAAGATTCAAAGAATTTTCACTATACTTTTTAAATATTACTTTTTTGTAATATACATTGTAGAATATTGTTACAATGATCATAAAAATAATAATTTTTCCTTGCTTTCATTGTTCAGACATTTCAAAGGTTCTTGAACTTTGTGGCTTTGTTCAAGGACGACATCTGTTGAACTACATCACACTGGACCTCAAACTTTTCAAACGCTCGTTAATGCTGCTAGTCGGGTGTGTGCATGATCTTAGAGCTATTGAAGTGAGTCAAAGATTTTAGTGGTCCATGAACCACATCACATACTTGACTCCAAACAAAAATTTATAAAGCTTATTTCAACAAACCTGTTTAGTGCAGAATCCATACTCTTTGTTCTGTACAATCACATTTCAATGAAGTAAACATTTTTTGAGGGCTAGCATACACTGAAGTATATGGGCAAGTACATGGAAATGGGGGATGAAAAGGAGGTAAGAATGTATAACCAATAAAATTGAATTTTTGTTAATAATTGAAAATGCAAATCTAATAAATCTCACCAATAAGTTTAAGAAATTGTGCTGTTATTTTATAACTCTTTAATTTTTTCAAATCTTTATATTTTAGAAAATAAAATAATATATCATTTTTTTGAAATATACACATGATATAATGTAAATAATTTGTTAAATTTGTGAATTAAAAATGTTAAATATTTAAATATGAAAGATATTACACTTTCAAAAATGAAAAATTAATAATAAATCAAGATTAAAATTAGATAATTTTATTAATTAAAATTAAAGTTAATTATTATAAATATCTAAAATAGATTTTAGAAATATCGATTTTGAGTTGTTATATTTATTTAAAGTTATTTTATTTTACTTTAGAAATATCATTATATACTTTAGTTTTATAGTTTTATAGAACTATTTCTATTTACTTAAGAGTTATTCTATTTATTTTAGTTTTTTTAAAATACATGTTCAATATGTTTTATTTTTTAACATACTCCGATTTAAAAACCAACCAATCATGTGATGTCGCATCAACGCATAAAAAAAAATGATAGTATGGGTCTCACTTTTTTTTGGCCTTTTTTGGATACCTTACAAAAATATGCTTGTCATCATAACATATTTGACCTGCTGCTGACAAATTCATCTGCTCGCTCCCGTTGCTGTCCGCTGCCCGCCTGGGGAAGAAATTTGAAATGTCCCGCGGTTGCCGATTCCCGCCTAGCGGATCCGAAATATGCTTCCCGCCTACCTGTTAGTGAGGGTTCTGTGCGGCCTGGGTTGTTGTCGGTGCCCTCTGCTGCGAATTTTGGGTCTGTGGGTTATGTTTCCTATGCAGAGGTGGCTACATTTGAAGCAGGGATTAATGGCGCCTTGTCTTCTGGGAGTGAGGTCTTCCATTCTCCTTCTGTGAAGCTTGTTTTGATAAGGGCTCCTCTTGTGGTAAATTTGGATTATGATACAGTTGATGATATTTCTAATAAGGTAGAGGATTTTTCTTCTACTGCTGCTATCTTTAGATTTAAGGGTTATTGGCCCTCACTGTCGAGCTTGCGTGCTTGGATAACCATTCAGTGGGAGCCCTTTTTATCGGATAATGTTCAAATTTACCCTTTGGCTAAGGGTTTTTTTATTGCTAAGTTTGAAAATGTTGAAGATAGGAATACTATCTTGTGTGATAGTTGTTTTTCTTGGGAGGAGCGTTTTCCCCTGATGGCCAAACCCTGGCATAAGGATTTTGATCCTCTTACTGAGACCTTTAATAAAATACCCTTATGGGTGAGGCTTCTGAATCTTCCCATCATCTTTGGAGTGGTGGGGGAGGCTATTGGAGTTTTCCAGATGGTTGATCCGGTTACCTCTGACATTTTTCATTCGACGTATGCTCGTGTCCTAGTGGAGGTTGACATCTCTAAGGGTCTCCCTGAGACGATTACTCTGGCATCCCCTTTGGGCTCTTGGATCCAAAATCTTGATTATGAGGGTATCACGTTTAGATGCAAGAAATGCCACATGACTAGTCATCTGGCTGCTCGTTTATCTGATTAGGTTAAATCGAAGAAATCGCCTTCTTGGTGGTTGGGGGCTTCTGGCCACCATTACACGGTTTGTAAATCTAAGAAGGGGGGTTTGGTTGGTAGCTCCTCTCAGGAGGTTCATGATAAGGATGGTATTAATGATGCAGTTTTGGGGGATGCCTTAACTCATCCTGGTGTCCTTTCGGGTGTTGTTGCTGCTCCTGGCCGGATTGTTGATGTTGTCTCTGGTTCTGCTATCCTTCATGATGGTGTTGCTGGTGTTGTTGCTTATGTTGTCCCTGTTTCTCCAGGGGGGATTTGGGGACTGGTGGAGGTGTTGTCCCTGTCCCATCTACGGATGTTGGTGTGGCCAGCCCTGTCTCTCAGGTATCAGCTGTTAATTCTTTGGCTTGGCAGAATAAAGTTGAGAAGGTGGAGGATGGATGGACAACAGTTAAAAGAAAATAAGTTAAGTCCTGTACGCCTTCTTTTGACATGAATTTACGATCACAAAAGGTTGGGTCAAAATGTAAATCTTGATAGCCCTTTGTTGGTGTGCTGGTCCAGTCTTTGTTCCACTTTGTGGGGACTCTTGTTGTCTCCTTTGACTTGTGTGGTAGTGTCTCACAATTTTAGTTTGTTCTTGCAATGTGCTATCTTTTGCTGGCTTTGTTTGTAAAAGGTTTCTGGGTCTTTCAAAACCTGTGTTTACTTAATCAGAACATTAGACTTCAAAACTTTTCAAATTTACTTTGTAAGGCTTATATGGTGCGAGAGTGATTATTTTAACAAATTCATATTTTCTCTAACAGTCCCCCCTTGACTTTTCTATCCACCATGTGCCTTCATCTTCTCCAAATCTAAGCTCTATATCCATAGAGTCTATGCTAGAAGGTGAATTGAACACAAATTAGTAGTATTATAGGCAAAGAATTTCCTTTGAATGGGGTTTCTCATATGGTACACATCCACAAAAATCTTTGATAAGGTTACATCTAGACCTAATAGGAAACTTAAAATAGATTTATTGAAAAGGAAGTTTCAAAATCTCCCAAATCTTTGGCTTGGTTCTAATTATATATTAATTCTTCATTTATATTTTTTCTAATAATTAAGTGCAACCATATTGAATTCTTCATTTACAATGATTTAAGATTCTCTAAATCTTAATTTTTAACCTCCAAGAAACTCTTAACTTTATAAGAGAGGATATCTTTGTCACTTTAAACTCCTTTTTTCATCCATTTTAAATTATCTACTTTCATATGACATAAATATTAGATAAAGCAAGGGCAATAATTTAATACTTAAGACATGGTGATTTTTTCTAACAAACAAACTAGAATCCCTAAACATAGGATTTAGAAACGGGATTGTGGATGCATTTAAGTTTTCTGTGTCCCACATTGCTCGATGGGGATGGTGGACGGTGGTTGCTAGAAATATATGTTATTATATCATGTCTTCCCCTTTGGCCATTAGTATTAACCTACCATCGTAAACGCAAGCATCCCGCTAAATTTCATGTTAGCTAAAGCTTAATTTTGCTTAGAACTCTGGAAGAGTTTTAGATTATTTTCTGGGTATTGGCTATAAGTGTTTTCCTTGTTGCTATGTGATCCATTTCCATATGTTGTTACAGTCTATTGTGAGAACAAATTCTAAATCTGCATTTTACCAGGTAAAAGCACACCTTTCCAATACGTACTGTAGGCTTTTGTTTGGCATAGAGTTCACAAATATAAAGTAGAAGTCTGTCGCCTTTGCACCTTGTTGGAGACCGAGTCCGAGGCACATTTCATTTTCCGATGTCCCATTTACTACGAGATTAGAGGGAGATTCTACTGCCTGTTCAGAGAGTGCAGTTCCATTGCCTCCTTCAGATACACCGATCAGTGGTGCCTTGCTCTTTATCTTCAAGAGACTACACGGCTTCGGGATTGCACCCTCCAGCTTATGCTCCTGTCCAGCCAAAGATCTGATCATCTTATCACATCCTTTTTCACTTCGGCATCTCCTGCCCGCGGCACGAAGCGCCCTCTCGGTCCTCCTTCTTCTGGACACACTAGGCTTGTGAGACCTCATAGAGATCGTAAAGATCACACTCGACAGCAACACTCCACTGCCAGTGTTACTCAAAGAGGGTCTGGGGCTCCTTCTAGTCTCAAATCGTATCCTTCGGTGCTTGATTACTTCTCACCCGGAAAGAGCCTCTAGGCGCTCTCTTTGGTTCTTCTGTTTTCTGCTTTCTTGTTTTTGTTCTTTCCCCGGACACAGTTTGGTGCTCTTGCTATTGGTTGTTTTGCTCTGTATGTTCCCAGTCCCTTAGACCCTTGGTGGTCTCTTGTTGGACATTAATAATTTATCTTATCTTATCTTATCTTATGTTTTTTAATATTGTAGCTTACTGCAGATAAAGTAGGGAAAAAACTTGTATCATGACCCTCCCATGCTTAGTTTTACATGATGCTTCTTCAAGCAGCCATTAGTGATCACCGTAATCTTAGATATTTTATACCTACATTGTTCTATACTAAATGCAATGGAAATTAAAAAATTGGCATTTCATTCTTTTTGTATGATAATTATGGGCATTTTTTGTCCACTTTTCATAAATAAATACCACAATGTAGAGTTCACAAATTCTGATATAGCAGACATTATATTCTGTATTTTGAACTATAGTTTTTAGAATCTTGTCTATTAAATTGCATATATTGTGTCTAGAATTTGTCCTTCATGGTCATTCCTTTGAGATTTTACTTTTAAAGTTCCCATAATTCTTAAGATATCATACTCCTTTGAACTTGACGGAAATAATAAGCTTAAAATAGATAGATATAATGTTTAAAATCAATATATTTAGGTGGTGATTGTCAGTTTTGGAAAAATTGCCTATCTGATAGGGTTTTAATATACGTAGTGCACGGCCACCTCTTCTCTACACCACTGAAAGAAATCATTTGCATTGTTTTATTCCATGTAATGAAGGAACTCCTAGAGTGGAATTCTATGTTGTTTAATTTATGTTGTAGTTTAGTATTATATATCTATTCTGGATTAATATTCTCCTTCAAAAATTGGCATTTTACTCTTTCTAGAACTATTTTGCAACAACACGTTAATTCTGATTGTAATGTTTAAGAAATGGGATCTTATATTTTTGCATGAAGGCTACTCTTACAGCCCTTTGTTTATAAGTTGGTTGCAATGAATATGATATTTTATGACTGTTCTTATGAATGAATAAAACCTCCTCATAATGAGCAATCTATTCTTATTAGTTTAATAAGCAGTAAGAGGCATGTGACCCTACTGTGGTGTTACTATAATGAAACACACTAACAATTGACCCATGTTTACATATCTCAAGAATGATCAGTCTGTATAATATTTTACAGCCTATTGACCTTGAAACGAGATCAGAATTTGAATATAAAATAACCTTGAAACACGGTCAGAATTTGAATATAAAATAACCTACAAACATTGAAAAAGCAGAGATATTCCTTAGTTAGCTTAAACGCTAAGCAACCAAAGTTTTATCTATAAATCAAGGATAAAACAAGATGTAAAAACAACTATTCTTGATAGTAGGGATAAAAAAATAAAGACTGCTAAATTATTTTAAGGATAAAACAAGATGCAAAAGCAACTATTCTTGAAAGTAGGGATAAAAAAAATAAAGACTGCTAAATTATTTGCACTAACACCTCCCTTAAGTCTAACTAAGGAGACAAAAGCACAAGGAAACAGGAAAAAGAGAAAACCCAGTGGGAACAAAACCCCTCTCAAAATATACATTAGAAAAACATCTTTTGAAACACAAGAAAAGAGTGGACGATTGTCGAATGATAACTCCATAGTATTGAATGAAGAACCTCCTTTAAAACCAAGATGATGATCATGATCAATTTGCATGAGTGCCCCTAACGACACTACTCGAACAATGATTAGATGGAAAACAAAGACAAAACATATGTCAGTCAAAGATACAGAAGACAAAAATTTGCATGAATGGCCGCAAACAATGAACAAATGGAAAACATCTATAAGTTGAGGATGCAGATGACACATGAATCTGTACAAGTGACCCAAACGCCACTACTCAACCATGCAAGAACAAACTTCTAGTTGAAAATACAGGGGTCAATAGTCTAAAGAACTGATCAATTGTGAAACCAAGTTTTCATAAGCACAAAGAGTAGAAAGCCACCCCTCTTCCCCTCATAATGTTGAAAAAGGAGAGGCATGATAGGTCCACTGGAATGGTGTGCCGCCAAGGAGAAGATAAAGGCAAGAAACATGTGAAAAGAGTATGATCTTGGCATGTCTTTGATGGACCAGCAGAATTTGGACCAGCCTTTGTTGCCATTACTATTCGATACAAACATCTACTTATGAATTGGAGCATAATCTTTGACTTCCATTTAAAATAATAATATAGTATCAAATTTGGAGAGGCTAAAAACTCCATTCTTTATAAACTCTAAATTTCTTCAATACCTGCAAAAGAAATTGTATTCTTCTTTTTAGCAACCGTGCTCTGATACCATGTAAAAGTTTAGCTAACCTTCAAACATTGGATCTAGCTAAAAAAAGAACTTGTAGATATATAAAGAAAAAATTCAGAATAAGAACAAAATGAAAGAAGAATTTATCATTGATTACAAGTGAATACATTTACAATATATAAACTTCTTCAAAACAAAAAAAAAAAAAAGGAATAAAAACAAGAAAAAAAAATAAAAAAATCGAAATATTCCTTAATTAGCTTAAAAACTAAGCAACAACAATTTTATACATAAATCAAAGAAAAAACAAGATGTAAAAGCAACTATCTTTGAAAGTAGAAATAAAAAACAAACGCTGCTAATTTGCACTAACAATTGAATATTTGATTTTTATTAAATCAAAGCAACAATAATTTTGCACCTTTTATGTTAACAAATTTAGAATCTTAGGGACAAATAGAATTTGCAATTTCTTTTGTGCATTTCAAAACAAAAATGCATAGCTATTTAGATATTTTTGTCTTGTTATATGTACATTATGATGATTTGAATTTTTGACTTGAAGGAAAATATGGTCAAATTGTTTCTTTTTCATAATCTTATTCAAAATAGTGGTACCAACAAAGGAGACATTGCTCAACATATTACAGATATTTTTTATAGTTAAACTATAAACTGGTCTCTTTGTAAAATCAAGGCTAAAATTTGTTTTAAAACTTGGTTGAACTTCTCTTACCTTGGAACATATGTTTATAATTATAATTAGTGTGCATTGAGGCAAATAGGTTTTATTATTTTGCTATGATTCCTTTTTTGATGTAATTAGAAATCTCTATATTTAACATAAGTTTTCAAAAACATAATTTATTGGGAAACAAAAATGTATAGTAATAATGAATTTTAAATTGTTGGAATTAGAGATTTAGATTTTGTTAAGTAGATTTCGTTTTTGATTTATTTTCAAAAATAGAAATGTATATCTAATATTATCTTTAATATTAAGAAAATCATATTTTATATTTGATATATGGAAATGCTTGTATTTTATAAACTAAAGAGATGGATAGGAAATGGCCTAGATTTACAGAGTTAAAAATAGGAAACATAATTTAAAAATTGTATTCCTTTAACATTGCGTAAATAAGACTTGACCATTGGGGGTTTACCCTATAGCCTAACGACAAGTTAGGAGCCTTGTTGAGAGGGCGGTTGTGAGGTTGAACCTCACGAAATACTGTTGGCATATCTGATACAATGATGGTAAGTGAGTTTTGGAGATGTCGTGATGTAGATTTAATTACGAGATGATCAGATATTATGTTGTCATTGATGTCAACTATTAACTTTGTGTTCTTACTATGTTGCCAAGCTTATTTGTGGTGAATGAAGTGTTGCAGTGAGTTAGAGTGGTTGCTATCTTTATGAGAGACTTTGGTGTGTCTCTAGAAGTCTAATGCACGACTATGGAAATGTTTGTATTTTATAAACTAAAGAGATGGGTAGGAAATGGCCTAGATTTACAGAGTTAAAAATAGGAAACATAATTTAAAAATTGTATTCCTCTAACATTGCGTAAATAAGACTTGACCATTGGGGGTTTACCCTATAGCCTAACGACAAGTTAGGAACCTTGTTGAGAGGGCGGTTGTGAGGTTGAACCTCATGAAATACTGTTGGCATATTTGTACAATGATAGTAAGTGAGTTTTGGAGATGTCATGATGTAGATTTAATTATGAGATGATCAGATATTATGTTGTCATTGATGTCAACTATTAACTTTGTGTTCTTACTATGTTGCCAAGCTTATTTGTGGTGAATGAAGTGTTGCAGTGATTTACAGTGGTTGCTATCTTTATGAAAGACTTAGGTGTGTCTCTAGAAGTCTAATGCATGACCGCTACAACTAAAGTGATCTTATGTGGAATTTATGATCGGTTGAAGTTAATGACAAGTGATAGATGATTTGAATGTCTTGTCAAATCTTTGTTATATCTTGTGATGCAGTCACAGGATATGGTGATCAGCAGTGTTCAGATGCTAGAGTTGCAACCACAACTAATTTGAGTGACTAGGGTGATGTATAGATGATCGGTGAGCAGAGACAGAGTTGTTAACAAGTTACAGAGTTTGTGTTCTTGAGCGATAGTTGATAAATCTTTGACCGGTGATCGGTGTTGAGGTTGTGATGGAGTCGGTTGAGTCATTCATGATCTAGTGACATGTCGTCATGATTGAAGGTGATGATCTGGCATCACATTGTTCGATGCTAGTGTATGGAAAAGATTCTTGAGGAAGCTTGTGTTTGGTCAAAACATGTTTGACTCCTTGACACAACATTTTATGTAAATCATTGTATTGGCTGATGCAGTCTTGGAAATGTGTTTTGTGTATTTAATTTTGATATGTGGCGCGATGGATTTTAGCGGGATGTTTAAAATTCTATTTTAGGATTTGATCAAGGCGGTGGACTTAAAAGTTCAGTATATAATGGATGAAGTTGAAGGTTGAATATGTTAATCGTGTTAGACAAGTGCGGTGTGAAGTGTGAGTTGCGATCAAGTCAAAGAAGATTTAAGTGGATCTGAAAGCAGAGGTAGTGCTATTTCACAGATCATTGTTTATGTTGTTCCCTAATAGTTGCAGTAGGTTAAATCCCTTAACAGGGTAGATCCTAACAGATCTTTGTTGTAAATCCTCTAACAAGGTGACACTTTGGCTAGTGTTCAAAGTCGTCTAAAAAGGCTACTCTTAACAGGGTAAAGGTTTTAACAGGCCTAAGGCAAATCCCTTAACCGGGTAGCACCTAACAGTATTGTTGTAAACTCCTAATAGGGTTAAGCTCCTCACAGGACGTACTTCAGAAGAGTACATCATTAATGGGTACTAATCCCCACCGTGGTTTTTTCTCTAATTGGGTTTCCACTAGATAAATTTGTGTCTCAAATGTGTGGATGGACTTGCATGTTTATGGTTTTCATTTATTGAATGTATGGTTAATCTTGTGAATGGTGGTTTAAGTATAAGAGGTTATAAAGATTGGATTATTTGGTAGATTCCTGATTCACCCCCCCCCCCCCCCNTTCCCCCCCCCCCCCCCCTCTCAGTAATCTAATCTTAGGACTTGTTGTGACGTTTTCACACCTCGCCCATTTCCAATAGGACCCCTTGCCTTTTGTCTGCTTGCCCCCTTTTGTTTTCGTTGTGTCTTAGTGGCTCTTAGTTTTGGTCTCTGTGGTTCCTATCGTTCCTCTTGAGGAGTAATGGTTTAGGTTCAGCGCCCGAATGATTTCTCCATTTCCTGAAAGTCTTAGTTTTGGGAGCATCATGTAAAATCACCAAATGTGATAATTTCCAAATAGACCCATCGCTGGAAGTTTTAAGAAGTCTGATGCAGTTCATAGGAGAGTCAATTCACCCCATGATAATTTGTTCATGAGTGAAGAAACTAGTTTGAGATTAAACACTATGCAACTCCATGTGAGACTTACTGCACAATCTTAGCCAAGGGAAGAGAGGACTCTACAACCTATAAAAAATCCAATAGGCACTGAATCAAGATGGGCTCCATTCATAACACCAAATGATTGTTCCCATAAGCGGATATTACCTACAAGTTACAAAAACACATCAAGTGTAAAATGGTGGTATTTGCTAGGTCTTGGCATAGACTTATTTCCTTGCCTTTTGGAATTCCCATTTTGGAGTCCTTCCTGATTTAAATGCTATCCAGAGAAATCCTTTGTAAGGACCCGATTGCTTACCTCAATTAGAAGAAGGAAGATTATGCACTATGTTTAATCAGAAGTTATTTGCATGGAGGAGGATAACAAGTAATCCATATCATTTCCTTTGTCTTGTAATTAGGGATTGTTAAGAAAGCTCGTCTCAGAATGGACGGATTCGATTGAGTAATGCATCCAGTCATCAGTGAATATAAAATTGCGGAATAAAAGAACTTTGAGGTCCAACAAATATGTACCTGTATTGCAGTCCTTCCCTTTCTCCCTATTCTTGGAAGACCATTTGTATCTATGCTTGTCATGGTATTAAAGAAATAATGAAATCGCAAAAGGGCTGAATTTGTAATCACAACTATGGGTGCAGATTGTTTATGTTTCAATTGCATCTGGAATGCGAGCTTTTGTGATTGCAGAGATTTTATCAATGTTTGAAAGGTTCACAGGGGCCAATTGTAGGGGAATGTGGGTATGAAGCACTAGTCGATGAAGATCATCTTGGAAGACTCTTGCGTGAAGGAAGCGATGCACTATCTCATCAGGGAGGATGGTTATAGAACACAGGATGTTCTTGGAATGTGCTCTCCAAACATTACTGAAGTAGCAAAGCCGGTATGTTCCACAACAAGAAAGGAGAACTTCAGAATGTCTGCAAAAATCGTGAAGCATGCACGACGCATTTCGACCAAGTCAGGAAACAAAGTGAATGAAGAATCTGCAAATAAGAATGAAAAGAAAGCCTTGTTCTGCGCCAAACACCCAGCACGCATGCATCTCACTTAGAAAATCGAGGAGAAGGTAAATGGAAGTATTCGACAATGGCCCTCGAGCACATTGAGCACAGGTGGATATAGTCGCGAAATGTCAATCAACTTTCAGCAATCTTGTTCGCAGCTCATAGGTGCTCGGAGCACTAATTCAGGAACATGATGTTTGAGTTTTAAGATCCGCCTGGCACGAACATCATGATCCTCGATGGACTATCCAAACACACTCAGCACTCATCGAAGTTCTCTGCAAACACCTTAAAATTACACCCAAAATCACAGAGCGCAATTCAACGGACTCCAAGGAAAGTCAAACTCCAAACAAAATCCTTCATGAACCCAAAATGCCGCCCGACAAATGTGGAGCGCACTTTCATGGATTTGAAGGAAAGTCCAAAATCCTTCACTCCAATAAAAATCTCACTCGGCGTGAATCACGTAGCGCAGTTTAATGGATTTGAAGGAAAATCCAAAATTCTCTGCTTTCTCAAAAGTGCGCTCGGAAGAATTGCGACAATTTTCAAAAGTCTTTTTTTTTTTAAATTTTGGAGAAGACTTTTTTTTTTTTAAATGCCCCCTTTTGTGGTCTAATTCATGTGAACATTTTCAAAGGTAATCGAAAAGGAGAGAATTTTGAGATTGTTGCTAAAGAGCTACTGAGACAATAAAGTTTTCATTGTTGGTTTCATGGTGAATACTTGATGTGTTTTAGTGCTTGCTTGGTTTCATCATTCCCTCATTTAGTTAGATTTGTTGGATAAAGTTAGATGAAGTGTTGTGATTGCAATAAGAAATATGATGGTGTTGTGCAAAGTTAGCCTGAACCTCTTTTCATGCACATGCTTAACTTTTGTCATTCGCGTACATTGTTCTTCATGATGGTGTCCGCGGTGGTATGAAAATCCTCTGCATAAACCTTGAAGATTGCACCGATTCTCATGTAGTTGTAGTATAACTTGGCAAAACGAAACCTGGTTATTGGGAATTTGTCCACCAAAGTATTGACTATTGCTATCATTGCCCTTAGGAATAGATTTCAATTTCTGAACCCTACTTCCTTTTGCTTTCCGCATATTCTGAAAATTCCAAAAAGTGTTTCATTGCAAATCTTTCAAGACTGAAAATGTAAGGCCCCTTGTGATATTCAACAAATCACATTTACCACCGAGCTTATCCTTGGTCAAGACCTGACACAAAAGGAACCTTGGAGTGACCTATATGATCTTCTCGCAATCTTAGCATATACGAAACTTTGATCAAGAGAGGATAAGATACTTCGGTGTTTTGTTCTACTGTTTGGTGGGTCATAAAACGCACATCAACAGGACTTACAAATACTATTCTACATTTTGCAGGTCCCAAAAATGATACAATCGCCACGCAATGCAACATTAGCTAAATGTGCAAACAATGGTGATGACACAAACTTGTTCAGGGGTCTAGTCAGCGATATTGTATAGACGTTCTAGTCAACAAGACTCTACAACCAACGATGCCTGCAATTGTTGCCTTCATGGTCTACAGTGGTGTTGTTCTGATGTTGGGTGAGGATGTTGGAGAAGGTTGGCGGTCGACAGTTGGAGAAATAAGGTGGATGTCAACAGCCAAGGGAGACATAAGGGACAACCATTAAGGGAGGTATAAGGATGTTGTGATACCATCAAATGGCAGTTGATTAGGGAGATATAAGGAGAATATGATGCCACAACACAAGACATATGAGAGGTGTTAATGACTTAGACATTAAGATGTAATCACCTCAGGGATGGGGTCCACCAAATGTGACTCCACTGGTTCATAGCTCCAGTCAGAAGTGTTTACCTATCAAAAAAAGGCTTGACCATTAATGTAATTTATTCAAAAAACAACTAGCAGACATTTGTTTTGTCATCTTATATCTGTTAAAACATAGCAAAAATTGACATATTTAAATATTTAAATATGTTTTTTATTAAAGCAAAAATAGGTTTTGAAAGGACTTGAAACCCTTTACAAAAAGATTACATAAGATATATCATGAAAGCCCACCAAAACATGAAAGAACATACCAAGACCACAACAAGGGTTTTATCAATAGGTCCCCCAACCTGAAACAAAAGCTGCTAAAAAAAAGTCAACAAGCAATCCAAAAATCAAAGAAAAGACCAAAGAAAACTCTAGCCTAAGCTCCCACCACCATGAACCATAAAGATTTACCTTTAGCACTGCCCTTGTGGGAACAAAGCGTCAAGTCAAAAGAGGGCATAGAAGTCTTAGCTTTCTTTCCCTTAACAGTTATACAGCCCTCTTCCACCTTTGCAGTTGCATCATGCCAAACCAAGGAACTCATCTTAAATATATTAAGATGATTATTCATAAATAATTTATATATTTATTGACAAATAATTTAGGGTTTTGAAGATCAAATAAATAATTAAGCAGATTTCAAAAGTAAATGAAATGGCTCTACTCTATACTCGGATGATGGGTGGCATTTGGGAGAACTGGGCTCCCCTTCCTCAAACTAGGCGGGAGGATAAATGACAAGTACTTAAATCTCGCAGAACTTGGAGGGCGGAAAGAAGATGGTTTTTTGGTCAATCTTACAGATGGAGAAACCAGCGACATTTCTAACCTTTAAATCAAAAATATTTAGGGCAACCTCTACCTGGTTATAATAAATTTCAGCCTCTACAATTTCTTGAGGAAGGTTTTATAAAACCGGTTCCCATAAATACCAACTATAAAAACCCTAGCCCACAATTCCAGAATAGGATGAAGGGCAGCAACCCTAACCCTCATAAGGATCATCAAAAGAAGGCGAACGAGTCACAAGAGAAAGAACCCATGGGGAGGATCCAGATACTAGAATCCAGACAGGCGAACACCAATTTGAATACAGACGAAAATAATTTTTTAACGACAGAATCTCCCCGATTTAGGGATTTAAGTTTTAAATTTCTAGACTGGCAACCAAATTTTAATCCCCAAAACCTAAAAAAAGTTAAGATAAAGCAGGCTATTTTACTACCGAATATGGATGATGGGTGGCATTTGGGAGAACTGGGCTCCCCTTCCTCAAACCAGGCGGGAGGATAAATGGCAAGTACTTAAATCTCCCAGAACTTGGAGGGCGGAAAGAAGATGGTTTTTTGGTCAATCTAACAGATGGAGAAACCAACGACATTTCCAACCTTCAAATCAAAAATATTTAGGGCAACCTCTGCCAGGTTATAATAAATTTCAGAATCTGCAATTTCTTGAGGAAGGTTTTATAAAACCGGTTCCCAGAAATACCAACTATAAAAACCCTAACCCACAATTCCAGAATAGGATGAAGGGCAATAATCCTAACCCTCATAAGGATCATCAAAAGAAGGCGAATGAGTCACAAAAGGAAGAACCCACAGGGAGGATCCAGATACTAGAATCTAGATAGGCGAACACCAATTTGAATACAGACGAAAATAATTTTTTAACGACAAAATCTCCCCGATTTAGGGATTTAGGTTTTAAATTTCTAGACTGGCAACCAAATTTTAATCCCCAAAACCTAAAAAACTTTAAGATAAAGCAAGCTATTTTACTATCGAATATGCCAGTGGAATTAATAAATATAGAAAGCGCCAAGAAAATTGGGAATGAGATATGAGAATATGTAGGAATGGAAGGAGTATGCATATGCAAATTGTGTTATTGTATTCAGGATGGACATAAATGTAAGATCTCTGAAGCTGGTGGAAATTAAAACCAGGGATATGACCTTTGATATCCATCCAAAATTCTTCAAAGGGAGAGTAAAAGAGGAGGAAAGAATGGAAGAAGAAGAAAACCTGATTCGATCTTCCCCTCAAGATCTGGAGGTGGAACTGTGTTTTAATGAGCAAGAAGGAGGCTTTATCTTAATGGAGAAACCTCAATCTGGTATCGAGGAAATAGAAGAAGGGGAGATTGCGGAGAATAAAGGAGCGAATAAGGATCATAATGGAAGGGATAGGGAAGAGGAAGGGGTAGGGAATAAGGCTTGTGTAGAGGAGAAGGAACCAAAGGAAAAGGAGTCATCCAAGGATATCAACAAAGAGGAGTATAAGGAGTCCTTGAAAAAGATCTTAGATCGGACTAAGGAGATTAAAACCAGGGATATGACCTTTGATATCCATCTAGAATTCTTCAAAGGGAGAGTAAAAGAGGAGGAAAGCATGGAAGAAAAAGAAAACCTAATTCAATCTTCCCCTCACGATCTGGAGGTGGAACTGCATTTTAATGAGCAGGAAGGAGGCTTTATCTTAATGGAGAAACCTCAATCTGGTATCGAGGAAATAGAAGAAGGGGAGATTGTGGAGTATAAAGGAGCGAATAAGGATCATGATGGAAGGGATAGGGAAGAGGAAGGGGTGGGGAATAAGGCTTGTGTACAGGAGTATAAGGAGTCCTTGAAAAACATCTTAGATCATAATGAGGAGATGAGAAGGGTGGTCAATAATGAGCTCGAAAACATTGAGATAGGAGTTGTGGAATCAGTTTGGGAAGATGAATTAGATAGGGAAGGGAGAGAATCTCAGCAAGGAGATGGTAAGGTACCTCTGGATAATTTGGAGGAGGTTGACTGGGAGATGAATGAGATTGAAAGAATAGAGCTTGATAATCTCAATGACTTTTGAGGCTTGGATTTAATCTCAGAAGAAAGGGTAGTGTTGGAACACAGCTAAGAAGTACTTAGAAGAATCTTGAACACCCTAAATAATGAGGAAGTTGAGGAGGACAAGGCTAACAGAGAGGAAGGAGGAAAGGAGGCAAAAGGGAGGGAAGAAACTACATTAGGAATTGCAATTAAGGAGAAAGGAAAAGATCAAGCAGATTGTGCTAAGGAACTTAAGAAGAGAGGAAGGAAGTCCTTAAATGAGCTCAAGCAGAAGAATGCAATGGCGGTAGGCCAAGCTAGGATCACATCACTTTATGCAAGGAAGGGGAAGTACCTTCCCACAGCACAATGATGACAATCACTTGGATGTTAGGGGCATAAACGCCCCTAACAAATAACGCTTATTTAAGCACTCTGTAGGTGTTTTCAAGGCAGATATGATCATGTTATAAGAGACTAAGTTAGCAGTGGATGATTTAGAACGGTTCAAGAAGAAACTAGGAATTTGGGAGGCAGTGGGAGAACCTTCCACAGGAGCATTGGTGGGCCTAGGAGTATTATGGAATCCTACAAAGGTATTATTTGAAAAATTGGGAGGAGGCAAATTCTGGATATGAGGTAAGGTGAAAAACATCAGCAGAAACCTTAACTTTCACATAGTCAACATTTACGGTCCAACCACCCTTCCAGAAAAAAGAGATTTATGGAAAGACATAGATAACCTTTTTGAATCCTTCCTGAATCAAACATTTGTTGTTGGTGGGGATTTTAATGCTATTTTGCACAGGAATGGGAAAATGGGAGGTATTAGGAGGACAACACTGACTATGGAGGAATTTAAGGGATGGGTGCAAAGGAATGAACTTATGGATATTAAGACATGTAATGGGATATTTACGTGGACCAACCGAAGACTGGGATTTAGTAATATAACATAAAAGTTATATCGGTTTTTCTTTAAAAGTAACCTAATTGACGTTAACTTCGAGCTTGAATCCTCAATCCTTCCAACCTCAGGATCGAATCACTTCCCAGTAGCTCTTCACATCAAGGAAATCAGTAAACCTTATAGGTGCCCTTTCAAATTAGAGAAAATGTGGTTTAGGGATGAGAAACTAGTGGATTTAATAGAAAAATGGTGGAAAGAATAAACCTTTGAAAGACCGAGAGCTTATGTGTTTATGGAAAAATTGAAAGCAATAAAAAGAAGACTGAAGCAATGGAATAATGAACACTTTGGCAACATATTTGAAACAAAAGAATCAGTAGAAAAAGAATTAGAAGAATTAAACAAGGTCTTCAAGGAAAGTTTTATGAAAGAAAAAGAATTGCTTAGCAAGTATGAAGATCTCTTGGTGAAGGAAGAAATATACTGGAGACAAAAGTCCAGAGAGGTATGGTTAGCTGAAGGAGACAAGAATACTAAATTCTTTCATAACAACACCAAGATTAAACGAAACATAAACATGATTTTAGAAATTAGGAAATCTAATGGAACCATGTCAGATAATCCATAAGATATAGCTAGAGAGGCGTTTTCCATCTTTGAGAACCTTCTGAATAACAGAGAGGGTTCTAGATGGGAACCTCGGGAGACATTCTAAGAAATATCCCTACTCTTATTAACAAAGAGCAAAATAAGAGACTAAATGCTAAGTTTACGAAGGAGAAAATTGAGAAATCCTTAAACCAACTTCATCCAGATAAAGCCTCAGGGCCAGATGGTTTTCCGGTATTTTTCTATCGAGAATGTTGGAATTTCTTAGGTGAGGAAGTGACAAAAGTTCTGGAAAGTATCAGAAACTCGGGTAAAATATTAAGGGAGTTGAACAACACTTTTATAACATTAATTCCAAAAAGAGAGAGCAATAAACTGGGATGAATTCAAGTCAATATCGCTATGTAATACTATCTACAAACTATTAACCAAGACTATGGCGAATAGGATCAAGGACCTCTTACCAGAGATTAAATCAAAATAACAAACGGGCTTTGTTCCTGGGAGATCAATCCTGGATGGAGTAATTGTAGCTCCGAAGGCAATCCATTCAGTACAATGTAATAAGATTCCTAGTATGTTTATAAAAATGGATATTGAAAAAGCCTATGATAATGTAGATTGGAGGTTCCTGGGTAGCTACTTGAAAGCCTTTGGCTTCTCTAACCAATGGATTAATTTGGTTTTTGAATGTATTTTTAGTCCTAGGATTTCTGTAGTAGTAAAAGGCTCCCTAGAGGGATTCCTTGAAATCTCAAGGGGAATCTGTCAAGGGGATCTGCTTTCCCCGTTTTTGTTTATAATCATGGCTGAAGCCTTAGGCAGATCTTTAACGAGAGCAAAGGAATGGGGGATGTTGAAAGATATTAAAATCACAAGAGAATTAGATGCAACGACTCACTAACAATTCGTGGATGATAACATGTTATATATGAAAGCAAAAATAAAAGAAGCTAGGGGCATTAATAAAATATTAGGAGCTTATTCAGAAGCCTTTGGGCAACTAATTAATAAAGAAAAGTTAGAAAACTTCTTTAATACGGAAGTTAACTTAGAAAATGAGATTTCTAACATTCTAGATTTTAAGAAGGATCAACTACCTAGTAAATATTTAGGGCTTCCGATAGATAAATGGAAGAAAACTGCGGGGTAATGAGACAATGTAATGGCAAAGGTGGAGAAGAGAGTTGAATCCTAGAAAGGGAAATGGTTGTCCACGGTAGGAAGGGTAAAGCAAGGATGGTGATGGTAGCATGGGACAAGATATGCATGCCCCAAGAAGATGGAGGGGTAAACCTTAAAAACATGAGAAATCAGAATATGGCCCTAGGGGCAAAATTAGTATGGAGAATCATTAGGGATAAAGCAAGGATGGTGATGGTAGCATGGGACAAGATATGCATGTCCCAGGAAGATGGAGGGGTAAACCTTAAAAACATCAGAAATCAAAATATGGCCCTAGGGGCAAAATTATTTTGTCAATTGCAAAATTAAAGAAAACCCCTGGGAATTAAAAAATAAATGACGAAACTGTGGTTGTATGACCAAAACCGAGGGATTCTTTCAGTTGTCTGCAAGTGATTATCAGGCTGTAAATTCACATTGGGTTCACCAAAATGTATAGGCCTATGTCTGCACACTCAAATAAGAGTGTTAGTAGCACCGATTTGCAATGAAAAAAATCAACAAACTACTAAGAATGAGCCTATGAACAATAAAATAACAAACGTTAGAAATGAAAACAAACAAATGCAAACATCATTGCTTGAAGCTTTTATTGTTTTTTTTTACTCCTGAAATGTTGTATGGATGGTGCTCAGTATTAGCATTGACAACATCTATGACTTGGGAGTGTTGAGAAAATGAGATCCAAATGATAATATTTTTTCTTGATGCTTCATACGAAAATCCTACATAGTAATTGTGCACAAAGTTAGAGATACTGGATCCTTTCAAATGGTTGAGAAGGATTGATTTTATAAAATATGGAAATGATTTGGACGGATGAAATTAGTCCCAGAAAACTTGAAAAAGGATGGTTGAGATCAAAAGAAACTGAAGAAGCAATCAGTAAACTCAACTCCTCTTAACTGAAGAGAAGAGGGAATGGTTTAATCAACTGAAGAGTTAATTGTGAGTTATCTTTTTGAACTGGAGAGAAGATAGAATAATTTATGCAGTTGCAAAGATTGATCATGAGAGATGAGGGAATAATTTATACAATTACAAAGATTGATCATGAGTTCCCTTTTTGGAACTAGAGAGAAGATTTATTTGATTTTAGAAATTAAATTACTCATAAATGCGATATTTGAATTCTATTTTGATTTAAAATAGAATTAAGAGTGAAATTAAATTGAAGACATTAATTTAATTAGAAAAATAATTAATAAGTTTAAATATTTGAATTTAAACTTTAGGAAATTGAATTTAATTTACTAATAAAGATTAATTAATTAATTTTGGAGAAATGATTAGAAGATAAGAAGAAATAGATGATTAACTAATGATTAAAAAATCATCAATTAATAAGTTTAAATAATTAAATTTAAACTTTAGGGAATTGAATTTAATTAACTAATAAAAATTAATTAATTAAGGTTTATTAATTAAATAAAATTAACTATTTAATTAGTTTTGGAGAAGTGATTAAATGATTTAGAGGATGAGATTTGGAAGAAATGGATGATTAACTAATAATTACAAAAGCCATTAATTAATAGAGGTAAATTAGTAATTAAATGCAAGGTCGCAAGTCTGTCCATTTTAGGGTGTCTACAAAAGTATCTTGGAGCATAGGGAATGACAGTCTAACTCTTTTTTTGGATGACTCTCAGAGAGGTTACACAGCTCTAAACTCTCTTTTAGCAAAGCAAGAGACTATTTCATATCTCAAAAATCAAATAGGCATCTATGTCAAAGACTATATGGCTATACCTAGTGGGAATCAAGCCCTGGGTTGGCACTAGAAGGTAGATAGGAACCTTAACATACCCGAGGACTTTAGGGCCAAGGTGATGGATATCCTTGAGGCTCATCTTATTTCTCCTAACCCTAAAGAGGATAGAATAGTGTGGACAGAGGCAGGGAATGGTGAATATAACAACAAAGGTGATTACCAAATGCTTTACAAGAAACATATGTATAATAAATCTGAGTTGCCCATAGACTTATGCTGGGATAAAACATGTCTGTCAAAGGCCGGTATGTTTGCATCGGCGACATTGCAATACAGAATTATCACAGCAGAATTGTTTTGGAAGATGGGATACCAGGGACCATCTAGATATGCCTTGTGCAAGAAAGAAGAAGAAATGGTGGATCATATCCTCTTGAACTATGAATTTACTAACAAATGTTGGATATGGTTATTAAATAGACTAAATTGGAAATCAGCCCTACCATATAAGTAGGGTTGATGGAAGTCAATGTTGTTTGATGGATATCATTGTGAATTTGTAAATAGATACATGAATTTAAAATAAAAAGATAAATACTTAGATGTGTGATTTATAGTAAATATCATATTATGAACTTTTTATCAAAATTGTTAGATAATAAAGGAAGAAAATCTATTTACTTTCTTGACTTTAAATTTCTTCAATATCAACTATGGTGCGCCCAAAATGAAAGTTTGAATCAGAGGAGCAAATAAGACAATATCTAAAAGAATATAAAAAAGATGATCATAGATAATATCGTAGACGACAAAGAGAACAAATGACAAATGCTCAAATAGAACAACAAAGAAGAAAACACAATGAACTTGATAGACAACGATATGCCAGAAGAAGGGCATATGTAACTGTAGAACATTTGAAAGTTGAAAATAGAGATGAACCAAGTGTGCATACAAATTGTCGTCAAATGACATATCTAATCAAACCACTATTCTCAAACACGAGAAAGATAAGAGATTAACCCCCAACCAAGTGAGAGAAACAAACATCTATTTAATAGAAATATTGAGTTGAATGTTAAAAATGAAAATTCAATCTCAATAGATCATGTACCAGAAACAATACATGGGAATCAACCGTAAATGAATGCAGGTGTTCAATGGTTCACTTCAGTCTGATTTCAAAAGATTTCATATGTAATTTAGAATTCACATAGATAGTTTTCGAACCTCAAGCATGTGTTATATTTGTCAAGAATCTTATCTTAAAATCAAAGTATCTCAAATTTTTGAAGCTTCTATATGCAAGAGATGCCGACAAAAAAGAAGAATTTATAAGTTTTCATCTTTAAAGAATATGGATCCTAAATCACAACTAGAGGAGCTTTCAAAATTGACTCAGGTAGATAAAATGTTGATTGCACGTGTAAGCTCGATATTGCAAGTTACACATGCAACGGGTGGTCAATATAAATATAAAAGACACCATAAGTTTTTCCCAAAATATAGAGTAAGTTTCATAAAAAATGTCACACAATACAAAATTTGTCTATTATTGTTAGAAGAGATCAACATGACATAGATTACAATTTTACAGTCAATAAGGATCGTGTCTATAAACCACTCAAATAAAAAATAGAGCATGGAAAGTTTTACTTGGATGTTAGAATTGATGAAAATGCTCTCAATAAGCTCCCAAGAAATTCTGATGAAAACATTATAAATGGATTGAAGACAATGCAGATGGAATTCGATTCAGATACTAATGAAAAACACATTTGGTGGTCTAGTTATAGAAACTGATGAATGTAATACAATTGAACACACTACATCAATGACTTCAAAACCACAAAATGCCTAGAGAGAAATAGAATTAATTCAACTCTGGGTTAATAACTCTGATGCAAATCTAACAACATTAATTGATTGGCCAATTATTGGTGCTTCTACTATCAATGAGTATGTAATGTCAAAGTTATTTGACATGACACTTTTAACATTGTTTCCTAATGGTAGATGTGATTTGTTAAAACCACGAATTAGGCATGTGCATCTACGTGAATTTGTAAAGCATCTATTACAGTATAGGGATCATAGGTTTGGTCAACATCCACAGTTCAGATATTTTATGATGAACATGATAATGAAACATCGTGCACAAAATTCATCTACAGTATTTGCGAAAAAAAATATCTAAGACATGTCCATCACTATCAAAGAGTCACACCAACATTGATGTCACAGTTTTATCTGCCCGATAAGTTGATGCGGTTTGGAACAACATTAAGAAAAACAAAGGCATATTAGGTTAAATGTCATGCAAACTTAACAGACTTGTTTCACCAAATTGGCTCTCCAAAAAAAATTCACATTAAGTGCAAAGATGTGTATTGACCCGATTTGCATCATCTAATATTAAGAACATCCCTAAACACTTAACGAGGAGCTTGAAATTGACAAAAACAAAAATTTATTAACTATCTTCATATAGTTGCACATTACATACACTTGAGACAGACAATATTCAGAAAAAAAATTCTAAAAAATTGAATGAATGTCAAGAATTATTCATGTGTGCATAAGTGGAAACATAAGGGTTCTCCGCATTTGTATGAAATTTTATAGATCAATGAAGCACCCAATATGGACAAATATTGATTGGTCAAATGAGAAGGAATGAAGAATCGTTGAACAATATTTTCATTGCATGAAATCCTAAAGAAGATCCACATCAAAGAATTATAAAGGTGACTTATTTTAACTTAAATATCTCATAATATATGAAATAATTTTTTTCATAGCTAATGATATATTTGATATATCAGATTTTTCTTCTTTCAATTGTAGGCATTCCAAAATTTTGGTCAACATTCATATCTCAAAATACAACACAACTTGCAGAGATAAATATTGACAGCAACAATGAAGAACGATTAAAATTGTGTAGAATGACACAGTCTATAAAGAGGGTGCATGTTTACAAAAAAACAATGAAGGATAGTTTGCGAGTGATTATTACATTAACTAATATTTGTATATCTACTTAGAAAACAAATGATGTATACGCCTTCTTCATATTTATTACAAGTAAAATGCTCCTTGAACATTGAATTTTAGAGGATCCAAAATATATCAAGACATAGAAACGGGTGAAAAGAAAATTGAACTAGCAAGAAATGATGATAAAGTGAATTCACATAATGGTCGCATACTGCAATTATGGAGAGCAAATATAGATTGGCAACCTATTTTATCCAAACATGTAATAAAATACACTACAAAATATGCATCAAAAAATGAAAAAAAAACTTAGAAATATACCACAAAATATTGATGTATCTTTCAAACATGCAAAACCTATATGATTTGGTTTCACAAACATATGCAAGATTTCTAACAAAAATTGTTATAAAAAAATACATTGGAGTTCAAGAAACATGTCACATGTTGTTAAAACTTCTACTAATAGAAAGCAGTAGAAGATTTGTCAAATCTAAATGTCTCACGTGAAGTGTTCAAGCATGTAACTGTAAATAATGAGAACAATAATGAATAGACAAATTCTTTCATTGATGGATATAAAAAAAAGGCCTCTTTGTAAAGTGTCGCATAAATTAATGTAGTCAAATCATGGATATACAATCCTAAAAGAAGAGACAACAAATGAGAGCTAAGAGAAAGAGTGACTATTGTTAGAGTTTTTTCAAATATTATATATATATATTCCTTCACGTGGCTTGCAAAAATGGATTGACTTTTGTTTATTAGAGTTATTACTATACAAACCATTTCATGACATAGAAGGGGATATTGATCAGGATAATAACTTCATACCAACAAAGTGGAAGTCATTCAATTATAATGTTTGGCACATGTAACGAACAACTATAGAAGAAGTTGAAAATAATAAATGATTTTAATATTGAAGAAGATGAAGCTATTGAGGGAAATACCATAAGCATGAATATGAAATTATATATAGGCTTCGTAATGGTCAAAATACGCAAGTTTCAAAAATAGATATGTTGAGAAGAGACATTAATAGAAATCAATATAAGGTCTAATGAATATCACAATTAAGAGTATACAATAGGAGCAATCAATTTTAAAATAAACATAAAAGATCATTGATATCTCATATATGATAATATACCACAATGCATCAACTACACAACCCTCAACAATAAACAACAAAAAATAATCAACATAATTAAGACACTGCCATAACAATCAAAATAAATAGTCTTTGTTCATGATAATTTAAGAAACAACAAGAACAGGAAAGTCATATCTGATTGGTGTCAATAGTGAAGCCCTTCAAACTGCAGCAATATTTAGTTCATTCCCCCTTTTTTTATTGGTACTGACAGTAGTTGAAACCTTCAATATATGTGCTTTCACAGCTCATTCAAATTAAGAATCTTAATAAGAGATTTTGCTCAACTAGGAGCAAGTCTTACAAATTTCTAAGAAGAAATGACACATATCAAATACATTTTGATTGATGAAATAAGTTTCATTGGTCAGACCATGCTAGAAAACATAGATTCCCGACTAAGGCAAACATTTCCACAAAGTGTAGACATAAGTTTCTCAACTATATTTTTCACTTTTATTAGTACAAGGTACCATTTTATGTCATTTTTAATACAATATATAAATATTAAATTTAAATAATATTACTATACAACTTTGAAATGTTTATTGTTGAATATCTTTCAGGTATATCTATGATTTTTGTTAGAAACTTAGGTCAATTGCCTTCAATGAACGATAGGTCAACATATGATAGAAGATTGTTCAAATGCTGAGTTTGATGTAGAATTATTGATCATTAAGGATTCAAGGGTGTGATGTTGACTTCAAATCTTTGGGTACAAGCAGATCTTGTAAATAAGCATTTTGATATATTCAAGAGATTGTTTACAAACAAGAGAGTGCACCACCTGAGCTACCAACATATGTCATAGTTGAATTTGACAATTGTTCTAAAATATCATTTGAAGATCATCATTCAAATATAGTTCCAATAATATCAATACAAAAGAGTAGAACACTTTAATTACTATTAAGACAGAAATATACATTGACAATTCATAAATCTCAAAAACTTGTTCTTTCAAAAACTACAATTGATATAAGACCAAGAGAGTTAACATGATTGACATTTGTGGCAATATCTCGTGTGAAGTCTCTATAATGTCTCAGAATAATGTCACCATTCACATATGAACATTATAAAAAATAAAAAAAGGACAAATAACTTTCCAAACAGAAGGCTAAAGAAAATAGACTAAAATGTTTAGGAGTTACTTAATGTACTGTATTTTTGTTTAGATTTGCATCAATGACTATTTTTAGAAGATATTTGATGTACTATGTTTTTATTACTTCTAAAATAGTCTGCAAGATCAATCAAAAAAAGGGAAGGTTGCACCACACCACCTTGGGGTTGGGCAGGATCAGTATCAAAATATAAGGGAAGGTTGCACCACGCCACCTGTCCTTGGGGTTGGGCAGGGTGGGGTTCGACAAGGAAGAGAAGTGAGGGTGGGGGAGAAGTGACGATGGGGTTGGACCAATCTAAACTCAGAAGGGAAGGTTGCACCACCTATTCTTGGGGTTGGGCCTCGAACCTACTCTTTGTCCTCCCAAGTATCCCCTCTGGCAAGATCAGTATAAAAAGACAAGGTTGTTGATGCAAATTTGAACAAAAATATAGTACATTAAGTATCTCATAAACATTTGAGACTATTTTCTTCAGCCTTTCATTTGGAAAGTTTTTGTCATTTTTTATTTTTTCATAACATTTATATGTGAATAATGACATTATTCTGAGACTTCACACGAAATACTACCACAAATGTCAATCATGTTCTCTCTTAATCATATATCAAGTGTAGCTTTTGAAAGAGTCGATCCCTGATATTTATGAATTGTCAATGTTTATTTCAATCTTAATTGTAATTGATTCTACTCATTTGTATTGGCATTATTGGAACTATATTTGGATGATGATCTTCAAACAGTATTCTATGATAATTGTCAAATTCAACCACGGTATATGTTGGTAGCTCAGGTGGTGCACTTCCTAGTAAATAAGCAATCTTTCGAATATACTCAATTGCTTCATTTACAAAACATGCTTGTACCCAAATATTTGAAGTCAACATCACCCTTAAATTCTTAATGATCAATAATTCTACATCAAACTCATCATTTGAACAATAACCTATTGTATTGACACTTCTTGCTTTTGTTGCAACGCTACGTACAAGAGGATGCTTCAATGAATATAAAATTATCTTGTTATGATTATAAACATTGTCATTTATAGAGAACAAACGGACGCAATTGTCAAACTCATCATTTGTTTAGCATTTTAATTTATATGAATTCTCATCATAAATAATTTTGTCATCAATTTGTGAATTTGCATCTCTAAAATTTGTCAGAAGTTAACGAAATCTTTGTTGTTAGATGCTTTCTTCATCTTGTATAAATATTTTATCTAAAATAACCACAATTTTGAATTACTCGCACAATAACTTTGTCTGTCTTTTGCTATCACATGTCAACGTATCGTTCACTAGAGGCAATTTAACCGTCTCCAACAAAAATCATAGATATATCTTAAAGATAATCAACAATAAATAGTTTGAACCTGTACAGTAATGTTATCTAAATTTAATACTTATGTATTATATTAAAAATAATATAAAATAATAGTCTCCACTAATAAAAATGAAAATATACATGTGAAGCTTATATTTGCACTTTGTGTAAATGTTTGTCTTAGTGGAGAATCTATGTTTTCCAGCATGTTCTAACCAATGAAGCTCATTTCAACAATCAAAATGTATTTAATATGCGTCATTTCTTCTTAAAAATTTGTAAGATTCTTAGTTTTGAATGAACAATAAAAGCTCACATATTGAAGTTTGGAACTCTTATTGGTGCAATAAAAGAAGGGGAGAAGAATTTGGTATTGTTACATTTTGAATGACTGCTAATGACACCAATTAGATATAACTTTCTCGTTCTCGGTGTTTATCAAATTATCATGAACAAAGACCCTTCATTTTGATTATTATGAGTGTGTCATAATTATGTTAATTGTATTTTGTTATTTAATATTGAGGGTTGTGTAGTTGATACATTGTGGTATATCATTATATATGAGACATTCATGATCTTTCATGTTTCTTATAAAATTGATTGTTCTCGTTGTATAATCTTGACTCTACTATGCATTAGAACAATTTATATTTTTATCAATGTCTCTTCTTCCTAACACATATTTCTGAAACTTACACATTTTGACCATTATAAAGCCTAAATATAATTTCTCATTCATGCTTTATGGTATTTCTCTCAATAGCTTCATGTTCTTTAATTTCGAAATCATTATTACAATTTTTTTATAGTTGTTTATTGCACATGTCAAACATTATAATTGAATGACTCTCACTTTGCTATTATAGAATTATTATCCTAACGAATATCTCGGGTTTCTATGTCACATAGTGGTTTGTATAGTAAACTCTGATAAACAAAAGTCAATCTATTTTTCCGAGCCACGTGAAAGAATGTATGCAAATCTTTAAAAAACTCTAACAATAGTTGTTATTTCCCTTGACTCTCATTTGTTGTCTCTTCTTTTAGAATTATATATACATAATTTGACTGTATCAATTAATGTGACCTTCCATATAAAGAGGTTTTTTTTTTATATCCATCAATGAAAAATTTTGTGTGCTCATCATTATTCTCCTCATTATTCACAGTTACAAGTTTGAACACTTCATGTGAGACATTTAGACTGACAAAGCGTCTACTGCTCTTCATTAGTGAAAGTTCTAATAACATGTGAAATGTTTCTTAAGCTCCAATGTCCCTTTCTATGACAATTTCTGTTAGAAATTTTGTATATGCTTATGCAACTAAATCATTAGGGTTTTACATTTTTTAAAGACACGTTAACATTTAGTTGTATGTTTCTTAGTTGTTCTCAATTTTTAATGCATACTTTACAATATATTTTATTACTGCATGTTTAGACATAACAGGTTGTCCATCTATATTTGCTCTCCATAATTGCATCATGTAATGAATATGTGAATTCACTCTATCATCATTTTTTGTTGATTCAATTTTTTTCACATGTTTCTTTCTTGACATAATCTAGATCTCCTAAAATTCAATAGTCAATGAGCAATATACCAATAATAAATATGAAGAAGACATTACATATTATTTGTTTTCTAAGTAAACATAAAAATTTGATATACAAATATTCATTGGTGTAATAATCACTTGCAAACCATCATTTCTTGTTTTCTTTCATAGGCATGCACCCTATCTACAGACTATATCCCGTTTAACACAATTTAGTAATTTTTCATAGTAACTATTAATATTCATCCCTGCAAGTTGTGTTGTATTTTTTAGACATGGATGTTGACCAAAATTTTAGAATGCCTATAATTGAAAGAATAAAATTTGATATATCAAATATATCAGAGCTATAAAAAAATTATCTCATATATTATGAGATATTTAAGTCAAAATGTTTATCAAGTCACTTGTATAATTTTTTGATATGGATCTTCTCTAGGATTCCATACATGAATAGTGCAATGAAAATATTGCTCAACGATTCTTCATTCCTCCTCATTTGACCAATAAATGTCATTCATATTGGGTGCTTCATTTATCCATAAAAATCCATACAAATGTGGTGAACCCTTATGTTGTCACTCATACCTACACCAATAATCATTGATATTCATTCCATTTTCTAGAATTTATTTTCTGAATATTATATGTTTTAAATGCATATAATATGCAACTAGATGATGATAGTTGATAACATTTTGTTTTTGTCAATTTTAAGCTTCATGTTAAGTGTTTGAGGATGTTCCCGACATGATAGCATACAAATTGGGCCAATATGTATCTGTTGCACTTAATGTGAAAAAACTATTGTTACCAAGCCAATTTGGTAAAGCATGTCCGTTAATTTTGCACAATATTTAGCCAAATATCACCTTGTTCCTCTTAATGTTGTTCCAAACCGCATCAAATTATCAACTAGATGAGATTGTGGCATCACTTCCATATGCTGACATAATTCGTTGATAGTGATGGGCATGTCTTGAATATTTCTTTTAGCAAACTCTGCAAATGAATTTTGTGCACTGTCTCATTATCATGTTCATCATAAAATATATGAACTGTGGATTTTGACTAAACATATGATCTTTATACCGCACCAGATGCTTGACAAATTCATTTAGATTCACACACCTCATTCGTGGTTCTAACCAATCGCATCTATCATTAAAAAATAATATTGGAAATGTCATGTCAAGTAATCTTGACGTTACATACTTCATTGATAAGAGAAGCACCAATACTTAGCCAATCAATCAGTGTTGTCGGATTTGCGTTAAGATTATTAACCCACAATTGAATTAATTCAATTTCTCTCTGAGCATTTGATGGTTTTGAAGTCATTGATGTAGCGTGCTCAACTATATTACCTTCATCAGTCTTCATAACAAGACCAACAAATGTGATTTCATTAGTATATGAGTCAAATTTCATCTGCACTATCTTCAATCTGTTAAAAATGTTTTCATTGAAATTTCTTGAGAGCTTATTGAGAGCGTTTTTATCAATTCTAAAATTCGAGTAAAATTTGTCATGCTCTATTTTATATTCGAGTGCTTTATAGACACTATCCCAAATGACTATTTTTTATAATGTGTCATGTTGAACCCTTTTAAAAATAATAGCAAAATTCTATTACCTTCATCAGTCTTCATAACAAGACCAACAAATGTGATTTCATTAGTATATGAGTCAAATTTCATCTGCACTATCTTCAATCTGTTAAAAATGTTTTCATTGAAATTTCTTAGGAGCTTATTGAGAGCATTTTTATCAATTCTAAAATTCGAGTAAAATTCGTCATGTTCTATTTTATATTTGAGTGTTTTATAGACACAATCCCAAATGACTATAATAGGTATATTGATGTAGCGTGCTCAATTGTATTATCTTCATCTTCATAACAAGACCAACAAATGTGATTTTATTAGTATATGAGTCAAATTTCATCTGCACTATCTTCAATCTGTTAAAAATATTTCCATTGAAATTTCTTGGGAACTTATTGAGAGGATTTTTATCAATTCTAAAATTCGAGTAAAATTTGTCAAGCTCTATTTTATATTTGAGTGTTTTATAGACACAATCTCAAATGACTATAATAGGTATATTGATGAAGCGTGCTCAATTGTATTACCTTCATCAGTCTTCATAACAAGACCAACAAATGTGATTTCATTAGTATATGAGTCAAATTTCATCTGCACTATCTTCAATCTATTAAAAATGTTTTCATTGAAATTTCTTGGGAGCTTATTAAGAGCATTTTTATCAATTCTAAAATTCGAGTAAAATTTGTCATGCTCTATTTCATATTTGAGTGCTTTATAAATATGATCCCAAATGACTATAAAATTATAATGTGTCACGTTGATCTCTTCTAACAATAATAGACAAATTCTATATTGTGTAGCAAAAAAATTTAAACTTGCTCTACATTTTGGGTAAAACTTGTATTGTGTCATTTATATTTATAAAAGTGAACCATTTAGTTTTGTAATGTCTTTCACACCACTTTGAACACCTACATTTATTTGTAATTTCTCATGTTGTATTGAATTTTCATTTTTAACATTCAACTCAATATTTCCATTAAATGAATGATTGTTTCTCTCACTTGATTGGGGATTGTCTTTCTTGTGTTTGAGAATTAGAGGTTGATCAGATGTCATTTTGATGACAATTTGTATGCATGCATGTTTCCTCTCTATTTTCAACTTCCAAATATTTTATAGTTACATATGCCTTTTTTCTGGCATATCGTTGTCTATCAACTTCATTGTGTCTTCTTTGTTTTTCTATTTGAGCATCTGTCATTTGTTTTTTTTTTGTCGTCTATGATATTGTCTATAATACCCTCTTTGATATTCTCTTGGATATTATCTTATTTGCTCCTTTGATTCAAAATTTCATTTTGGGTACACCATAACTGATATTGAAGAAATTTAAAATCAACAAAATAAATAGATTTTCTTCCTTTATTATTTAACAATTTTGATATAAAAAAAAGTTTATAATATAATGTTTACTATAAATCACACATCTAAGTAATTAATCTATTTATTTTAGATTTATGTATTTATTTACTGATATCCATCATGTAACATTGCCTTGCATAGAATAAAAACAATATTAAAACTTGAAGAGCATAAACATGGGAAGAATTTAAAATGTACAATTTTAGTATAAGAAATAAATTATCATATACAAGTAGGGTTGATTGTAGGAAAAAAGCATTGAAACTTGTTTCTTAACATCAAACATACAATTAATCATCGAAGTTGTTTGAAAATAATAGAATTTTTGTAGATCCCAAACATATCTACAAAGAGTTAGATGTTACTCGATCAAGAGTTTTTCCTGAGGGGATAATATTTATCTAATATACATATACTTTTATATTTATTTTAGTATAGTCATACCCAAAAAGTGTCAGACAAAATATATATATATATATATATATATATATATATATATATATAAGATTGCATAATTATTACATTGTTTTTTATTCTGAGCTATTATACTTCAAATATTTGTATATTTATTCACAACAACATTTAGACAAAAAACTAAGTAACAGTGTCTATTCATTTAAGTAACGTATGAAAGCATTATGTATTATGTTTGAGTTTCCTAACTCGTATTGCTTGTCATATTACATCTCTCTCATAAATACATTCTTGGGATTGATTGACATCACTACCTTCAACAACAACTATTTGCAGTGCTACATTTTCATTAATTGTTCCATAGGTGTTTCTACGAAGCTGTTAGAAGCTATTGAAACAGTAGGGCTCGTTAAATGCAGGCCATTAATAGTGTCTTTGGTATCGAAAATTTATATGACGACATTTTCCCCATGACAATGCAAATCCATTTTTCTATATAAACAATGAATATAATTTAACTTTATATGATCTATAATATCAGTTCAATAATTAAGATTCAATTTATAATAATATAAAAGCAAAGAATTATTAATATAATAATTCAAATTATATGTAAACAAATGATGTAATTGAAATACCTGGATAATGAGTTTGATAACAGTGTAATGTGCAGTATCACCATTATAATTAGATACCTGAAAATTAAAAGAAAACAATATGAGTCCTAACAATCATAAGGAATTATACATTTGTCTAATACACATACAAAATATTCTTAAATTAATATAAAATAAGAATCATTGTAAATATAGAAAAAAAAAATTGGGTAATTAATTTACGAATGAAAAACGAAGATAATTGCATCTCCGTCTAAAAGCTATGCAAAAAAGTTGTTGAATCATCAAATACCAAAAATGCAATGTTCCCTCTCGTTTAGTGTAGTTAGTATTAAATAATAAATTGCTAAGCCTTCTTGTTAATTAAGTCCCCAAAGGCTAGGGCAATAAATTAATAAAGAGGGGCGATTAGTTTTTTTTGAATCACTTAAGTCTTATTTTTTGTTTGAGTGTTTTAGCAATTGTCATCGATTCAATTTCAATGTTGGAAGAAAGCAAGGATTTGAAATCTTTAGGTAGGAATCACATGATGAGAAGGGATTCATTCTTTTTACATCTTTGATATTTATTTTCTTTTGCAAGAAGTCAAACTTCTCTGCCTTTCAGGATGCAACCACTAGAAGTTCAAGCTTGGACAAAACCCCAAGCCAATCTTGGACAAATAGCATCCATTCTTATCACAGTAACAGGGTCACTGAATTAGTAACCACATTTAGAAGATAGAATGATTCAATTAAATACAGAGGCATGTCAATCTGATTTGTAATGCTAAAAGTTGAAGCTCAACTCCCAGTACCAGACACAGCCTTCAAATAGAATCGCATGCACAGACCGCGATCAATCAATTTTTTTATTGCAGCTTCTCACGAAGTTGGCCTTGATATTTACTCAGAATTATACAGAGCAATGACATGTTATGTAATCGCCCCCTCCTATTTTAAGACACAAATAAAGGTCAAATTGTTCCCAGTTTCTTACAAGTCATTTGCATGTCTCAGTAATGTCTACTGTGTTTTTATTGCAAAAAAATCCATGAAATAAATTATATTTTAGTTTGGTTTTCTATCTGAATCTAGAAATTAGTAAAAATAAAATTGCAAGGATATTTTAGTGGTATTAGAGCAACAAATCTTGCCAGCCTGAAGGGTTTTCAATTGCAAGGTTGCTTTTTATGTTGCATGTCAAGATCATGATTACTTTTTGCTCCTAATCCAATGCATGTTAGTATAAAGTGGTTCTATACATTCAAGGGTGTTTGAATCGCACAGATATAATACTAGAAGTAGGTTAGGGCAACAAGGAGCTGAAATTAACCTAGCTAAAGCTGAGAAGGGGGAAAGAAGAGATGGAAAGCCACAAAGGGAACTGAATAATCAAATGAATGATTATTGACAATTTTTGCCCAACACCAGTAGCAGATGATGCAATAGTTCCAGAATCGTATGATCACAACTATGCGACAACTCAGGGTTGATCATAACCGATCAAGGTCTAGTAGTCAACACAGCAGAAGTGAAGCCGGATAGGGAAACCAAGATAGGGTAGCTTCCAATGTTGTGAGAACAACCGATACAAGGTCTGGTCGATCATTGCATCCCACCTTTTTACCTCATCAAGTCGAAAGGGAACCAATTGCAAAAGGTAGAGGAAGAAGAGATGCACATCAAAGATGATATTACGTTGGCTCGAGATGAATACATTCAACTTCCAGTTGATGTAAGACAGCTTATGAACTTAAAACAATTCATGAACCAGCATAAGGATAAGGCTAGAAACCACTTGGAAAGACCGGACATTAGACCTAGAGTGCCAGTTAGACAGGGCACTCAACCTACGAAGTATACAGATGCTTTGAACAAAATAACTATACCAACCTTTAATGGAATCAAAGGAATATCTGTAAGATCATGGGTTCGCAAGTTAGAAACCTTCCTGGCACTCAAACCCATGGAAGAGGAAAAGGCAATACAGTTTGCTACAATGCATCTAGAGGGAGAGTAGCATACGACTAGTGACACCGTGAAATAATTTTCCAAGATCATGTCATGAACACTCATACGAAGAATTTGTTACAAGTTTGGTTACTTTGATAGAAAAGATATAGAAATTTATTACAAGGAATTGGCCCAACAGAAATAGGTAGGACAATTGGAAACCTACATCAATGAGTTTCAGAAGATTTTTGTAATGGTTCTTGATATGCCATAGAAAAGAGTCACAGTGCTTTTTATGGAAGGTTTAAGTGACAAGCTAAAGGGTTTAGTTAAGGCTCATAGGCCTAGTTCATTGGATTATGCTATTGGGTTAGCCCTTGACTTGGATGTCACGCCCTCTTCTCAATCACAGAAGAGAGATTTCAGCTCATGAAAAACTGATAAGAAATTTTTTTATCAGCAAATAAATATGAGTTTCAATCAATGAAAGACCAATACCTTCACAAGCTTAACAAAAATCCAAAAATGAACTAAGAAGGAGAAAAATATGCTTCTCTTGTAAAGAGTTGTGAGAACCAAGTTATCACTACCTTAGAAAAGGAAAAGTACATTTGATTGAAGTCCAATATAATGGTGTGGAACAAAATGAGCAAGAGGATATCACTAATGAGGATGTTGCACAAGAGGTTCAAGCCCAACAGATTGAGTTGGAAGATTCTACAGCCAGAGAGACCCCACACATTGCCACTTTATATGGAGTACCTCGCAACCGTCCCTTCCAGTTGAAAGGTGTCCTTAAGGGATATAGGATGGTATGTTTAATGGGCAATGGACCTACACAATTTTATTGATGAGGGACTGGTGAGAAAACATGGACTATAGGCTGAGGAGTTCCCTGAATTCAGTGTTATTGTTGTAGATGGTTTCCCACTAAATTGCAACTGAGTTGTACCACAGCTGAATATACAGATTGGAGAGTACACATTGACAAGTGATTTTTATGTGCGAGGGTTGAGCAATGTTGATGCTATATTAAGAATACAGTGGTTGGCTTCGCTTGAACGGTATGTTTAGGATTTCAAGTAGATGCAATTGGAATTCATAGTTGATAGTAAGAAAATTGTGCTTAAGGCTATGGCATCTATGGCGATCCATGAGTGGTATTAGCAAGGAGGATGGAAGCTTTATTCAGACATAATGATGTGGAGTGGACAGCTTAGTGTTTTGTATCCAACGTGCATTCTCCCAGTAATGAGTTGTAGTATCATATAGATGTCCAGACAGTTTTGGATAAGCATAGTGCAGTGTTTGGAGATATTCCTCTAGGTCGTCCACCTAATCGTGGGTTTGAGCTTGTCATCGAGCTTAAGGAGGGCGCAAAGCCATTTATTACCACACCTTACAGACACCCACGCCATTTTAAGGAAGAAATCAAAGAACTACTCAAAATGGGTCACATACATCCTAGCTCCAACCCTTTTGCTTCTTCGATTGTTTTGATAAAGAAGAAGGATGGGACATTGCCCATGTGCACAAACTACAAAGCCTTGAACAAAAAGACCATAAAGAATAGGTACCTCATTCCCAGGATCGATGAGCTTCTGGATGAGCTACACGAGGTTGTGTATTTTTCTAAGATGGATCTTCATTCAGGCTATCATAAGATTAATGTCTAAGAAGATATACTGCAAACAACTTTTCGTTGTCACTACAGGCACTTCAAGTTCCTTGTCATGCCCTTTGGACTCACAAACGCACCAACAACATTTTAGTCTTGCATGAATCACACTTTTTGTGAGCAGTTGCATAAGTTTGTTCTAGTTTTTTTTTATGATATTTTGATATATAGCAAGACATGGGATGAACATTTGCAACATTTGGATGTTGTCTTGGGTATCAGGGAGACGTAGTCTCTATTTGCAAAGGCCTCCAAATGTGAATTCGGGACGACAGAGATTCTCTACCTAGGACATGTGATTGGAGTTGATGGTGTTAAAGTACACCAAGAGAAAATTCAGGCAACTCTAGATTAGCCACCTCCGAAGAACATATCTAAATTGAGAGGATTCTTGGGTTTATATTGCTATTAGAGGAGGTTTGTGCAAGGGTTCCCACTGTTAGCATCACCCTTAACTGATCTTACTAAGAAGGGGGGATTACAGTGGTCTAGTGATGCACGGGTTACATTTGACAAACTCGAAGAAGTTATGAGCACATGTCCCGTATCGACACTATCTGACTTAGCAACACCCTTGACTTATCTAACTAAGAAGGGGGGATTACAGTGGTTTACCTAAGAAGATATACTGCAAACAGCTTTTCGTTGTCACTACAGGCACTTCAAGTTCCTTGTCATGCCCTTTGGACTCACAAACGCACCAACAACATTTTAGTCTTGCATGAATCACACTTTCTGTGAGCAATTGCATAAGTTTGTTCTAGTTTTTTTATGATATTTTGATATATAGCAAGACATGGGATGAACATTTGCAGCATCTAGATGTAGTCTTGGGTATCAGGGAGACGTAGTGTCTATTTGCAAAGGCCTCCAAATGCAAATTTGGGATGACAGAGATTCTCTACCTAGGACATGTGATTGGAGTTGATGGTGTTAAAGTACACCAAAAGAAAATTTAGGCAATTCTAGATTGGCCACCTCCAAAGAACATATCTAAATTGAGAGGACTCTTGGGTTTATATTGCTATTAGAGGAGGTTTGTGCGAGGGTTCTCACTATTAGCATCACCCTTAACTGATCTTACTAAGAAGGGGGGATTACAGTGGTCTAGTGATGCACGGGTTACATTTGACAAACTCAAGGAAATTATGAGCACATGTCCAGTATCGGCACCATCTGACTTAGCAACACCCTTGACTGATCTAACTAAGAAGGGGTGGGGGGGGATTACACTGGTCTAGTGATGCACGGGTTACATTTGACAAACTCAAGGAAGTTATGAGCACATGTCCAGTATCGACACTATCTAACTTCACACAGTCATTTGTTGTTAAGACTGATACTTTGGGACAGGAGATTGGTGTAGTGTTGATGCAGAATAGGCACCCTATTGCATTTGAGAGCAGGAAACTCAGATATCCAGAGAGATTGTGTTCCACATTCGATGTTGAGTATGTAAAGGGCAAGAAAAATGTTGTTGTCAATGCCCTATCCAAGAAACCAGCGCTCTGCTCTCTCACTGAGATTTCAGCCAACTGAAAATCTCAACTATTGTTAGAATATGCGTAGAATACATTTTCTTATGATTTGATTGATGGAAAAGTACAAGATGACAGGTATTTGGTAATGGACAGTACTATTTATTACAAGGACAGAATTTATCTTGTACCAAATGTCAAGTTGAAGGCCAAGATTTTGAGAACCCTACACGATGCACCTTTAGCAAGACACCCAAGTTTCTTCAAAACCTATCAGCAAATTCATGAGGTTTACCTAGAAGGGATTGAAAGATGATGTATTACAGCATGTTAGAGAGTGCCTAACTTGCCAGCAAAACAAGTCAAAACACACATTCCCAGCAGGCCTTCTACAAACACTTCCAATACCTGAGCAGAAGTGGGAAGGGATATCAATGGATTTTATCACAGGTCTTCCACGAGTTCAAGGGAAAGATTGTATCTTTGTAGTTGTGGACAGGTTGACAAAATGTTCCCATTTCTTCGCCATTGCTACCAATTTTTCAGCACCTCAAGTTGCGAAATTATTTTTTCAGGAGGTATTCAGGTTGCATGGTCTACCTAACACCATTGTGAGTGATCAAGACAACATATTCATCGGTATGTTTTGGGAGGAGTTGTTCTGACTAGCGAGTACAAAATTAACATCGAGCACGAGTTACCATCCCCAAATGGATGGGCATTCAGAAATTGTAAATAAATGGGTTGAGGGCTACCTTAAAAACTATACTTCGGGGCAGCAGTGTGCTTGGGTTAGATGGCTCCACTTAGGAGAGTATTATTACAATACCACCTTTCATATGTCAATTGACATGTCTCCATTCAATGCCTTCTACGGATATGAAGCCTTGTCATGGCATTTGATGACAGTAAGGTTCCTCATTCAAAAGAGACAATACAAAGTTATCTGGATATTCTCAAGGTATTGAAAGATAACATCCAACATGCACAAAATCAACATAAATGTATGCAGACAAGCATAGAGTTGAGAGAATATTTCAGGTTGGGGACTTGGTTTTCTTGTGTTTACAACCATACAAGCAATCTTCATTGAAGAGTAGTGGTGCGGAAAAATTAAAGTCATGCTTTTATGGACCCTATAAAATCCTTAGGAAGATTGGTGAGGTTGCATATGAATTGGATCTTCCCAAAGGAAGTAAGATTCATAACATTTTCCATGTTTCTTTTTTGAAGAAGGCATTGGGTCAATACATAGTTACATCTCCTGAGCTACCACTATCGGGTGAAGAAGGGAAATTGGTATTAGTGTCCGAAGGCATTGCTAATTGGAGGCATGAGAAGTTGAAAAATAAAATGGTCTAAGAATATTTGATTAAATAGAAGGCAAAGAGATTTTGCAGCATCCTAATTTGCGATTGCTAGTGGACCAGCAATCTGGAGAAGGGAGGATTGTAATGTCCCCTCTCATTTAGTATAGTTAGTATTAAATAATAAATTGCTAAGCCTTCTTGTTAATTAAGTCCCCAAAGGCTAAGGCAATAAATTAATAAAGAGGGGCGATTATTTTTCTAAATCACTTAAGTCTTATTGGGCCACTTTTATGTTGCTTCCTTGCCAAGGCATGTTTGTGTGTTTTAACAATTGCTATCGATTGGATTTCAAAGTTGGAAGAAAGCAAAAATCTGCTTTCTTTTGGGTCACTGAAGTCAAACTTCTCTGCCTTTTAGGACGCAACCCCTGGAAGTTCAAGCTTTGGACAAAACCCCAAGACAATCTTGGATAGATCTAGCATCCATTATGATCACAATAACAGGATCACTAAATTCAGCAATCACATTCAAAAGGTAGAAGTGATACAATTAAATACAGACGCAAGCCGATCTGATTTGTCATGCTAAAGTTGAAGCTCAACTCCCAGTACCAGATGCAACCTTCAAATAGAATCGTAGCTCCTAATTCTTGCCTTGGGAATCACAAACCGCAATCAATCAATTTTTTGATCACAGCTTCCCAAGAAGTTAGCGTTGGTATTTATTCAAAATTATATAGAGCAACAACATATTATGTAATCGCCTCCTATTCTAAGACACAAATAAAGGTTAGATTGTTCCCAGATTCTTACAAGTCATTTGCATGTCTCAGTAATACGTTTATTTGCGTTTCTATTGCCAAAAATCCATGACATAAATTATATTTTGGTTTGGTTTTCTATATGAATCTAGAAATTAGTTAAAATAAAATAGCAAGGATATTTCAAAAATATGTATTTCCATTTATCATAATGCATTTGAAAGATTGAAAGAAAGGTTTGACCTTAGTAGATTAGATGAAGTTAAATAAAGGAAATTAGTTACAAACTTCATTTCATTTTTTCATTTAAAATATTTAATAAAAATAATATTATTAAAACATTTCTTTTTAAAAAAAATGATAAAAGAACCAAAGCTACATAAGATAAATTAAAACTCTAATTTGAACGATTTAAACTCATTATTACTATACATTTACATTTCCAAAAAAATGTGATTTGAAAACTTAGTATTATAAATTGAAAAACATATTTAAAGATAAAATAAATATTTTGCATAATCAATGAGGTATGTTAAAAAAACACAATTATAAAAAAGAACAATAAATTTTCTTTCTACTTTATTTATCAAAATAAATAAATCTTCTTTCTATTTTAATAAAAGAAAGTCGAGAAAGTTGTCAATTCCTAACTATTTTATTTGACAAATTATAGAAACATTTCATCTATTTCTGCAAAACAAAGTTATATTCTACTATGACATTAATTTGAAAATCATTTTTCTAATCATCGTGTAAGATAAAATTTATGGAAACTCTAATTCCAATTTGAAATAAAACAAATATAAATTCTATTAACTCAATTTACACACCTACAAAAAAAAAAAAGCAATAAATTTTATTTCTATTTTAATAAAACAAAATCACATTATAAAATAGGGAAGTTCTCATTTCCAAACTATTTTAAAGGATAAATTATAGGAAAATTTCAGCAACTTCAGTAAAATAAAGTTAAGTTCAACTATGAAATTCATACACAAATTCCAATTTTATTGCGTTTGATTTGAAAATATTTTTCCCTGTACTATTGGTGAGAAATTGAATGAAGAAAAATCTAAAAATCAGAAAAAGATCATTAAATGTGTGATCACGATAGCAAAAAATCTTAAACAGGCGAGAGGCGTTTCCTTAATATACAAAACAACGAGGCCCCGTTTGTTTGAGGGGTGGAATTGGAATTTGATGCCCAAAACCAGGTTTTGGGTTCAAATCCGCTATTTGGTGCATTAAAACAATAACCCGAATATAGTTTCCATCTTCCAATTTCGGGCTAAAATGAGGGTTTGCATCTTCCACCCAAATAGGTGGAATACGATTTCAAAACCTGGTTTTATGTTTTTTTTTAATCCCATTTTATAATTTCGTTGAGTCCGTGGGTTTTGCGTGAATTGGGGATTGGGATCGATCCTCTTATTTCCTTCAATCACTCGATCCTCTTACAATAAGTGAAGCTAGTGAGGCGGAGCGGCTCCAATTCCAATTTTGAACTTGGCAACCAAACGGAGAAGATGGATTGATTCATTCATCTTCCAGGTCAACCAAACGGTCCAACTATATCTGGAAGATGCAAAACCGGATTTTCAAAACCCTATTTTGAGATAATAAGGTTTTGATTCCAATTCTAATTCCTCAAACAAACGGGGCCTGATGAAGGAAGATAATCATGTCAAGGAAATAATAGGTTAATAGTGAGAAGGTATCAATGAGAACTTGTGAAAAGTGCATCAATACCTCATACGCTCATTGGATATGCTCAGCAAAAACATCAAGGGATACTCCTTCAAAAAGGACAGTAGATGAAAGAAGTGAGAAAATTATAGGTGGTAGTGAGAAAATGTTGCAAGCATCAAGATATTATGGCAACAATGAGCAAAATGTCATATACCAAAACACAGCTGCTGAGTATGTTAAAAGCATAAGGAAACAGTAGTAAAATATCAGTCGTGCAAAGTCTATGATAGGACACGGAACACTATTACACGTAACTGAAATCAAGAGTATGGTCATGATTAAATCCTTTGGATTAACTCCAGGGTGAACACTTTACTCGTTTCAATTAATCATCCTTGTCCATAATAAAACTTATTCACTTTCAATGAGAATTGATAACCTTTGGAGAAGTGATCATACTGTATTATGATACCCACTCAGCATGCAAGGTAGGCACAGAGCAAAGGAGGAAAAAGCAAGCAGAGGCTATCATAAAGGAGTTTATAATCAAGCAGAGGCAAAGTCATAAGTGGTACTTAAAAGAAAAGTTACAGTATGGGGATCACAAATCAGTCAATCACATTCATAATTGTTAGTGAATTTTGCAGCAAAAGTAGAGGAGATTACACTGCTCCCAAATTGTTGTAAGCAGAAAGATGCCATCATAGAGGAGATGACTTTGGCAGTAAAGATATCAAAGAGACTAACCATTGTGGAAGAGATCTGTACGAAGAGAATTCTACTATCAGGAGACTGAAAAAGGAACTGATTAGTCTAGAAGAGAAGGGCTCCCAACTAACGATCCTTAAAATACCACCCTCTTTAATCTTGAGCAACAAAATTTCTATTTCTCCGGTCATATCTACCAATCCTCTTTTTGACTTGGACATACCCTTCATCACCTGATAGAACTGACAATGTTTATGGCTGGCAAATTAAATGCTCGCCACCCAGAGAAAATTGGGATTTAGTTGCAAATAGATACACAAGTCCATCTTCTCGAGGATATAAACTGAATATTGCATTTTTTTTGACAATTATGAGTACCATTGTCCTTATAATTTATATTTTTGAACATAGAATACATATATATCTATTACCATACCAGTAACCACGGGAAAAAAAATTGCCATACCAACATACCCATATCCGCACCAGTACCTGAGTAGGCAACTTAGAAGAAAGTCGATATTGAGATATTTCATCGAGAGAGAAGACAAGTTGCAAGATTACAGGTGACAAGTATTAATGAAGAACGGTAAAGATAGGGCAGTAGCTTAGTTGATTGTTTTTGAGCTTTGGGCACCAGAAAATGTAAAAGGCTCAATGCCACATATTGCAGCAAGCTCCATATGGCTGGAAGGAATAAACATAGTTACAGATTCCAGAGATCTAATGGTGTTTTGGAGGATAGAACAAGTAAATTGGGTAAATGGTATAACCATATCCTTGAATCTCCCACACCCTCCTTGGGTGGTTAATCTCTTGCAACCTTTCTAACACATGTCCTACTTGTCTAGAAGGCAATGACAAGCAGTTTAGCAATAGTTATGATCTTTAAATAATAAGGACAGCAGTCACAAATGTCAAGGGACAGTTGGGATGACTAAAACATCAACTGGAGCCATCATGCAACAATATAGGAACTGATAAAAAAGGATGAGCAAGCTAGGACTACGAGCTTTTCAAGGGAACTCAATAAGGACAGGATGCTGGCGCCCAAGAAAAGTTGGCCAGGACACACTAGATTGCAGGGAGTCAATATGGGCTAAAGGCAACGCCAAGCAGCATGCAGTGAATAGTTCTTTCAGTTTTGGCAAAGCATTTTAACTGTTCTAGGCTCTTTTCCCAACAATATACTGTCTTGTAACTGAAAAAATCAGTGACTTGGTGACTGGAAATGATTGTAACTTCAGAGTTTCAAAGCGTTATTGAGCATTTCAGACTCACCATACTGTTGTATCAGCAAATTTTGAGCAATAAAAGTTCCAGATTGTACCTTCTCAACACTGTTTTCAATGCAACATATGGATTGATGAATGTCTTATGTCTTTTACTGCAAAAACTTCAAGAATGTCTCTTCTAGCATCTTTAATCAGAAAATAGTATGCTCTATGCAGGTCGTAGGTTGCAAAGTGCCATAAACAATTTAGGTTTTTAAATTTGCATTTTCCTTCCAAAAGTTGCATAAAATATTATTAAATCATACCTTCTGACAAAGCAAGACATGTGTACATGAAAACGTTTGAGTTGTGTAGAGAATGACAGAACAATTGAACATTTGTGTACAGAAAGCAGTAAAATTGGTCTTGGAAACATCTGGTGCATCACCTATTTAAAGTTTAGGTTTTACTTTTAGCAATTTCTCTCTCTTTTCCCAGCAAGAGTAGTTTAGGTGTGCTCCAAAGGTAACAGCCTTCTAAGAAGATTCACTCCAACCTACGGGCACCCCACAGACCCTGGAGTGTTTCCACGTTTCATTAGATTGCTAGGTTAGATACTTAGAAAGTATGCAATCTATTTGAAAACACTTATTTACATCTCAGTGATCTCTCCTTGGTACGGGCATTTTGGGAGTGGATACAATCACATTATACTGGAGCAGAACATAGGATCAGTTGGGTCAAAGAATCATTTCTTCAAATATCTTGGCACAGGTAGAGCACAAACCCAACTGAAGGCACAATGGATGTCTACCCAACTACATGAAACGGGTGACTAGATTTTGAGATGTAAATTGAAACGATTAAATCTCTGTTTGTACTTAAATCGGTTCAGAAAGGAACTTTGGGTCTTTGTGAATAAATACGTATCAGATTTGTTGTTAAAGTCAGATTAATTGTTATTTCTGCTTATTATGCTAAGTTGTTTGTACCCGATAATGATCAGTAACTGCCAAATTGTGAAAGAAACATATTGAATCATCCGTATTTCTGTTATTAGTAATTTGGCTAAATTGGTCCCGGAGAGTCTAAGTTGCTGGTCCAGTTTTAACCGAATTTACTTTTTTCTGCTATATACCCTGTGTATGGAGGCTTACTAGCCAGATATCTATACAGTATATGTGTAATCAGAACCAGATTTGGTTGAATACTCTTAACGTACTGAACTTATAGGTTGCTATAATTCACCGAGTTTGAAAGGTGGATTTCAAGGTTTCTGCATTGCATAGAACTCATTTAAGTTGCTACTACGTGATTGATGGATGAATATCCCATTAGAGTCTCACATAACAATTTACCAGCTGCTAATAGACCTAGTGGGCCAAGAATCATATAAGAGAATATTAAATACCTGTTACTAGAAGAACACCAGATTGGAGCTGTTTTAGAAAAAGCACACGCGTTCCTTTAAAGTGGCCTGTCAAAATGATCAGAATTGTTCCGGGAGTAATGGTAACCCTGAAAAACACATGAGATCCCGAATAAGGCCCTAAAATAACCTCTGGAAACCTCAAACCCTATAACCCAAAACATTAACTGAAGAAAAACGAAAAAAAAACTATGACACTAGTGCTATAACCGTTACCTGAGTTTGGTGGGCATGTGCTTCCACTTGTTAATGAGAGGCTTGGGTACGTCCTCTGCCTGGGTAAAAATTAAAAATTAATCTTCTCGTCCACTGCGGGCTCTGTCGTGGGCTTAGGGTTCAGAGGAAATGAACCACCATTGTGCTTCTTAATAGCCCAAAGGCCTCTTTTATGATACATCTTTTATCTCGAAAAGCGGCCTAGGGGCTAGGCCCCTTATCAGCTCTTTGTTTCTTGTCGCTGTTGGCTTCCCTGCTTTTGCTGCCATTTTAGCTCTGGTTTCTGCTCTGTTTTTCCTCCTTCCTCCTCCCTCTCCGCCTGTTTTAGGTTTAAGATAACGTGAGGAGAATATGTAACGCCTCCAAAACCGTCAATTGGACTTGCCAATCCACAAAATAAACACGAGATACATGTCTCTCGATGTTTAACCGTCACAAAACCTCCATCAAACCGTTTTGAGACGCTGTAAAACCGCCATGCATGGACCAGAGCCCCGCAGACAACGGAGGGGTTAATAAAATCTTTCTCCAATGAAACTGTACTTTACACGCGTCTGGCAATATCAGAGATGGGCGTTTGTGGATTCAGTGCCGTAGCACTTAATCACGGCAACGTCTATGAGGGCAACGGCCACGCAGCCAACAGAATGATCATGCCATGGGATGGTTCCATTCATCATAACTTCAGTTCACTTATACTCTTGCCCGCCACTACACCGTCATTTGAACTTCAGTTAAAGAAAAATCTAAAAGTAAGTCTGGTAGTTGTGTAGAAAATTGTATTTGCTTTGTTGGTAATCAATGCAAGGTAAATTTATCTTTCAAAAAAAAAAAAAAAACATTAAAATATATTTTAATTTTAATTATTATAAAATATATTTTAACTTAATTTATTTTTATAAAGATATAAAATTTATTGTTAAAAATTAGGAAAAAAAAAAAAATTGAAAAATTCAACAATAAAAAATATTTGATCCAATGCATTAGAAAAAATCTAAAAGTTGAGAAGTTTCCATATTTCCTTTAAATAAAATCATCTTGTTCAAATATGATAGCGGCCATAGATATATGAATAAGAATATACACTACATATATGCATATATGTTAACGTATGTATATAATAGTTATGACTATTATTATACATACATTAATGTATATACATATACATATTTAAGATAATAATATATCTTCGTATTATAAATATCGATTACCATGTGTAATGATTTAATGATCAAATAATAATGATCATCGAATTATCATTAGTGATAGATTGATTATCAGTAATGATAAATTGATGATCATCGACTTATTTATTTATGATTGTTGACTTCATGTATTACCGATTAGTATCGGTTATCATTGATATTGTTATCGATTAACTATTGTATAACATTGGGTTATCACCGATATTGTTATCGGTTGACAATAGTTATGTCATCACCAATATTACTATCGGTTGTTTATATAACAATAGCACGTCGATTTGATATCGATTACAACGTCTCATTTGTTATGAAGGATCATGTTAATGATAAGACGTGACTCATTAATGAGTCACGACTTATCATTTACGTGACTCAAGTTATATATATATATATATATATATATATGCAAAATGATAGTTGACTTAAACATATTGAAATCGAACATAGTGTATTCAGCAATCTGCATACATAAAAGAAGTATCATAAATTAATATATGAATAAATAAAAGATATACAAAAGCTAAGATTATCATTTGAACAAAAGTTTGATTCACAATTACATGGTATTAGAGCCAAGTTAAAGAAGATCCGAGAAGCTTTCAAACTTGACATTTAAATATAATTTATAGCACATCACATTTCCATGGCAAGCATTATCAGATTTGAGGATAGGCTTGAAGGAGGAAAACAATTTTCATCATGGAAATTCAAAATACTAATGATACTTAAAGAAAATAAGGTTTAGTCATTCGTAATAGAAGACAGATCAAAACCGGAGAATGATCCAGACAAAACTACATGGATTGAAGGAAATGATAAGGCCATGAAAATCATAATCGATGGAGTCAGAGACCATATTGTACCACTCTTGACAAAATATGATATGACATATCACATGTTTAAAACACTTGTAAAAACTTATGGAATAAGTAGTGCCAGCAAGACCTTAGCTCTGAAGAGAGAGATTAACCATATAAGTATGAACAAAAACGAGTCAATCAACTCATACTTTATGAGAATCTCAGCTCTAAGAGATCAACTATCAACACTTGGGTACAAGATAGAATGTAAGGAATTATCATTAATTGCCTTAGATGGTCTACCTGGCACTTGGGAGACATTTATTTCTGGCATCAGTGCTAGGTCTAAATTTCCAAAATTTGACCCGCTAAGATCAGATTGTCTCCAAGAAGAATCAAGACTAGCAAAGAAAGGACTCTAGAATAAAACTATTCATGAATATCTTCATGTATTAAATGTAAATTCCCACAAGAAAGAAAAGAAGAAACATTTCAAGAAAAGGAAAAACAATCGTGGGAATAGTAAATCCAAGAAAGATATGTCAAAGGTAAAATGTTTCAGATGTGATCAGTATGGACACTATGTAGTAAATTGCCCATACAGAAAGCATCAAGCATCGTTTGTGAAGGTAAAGAAGACTAAGGAAGAGCATGAATCTGAGAAGTTTGTATTCTACTCCGCACTTTCAAATCAAGTCTCTAATAAAAGTACTTGGGTCATAGACAGTGGTTCCTCGAGACATGTTACTAGATTCAGAGAACTATTAGATTCCATGGTGGAAGAAATTGATGAGGAAGTAACTATTGGAGATGACTCTACACATCTAGTAAGAGGTGTTGGAAGGTGAAGTCAGGAATCTCTATTCAACTCACTGGTGTATTGTTTGTTTCAGGAATCAAAAGAAGTTTAGTCTCCATATCTGCACTTGAAGATAATGGATATAGGGTAACCTTCATGGATGGTAAAGTATTGGCATGGCCAAAGAAATCTACTATTAAGAAAGCACAAACCATAGGTAAGAGATAAGGTTATTTGTATGAGCTATGTACATAACCAAATCTCGCCCTTATCCATGAAATTGCAGACTCTAATGAAATATGGCATAAAAGATTAGGTCATCTAAATTTTAGAGCCCTGTATTGCTGGAAAGTGATCAATTTTGTGTAAATGTGATTCACTTTTTGGTTGTTATTTATGGCAACACGTATGGGTTTCAAATCGATTCCTGTAAAGATAAGTTTTGATGATTCAGAAATTGACTAAGTATAGAAGCATAGATACAGAAGTGTTTTGGATGTCAAAGATTGAGATCGATAATTTAGGGCAAGCGAGCTTAGAGGAAGACAGTATGGGGTATGTATGACCTCCACCTAAGATCAATTTGGTTTTGGTTGAGTCTATGGTGAGTTAGAAAGAATTGAAGATAGACATACTACAACAGAACAACGATACAAAGCAGTTGGACAGTAGCGAAGATTGAGGGAGTATGACTTGGACTCCAGACAGTCGAAGTTATATTTTGGTTGTTGATAACCTCCACATTGATTATGCAAGAGCATTGACTATGCATTTGATATTTACTATATTAAATATATTTTTTATTGAAGGTCAACTTTGTAATATTTGTAATATTCACATTGGGAGTCGACTTTGTAAAGTTGTGAGATATATATATGTAAGATCTTTTTGATAAAGATAGTTGTTGGTTGTAGTGGTGAGTTGGATGAATGATTGAGAAAATAGCAGATCAGAGAATGACAGAGATCATTGAAGAACTATAAAGGAACTATCTAAGCACCAATGTTGCTTGTTTTGTTCATGACTGAGAACACTTTGTAACCTGAATTATCTTGTAAGAGTTGTAAGCTCAGTTGGCCACTAACAGGGTGTTGTGAACCTTCAACAAGGTTGTAATTCCTTTAATAAGGAAATGTGCTATGTAATATTCAACTCCTAACAGGGACATTATACTTTAGTACATGCTTGTGGGTACCATCCCCACCGGGGTTTTCCCTTGGCCAGGGTTTCCTCAAAAACAAAATATGGTGTTATGAGTAATGTATCATTTGCTTATGTTCTTTTCTTTATTGTAAGTTTATGGTTAATATTTAAATGGTTGAAGAATTTAATAAAGTGCTATAATACTGATTCACCCCCCCCCCCNTTCCCCCCCCCCCCCCCTCTTAGTATTATCCAATCCTAACAATTGGTATGAGAGCTTTTGGCCCTTGGAGAGAAAGTCTAACAACTTGAGGGAGATCAAAATGGATTTGGACAGTTTGCAAGAAAATTTTGATGCTGCACTTGAAGACCTTGATAAAGCAAAAGCAGAAAATGGAGAGTTGAGATTCAACATGCGAAGAGCTGATAAATTTATAAAGAAACTCAAAGAACAACTTGAGCTTTCTAGAAATCAAAGATAAGATCTTATGGTTCAAATAAAAGAGGATTCAGATGAAGACAGTTCAGATCAGGTGAAGCAACTAAAAGAAGAGAATGAAACTCTGAAACTTAAAAATGAGACTATGGCTAAAGAAATACAGGTACAGAAGGATGCTAAGAAGAAAGTTGAAGAAGCTTTAAATAGTGCATTAGATCAAATTCAGAATGAGGCTAACAACTACAAGAACAAGTATCTGGAAATGGGAAAATACAATCAGATTATAAAAGGTGAACTTGTTGAAGCAAAGAAACACATTGAGAAACTTCACACCAACGGTGATTTGATTGATGAATAGAGAGACAAATAGAAACCTAAAGGTGATATGACTGGTATTGGCTTAAATGAAGCTGAATGTTCAAAGAATCAACAATAGAAATCAAATGAGAAGATTGATGTTGAGAAACCTTCTATTGAAGAACCTAAAGAGCATATCAGATCCTTCAGAGGTAGATGCTTTGGTTGCAACAGATTTGGACACATGAAGAGAGACTGCAGAGGTAATGCCCCTTTTAGAACTTTTTCTGGCTATTGTTTTAACTATAATGGATATGGGCACAAGAAAGTAGAATGCAAAAAACCTAATCAATCAGGATATAGACAAGACAATGGAAGAGAATCTATAGTGAAACCCACATGCTACAATATATAATAACATTAGACACATTGCGAAGTATTGTAAGCTGCAAGTTAATAAGGAAAGAAGACCCCCTATATGTTACAAATGCAATAATCCAGGACATATAGAAAATTTTTGCAGGTATAATGGATCAAACAATAGAAGAGTACCACCTCCTATGAATTCTCAAAAGAATGCAAATGATACTGGAAAGAATGTTGCAGATTTAAAGAATGATTTTGAAATTTGTTTTAAGAAGGCAGAAGATAGCAATAGTGGTAAGATATGGAAGATCAAAGAAACAAGTGAGACATCAGTTCAGGGAGAGTCAGTAGATGCTACTGGATCTTCACCTGATGGTAGCAAAACAAAATTGACCTAATTGGTCAATCATGGCCTTAGGGGGAGCATTGGATACAAACATCAGAATATATCTTGCCCCAAAATTTGTGGATTGAGATTGATCACACTTGGGTATAAACTTGGCCAACATCATGAAATGTACATCTGAGAGTGCAACATCAGCCGACGCATATATTTTCTTCACGAGATCTAACAGCCGACTGGACATTTTTGAGTAAAAGTGAAATTTATGACTTAAACTTGTATAAATCACCATTTGATGACCTATCTCTTTACTATTTGATGAAGAGCGAGCTAAGGAGATTAGAGAGCAGAGAAATTCATACTATTCTACATTGGTCGTGCGTGATCGATTGAAGGATAAACTTGAAATTCAGCGAAAGAAAGGTATTTACATCATCTAGCTATGGATGCACCTATTATTTTCGATGTTATAGATCGACCTAGATATAAATTTAAGAAATATCTGTTCAATTCATGTGAAGAGGATCTAGGAGGAGCATTTTCCCAAACCCCGTATGACGAATTACACGTAGAAGATATTAGGGCTTACATACATTGTAAGTATGATATACTGGGAATTGATGATATATCAACTGAGATGGAGTATATGACTGATAATGGAATCATGAGAGAAGAATACAAACACATTGATCAGCTGAGCATAATGAAAATTCTGGACTGATGCGAATTCAATGAAGATGAATGGTTTAAGATACTATTAAGTAGGGTTCATGATTAGTTTATTTGGATAGATGATCAACCTGTGAAGATTTGTAGTGACCTAAACCATGAAATCACTGGACTGGACAACACTGAAGTCATCCCTATTGCAGAGAAACATGTAAAGAAAGAAGTTGAAACCCTAACTCATTCCAAATGGGACAAACAGGCAATGACAGTGAACAACATCTTTCAACAAGATGTGATATTGATTGCTATGATACTTGGGTACAAATTCTACTACAGTAGCAGACCTAACTCAGTATCTGCTGGAGTAATCATGATGGCATGGAGAATCGTGAAGGAGAATGTGAAATATGAAGGTAGTGAGAAGGAGAATGTGGATTAGTTTAACCTATGTGAAGTTCTGGCACATCAATTCCTTTAAAATGTGAAGCTAGTGAAGAAGGACAAAACTAAGACCTTCATATTTGGTTTATTGTTGATGCATATGTTTATTCATATTGAGCACAAATTTCCTGGCTTACATCCTAGTGGTTGGAAATATGGGATACCTACTGGTATTCTAATTTCACAGAGATACAAGAGATAGAATACTACTTGGGTTGATGGAGAATTGTTTTCTATGATCAAAATCCTACAGAGACAGATGAAAACCAGATATAGGATACATGAGGACGTTGTTGAAAAATACAAAGATACAATTTGTTTAATGGTTGAAACTGATTGTGTATATTTTGAAGCAGTTATACCCAAAAAGAAATGGTGTTATCCCATGGGTTATGAAGTAAGTTCTGAGGTACTTACCATGCAATTAAAACATGTTCTTGCATTAGAAATTGATACATTAGAGGAAAGATGGGGAACATATGAGGAGAAGTCAGCAAAGGTGAGAGAAGAACAAACTAGAGGTCTAAGGAAGAGAAAGATTGAGAATCTTGTACATGAATGCGGTGTAAAAGCTGGGTTGACAGAAGAAGAACTGAAAGAGGTGAAAAATAAGTTGACAGAAAGATCTCTTGGACTAGAAAGTGGAAGTATTGTAGCCCCTCCCACTCCTGAGGTAGTTATGGTAGACAATCCACCTCCTCCACAAAAACAAACAACACAAGCAGAGAACGTTACTTCTAGAGTTACTAGATCAAGCATACAGACATTGCCTAAAGAGTAGAGCACAATAAGAGAAGAGAAGAAAGTAGAGAAGCACATATGGAAACCTGACTTGAAAATGATAGAGAAAAGAGCATTAGAACAAGGTAAATTAGTCACAATTGATAAATACTATGACAGGTATGAAGAATCAGACAAGCTTAAGATTGAAGACATTGTGATTGAACATTTACTTACTTTTAAAATACTCTTTTAGAAATTGAAGGAAGTATACCTATAGACTTATATGGGAGATTGGAGATAAGAAAACATGTAGCACATATTGAAGATGATACAACCAGGAACCAAGAAATTGATAACATGATGCCTGTGATATCAGTACAAGAAAGGGATAGAATATACAATGAATTAAAACCTTTGTTAAGGACCAAGGTGAGATTGTTGAAAATCATGGCGAGGAAGTATGATGAAGTCACTGAGGAAACATAGAAGGAAATAGAGAAGACATTGATGAATACTACTTCTGTTAAGCCCCCACCTCCTAAGACCACTTCGCCTACATAATTGGGAATGGGTGAAAACTCAAAAGCAACAGAGACAACTTCTGAGAAGAGCAGAGTAGATCCACCACCAGATTTCTATGTTTCTAGTGTGGCAGTAACTCTTGACACCTCTTAAGATGAAAAGGACCCTTTTGTAGGGAATATGGACACTTCTATAGCAGATGAGGCTGAACACAAAGAGGAAGAAGAGCAGAAGAAGGAAGAAGAACATAAGACAGAATAGAAAAAGGATGAAAAGAAAGAGGCAAACACATCATCCATCTCATTGTTGGCAAGTAGTGATGTAAATGTTGATAGCATGGATGAAGTTGAATTGGTAAAATTGGCATTTACTGCTTTGAACAAAGCCAAGGAAAGATTAGAATAGAAAGGAGACAAAAAGGCTAAAGTAATTACAAGAGCAATTGATACTGTAAACAAATTGCTTCCAGTACCTATTGTTTTCCAGCACAAAGATGACATTGAAAATCTGAGAATAACACTTGATGAATTTGATGGGCACTATGAGAATTTATTAAAGATTGTAGAGAAGACAGAGAAGACATATTCAGAAAAGAAGTTAACAACATTTTGCAAGTCTATCACATGGGATTTAGGCATTGTGAAAACTTGCTTGAAAAATGCAAAGAGATGCATTGGACATGGGAGAAAATTGTTTAGTTATTGCATGAATCCAATAAGGCATGTTCAAAATGTAGAAGACATTATTGCCAAAGAGAGGGCAACTCTGAACAGTATGATGGACGGTTGTGAAACATTTTCACAATCCAAAACAGAGTTAGACAAGGAATTCACAAGAATTTTGGCTAAACTCAGTGTATTGGATAATGAGAAAGGGAGAGTATTGACAAGATTTAATCTGCTGAAGAGCTTTATCACTCCGAAGCTATCCATTCTTGAGGTTCACTGACTAAATTTATGCCCATAGAATTGAAAGAAGATGAGACCACATCATTTGCACTGAATGGCTTAATTCACATTAGCCAATTATTGTTCAAAACATGGAATGCAGAAGTGAAGATCTTGGAAGATTCTTTTTCAGGATATTTTGAAACTGGTGAGCAAGCACTAAAACCTATTATTTTGTATGCACCTTTGTCATTGTTGTTAAAGGGGGAGAAGAGAAGATATATATATATATATATATATATATAATAATAAGAGAGAAAAGAAAACATAATATGGGAGAAGAGACAAGAAGAGGAAGGAAGAAAAATATAGAGAAGACAGTTTTGTTGGAACAGTTATTCATTTTTTTTGTCAAGTGTTGCCATCAATGCCAAAGGGAGAGATTGTTGCCAAGTGATTAATTTTGTGTAAATGTGATTCACTTTTTGGTTGTCATTTATGGTAACACGTCTGCGTTTCAGATCAATTCCTGTAAAGATAAGTTTTGATGATTCAAAAATCAACTAAGTATAGAAGCAGAGATACATAAGTGTTTTGGATGTCGAAGATCGAGATCGATGATTTTGGGAAAGCGAGCTTAGTAGAAGACAATATGGGGTATGTATGACCTCCACCTAAGATCTATTTGGTGTTGGTTAAGTCTACGGTGAGTTAAAAATAATTGAAGATAGACAGACTACAACAGAACAACGATACAGAGCAGTTGGACAATAGCGAAGATTGAGGGAGTATGACTTGGACTCCAGAAAATTGAAGTTGTATTTTGGTTGTTGATAACCTCCACATTGACTATGCATTTGATATTTACTATATTAAATGTATTTTGTATTGAAGGCCCACTTTGTAATATTTGTAATATTCATATTGGGAGCTGACTTTGTAAAGTTGTGAGATATATATGTAAGATCTTTTTGATAAAGATAGTTGTTGGTTGTAGTGGTGAGTTGGATGAATGATTGAGTGAATAACAGAGCAGAGAATGATATAGATCATTGAAGAACTATAAAGGAACTATCTAAGCACCAGTGTTGCTTATTTTTTTCATGACTGAGAACACTTTGTAACCTAAATTATCTTGTAAGAGTTGTAAGCTCAGTTGGCCCCTAACAGGGTGTTGCGAACCTTTAACAGGGTTGTAATTCCTTTAACAAGGAAATGTGCTATGTAATATTCATCTCCTAACAGAGCTAGGTCTCCTAACAGGGACATTATACTTTAGTACATGCTTGTGGGTACCATCCCCGCCGGGGTTTTCCCTTGGCCAGGGTTTCCTCGAAAAAAAAATATATGGTGTTATGAGTACTGTGTCATTTGCTTATGTTCTTTTCTTGACTGCAATTTTATGGTTAATATTTAAATGGTTGAAGAATTTAATTAAGTGTTATAATACTTATTCACCCCCCCTCTCAGTATTATCCAATCCTAACATATCTTCCATAGACAAATTAGTCACAAGATTACCAAAACTTAAATAATACCACTCTGGGGCATGTAAGGGGTGTACCTTAGGTAAAAACACTAAGGGATCATTTTAGAATAGTTCTAGCAAAACAAATAATGTATTAGAGTTAGTTCATTCAAATTTATGTGGGCCCATATTTGTCCCTTCATCGGGAGGGTTTCTATATTATATAATATTTGTTGATGATTTCTCCAGGAAGACCTAGATCTATTTTCTCAAATGTAAAGAATTCGAGGAGATCCTTAAAATATTTAAGGAGTTCAAGTCCCTTACTGAAAACTCCTCTGGAAGGAAAATAAAAACATTAAGGATAGACAATGGGAGGGAATATACATCAGATATGTTTAAAGAATTTTGTAAAGATGTTTGGATTAAGAGGGAGTTCACTGTAACTTACAATCCACAAAAAAATGGGGTTGTTGAAAGGAAAAATAGAACCATTGTAGAAGTTGCCAAGGCAATGCTTCTTGATCAAAACTTAGAAACTTCTCTTTGGGCAAAAGCCTCTAATACAATAGTATATATACAAAACAGAAATCCAAACTTCTCCCTTAGAACCAGAAGAGGAAACTACTCCTGAGATTCAGAGGGAGTATCCTGGAGAAGAAGAAAATGAAGAACCAAGAACATCCTTGAAAAATCCTAAGAAGATACCACTCTAGGAAACTGAGATGATAGAAGAAGAAAAGTCCTACGGAGCTCCTTCAAGAACTTTTAGAGAAAGTAAAAGACCCACAAGATTATCTAGTTACGTAGCCCTAATAAGTGAGCTCTCAAAGTCAGAACCTGTAAATGTTTCAGAAGCTCTTCAGCAGCAAGTATGGAAAGATGCCATGATAGAGGAGTATCAGTCCATCTTGAAGAATTGTGTATGAGAAATTATATCTAGACCTAAAGAGAAATTAGTGGTCTCCTCCAAATGGTTTTTCAAGATCAACTGTGTTGTAGACAGTTGTATATAAAAGTACAAGGCAAGGTTTGTAGCCAAAGGTTTCTCACAGAAAGAAGGTGTAGACACCCAAATAATGGACAAGCTTGCGACTTGACATTGAAAACACTAATTTTCATCTATTAATTAATGGTTTTTTAATTGTTAATTAATCATCTATTTTCTTCTAAATTCATTCCCCAAATCATCTAATCAAATTTCCAAAATTAATTAAATAATTAATTTTATTTAATTAAATAACCTTAATTGATTAATTACCATTAATTAATTAATTAATTAACCTTAATTGATTAATTACCATTAATTAATTAATTAAATTCAATTTCCTATAGTTTAAATTCAAAAATTTAAACTTACTAATTAGATTCTTCCAATTAAATTAATTTTAATTAAATTAATTTCAATTAAATTAATTTAATTTCATCAAATAAAGCAATTCTAAATCAAAAAGAATTCAATTATCTCACATGTTGAAAAGATTAATTGAATATTCATTTATCTTCAAAGAGATAACTCCAATCAGATCACATGGGTTACTCCACCCATCTCTCTAGTTCACATGGGTAACTCCACCCACCTCTTTAGTTCTAAAAGGTAACTCACAATTAGCTCT